>JAPMOR010012406.1:17541-145351 GCA_026543865.1 Argiope aurantia | reverse complement strand
AGAAGTTAATGCACAACTTATTAAAAAAGATTTACAATAAATAAATTTGTCGTGACTTTTAATAGAGTTTCAACCGATTGAAGTCTTAATTACATCGAACAATTCTCGAAGATCATAAGTTCTTATTGCGGTGTGACGTTAGCAGACCCAGTTCCAGTGTCATTATCATCATTTTACCATGGTCTTTTCCCTGTAATCAAGCTTTTAAAACTCTTCTACTCCTAATCATTTCCCAAATGGGGAGAATGGAGAAAAATTCCAGATCTCATTAGCCCCAGAAAAACCATGAGGGATCTCGAATTTGAAAAATAAAAATAGCGTTGAATTGAAGCGTTTATTAATCAAGGCAAATTTCCAATAAAAATGGTTTTTAAAAAATGTCAAAGAAATTTTTTAGTCAAGAACGTTTTCTTAATTACATTTGCTTACAAATACTGAAGAATAAGGAAGAACGCCTTATTATTTCCTTCCCTCATTTTAAGAATATCTGTCCTTTTAATTCTGCATAGTTTTAAAGTTTAATGAGTAGTTTAAAGTATCTGAGTGCCGAACCGTTATTATACTTTCAAAAGACGATTTCGTGAAAACTACCTAATTGTTTTATTATAGTCGGTTAATGTAAAGAAAATGTCAGACAATCTATTTTATGTATTAACTAGACACAAATTTAAATGGCATAATTTCTCCAGATGATTAGTTACCAACAATGGGATATCAGAAATAAGATTTCTATCCCTGCTGTTCCTATATATAGATTAAAAAATTTATTACTCATACTTAATTAACTTAAAAATGGAGTCGAAGCGATTTCCTTATATCTGATTAAGAAGCACAGAACTTAATAATTCTTCTATACAGGGATGGGCAGGTGCATTCGACAACTGTTGGAACTGTTCCTGCATTGGGAAATTTCCTGTTATTATCGTTTCATAATATATCATGCAAATGAATCTATAAACAATTACTAATAAACGATAAATACACCTTTGATGTACATTGCACCTGTCTTGTACATGAAAAATGTCCACTCACCAGCAGCTCAAAATATTACAGAATCGAGTTTATTCGCCTCTTCGTAAATCAATAAATATGGACACACCCCTGTACTTATCCGGACGTCTAGGTTCTTAGTGCAGATACTCTGTATGATTATGGGGTTTCCCGACATGCAATTTCTCCCTTTCCCATTAACATCGAATCAGTTTTGAAATAAATCCGGCGATGCTAGGCTAATCACATTTTAAAAGATGAAACGACCTGGCTACTAACAGAATAGCACTTTAGCAGAAAGTTTTTAACACTTTATGCATATTGTGAATCATTTAGGGAAACCTGACTTTCTGGTTTTTGGAAAAAGTTAGTATATTGATAAAACATGTGCGATTTGAAAAAAGACTTGCTAAAATGGCGTATTTTTTAAACGCCATTAGATTTAGATGTTTAACTTTTTTTCAGCATCAAAGAATTCTGGACCTCATTAATGATCTACACTGAAAAACTCCGCTTTTAATGGCAGTTTCGTATTTTGATTTTGAGAGAAACAATTAGAAATAATTTGGAACGTCTCAAGCATGTTTATTGGCTCTAAAAATATTTTTTATCGGAATTTAATTTGGTTAAAATGCAAAAATGTCACTTAGTCTTGAAAGTTAACTTTAATTATTACTAGCCGCCTTTGGCGACCAGCCGGTTCGCCAGTATTACCGCTCGCTACAATTTTCAATTAAATATTTTAAGTAAATGGTCTCTTAATAGATTCTCAAACAAAACATTTTTAATCTTCAAATTTTGATAGTCACACCAAACTTATACTGTTGTTTAAATCGTTTCGTTCAATTTACTATATATATTTTCTAATTTGTTGTCATTTCCGGTAAAACTTCAAATTTAATTTAAAGTGGAAATGATGAAATTGCAATTAATATAAAGATATTTTTTAATAAAACCAAGCGTTTTATTTTATTTATCATAATTATTGTTATTTATTTATTTATTATTATTATTATTGAATATGAGTATTGCAAACAGAATCGCTCGGTATTTAAGTCTTATGTGAACTACAAAATATTTTTCATAATTTATGTAATATCTCAAACAATAATTCAACAAAAATTTCTCATTCAGCATAAAATTCAGTTTTTAGTTTTGCTTTCAAAAGGATTGAAATGAAATCAATAATATTTTGTTCCGGCCTTTAAATATATGCCGGCCTTCAAAAATTATGAAGTCTAAATTTAATGCAGTAAGGTATCGTATTCTGAGAAATATTCCGGACACACCAAATTTTAAATGAATGAATGTTTCTATTTTCCACGATCAACTAAGACTTATAAAGTTTTGAATGTTAAAAATTTAGAAAAACTCAACATTTTCATAGTCTTAGGCCAATGAATCTTGAGAAATCAGCGCGCTGATTGGCGTATTTTCTTTGAAACGCTCGATGGAAAATCTAAAATTATCTTTTTTTTATTGAATAGTGATATTCAAATTTTTATAAATCAGTCAGTTTAAGTGATGGATTTAGTTGATTGGAAATTAACTCTTTTTATTTAAAATATTAGTGTTTCAAGAACATTTTGTTAATCGCGATTTCCACAGCAGAAGCTTTATGTAAAATCAAAAATTCGTTATTTATTAGAGCATTTATTGAATCAAGTTACATAAAATGTAATCATTTTCCATTTAGACCATTTTAGCAGATCTGTGTCTTAATAAAGGTTTACAAATTAGCTGTGTGGCCTGATTTGAATGGATATCCTGTGCATATTAAACAAAACTTGCCTTAAAATAAAACTGATTTATTGGATTAATAATATAGAGAGCGTAAAAGATCATAAAATAATTTTTCTTGAATTTATTTTTTAGAAAAATATTTCATATTTGTTTCATTTCCTATAGATACGTAACGAAAATTGTATTTTTGCAGATTTCATTTCCTAAAAGATTTAATTTATTTTTAATTGGATCTTTAATCAATGTGATGGCAACACTTTGAAAAAAGCTAATTTTTTCCCATGAATGCGAAACGTGCTCGTGCAGCTTAAATCTTATTTTTATTTTGTACGAAAAAAAATGTTGAAAAATATAGTTAAAATATTTATTTAAAAATTGAAATTTAATTTAAAGGTTTAAACATTGGTATCATATAAAAGATAAATTTTTGATCTTTAACTTGATGTAAAAATCTTTTTTGTGCGGTAATATTTCCGGAAGTTATAGCAGAAACACGCCAAAATTTTGCTTAATTTTTAAATAAATAAAATTCTAATTAAAAATTCGAAAAAATAACCCCCAGGTGCACATTCCCGGCCTCCAAGGTATACACGTGCCAAATGTGGTAGCTGTAGGTTGAATGGCCTGGCCTGTAGAGCGCCAACACACACTGAGCTTTATAATATATATAGATTTAAGAAATAATGTGAAACTAGCCAATTCTGCAGAAGGAATTATTCAGTACTTTTTTTATCTTGTTAAAAAGCAAACAATATTGTCTTGATAATGACTTTATGACAGGCAAATTTTAATTTTAAGATGTAATATACATTAAATAAATAAAATTGGCATGCTGTAAATAACTACGAAACATTTTTGTAACTATATTTTTATATTTTTTCACCATACAATTAAAATATATTGACAAATGATGTATCTACTTGATGCCAGAACAAATACGTTTAATACTTCTAAACTCTTGATGTTTTCCATTTTTTTTTTTTTTCATTTTAATCTTTTCACGTCTGACAAAACTTCTGGATAAAATGTTTCACATTTAAATGAAAGAAAATCTCGATCCAAAGAACTAGATTTTTTTTATTTATCTCCACATACAGTGACCTATGAAAAGTACAGAGGCACCTAATGGTCAGAGGTTAAAGAATCTTATTATTTGTATATTGTTTTCATTTTACATTCCTCTAAATTTTCTACCTCTTGATTGGGATTATTTTTGACATTCATTTCCTTTTTAAATAACTCAAATATATTAAGAATTAATCTAGACTGAGTCATTTCAAATTATTATCATTGCAAATGTTACATTGTTTTTATCGTTATTTAATTCATTGATTTTTTCGTTGATGATCATTAGACTAAAATGTGTGATCAAATATGATCATCTAAGAGAATCACACGATCATTTGTGATAGCTCAGATATTTAGAATATCGTTTAAATGAGGCCATGAATTTAATTTTCTCTCATTCAATAGGTTATACTAATGAGTTTCATGTCCCTTTAGATGATTATTGCTTAATACGAAAGTTTTCATTTTTATTTTCATTTAGTTTGAAAATGTTCACAAGCAATGCCAATTGTGATTTTTCATACATTTCTTTCTAGGTAGTATTAGATGACTTTTCAAACTTCAAATTAGCAATTTAACATATGTTTTACTTTTTAAATTTGGTGGCCATCGTGAAAAAAAGAATCATGAATTAATTATTTTTTGTCAATGCATGAGATGGTTGCCAATGTAATTTTGATAATTATGCCATTCTTTAAAAACGTATTGCTTATCCATTTATGAATTTGAGATTTTCTCCTTCATTTTCATGCATAATAAATACATTATAGAGGAAAAATTTCGTAAACTAATCGCAGTTTCGTATATCTTTGATTCCACAGGCATGTGCATCTGCGAATTTTTAAAATTTATTTGTAAAGATAGCCAAGCTATAAGAAAGCTAAGAGCTCTGAGAATCAATCATTAAAATGTTTATCATTATGTACGGTGAAATTTATTGTGAGTATACTCACAAAATCAAAAGTAAATTATTTACGCGGAAAATAAGTATCAAGTTATTGTTGATTACATTCCTGATTTAGGAGGCATAGAATATATGTGTTTTCATGCATCATACAAAGTATATCTACAAATTTTTGGCTTTCAGTTTGTGGTTTGGAGTTGGTTAAGTTAAAAAATATTAAGACCATTTAAACTGCAGTATAATATAAAGTGCAAAATTCTTGCTATATAAAAGATCTTGTAAATTTGGTAAAAATGTTCTTAATTTTGTGAAAAGGAAAAACAAAGTATGTATATATAATGGTAAACTCTTCTCAAATATATTAAAATATAATACGTGGTCATTGCTTTAATGGAGCCATTTCCCTTTCTTTGGAAAGACGAAATCCTTTTTTCCCATTTAATAAACGAGCATATCACTCAAATCTGCAGCTGCAAACGCATTTCTGTATTTTTTACATCTGCCAGACTTTCCAAAACATAACAACAATAAAGAACAAGTCTTTCATCATAATATGACGACGAAACTTTGTCTACCCTTTTCAAGCAGGAGTCTTTATTAGCAATACGAACCGCAGATTTATTTTATTTGTTCATAAACAAGTTAGAGAGCTGGGCGCCATTAACTCTCCCCAGAGCATAGGGCGTGTCACCATTTCCCGCCAGTCCCTTTTCCACCCTCTTTTTATTATTTGTTTTTCGCTCAGCGTGCCAGGCGATTTGCCGTTTTGACCGGAATTAGTTTACTTAACAGTTGCGGTAACTGCAGCAACGACGAATTAAAATGAGCGATAAATAGCGAAACCTGTTACTAAAACTCAGGATGAGGTGGATGCACTATATTGATTTTTCAGCAATAAGCAATTTAGAGGTATATCCCCATTCTTGTGGTTTGAATTTTAAGAGAAAAAAAATAGGGTGTATCCGGCTGTTTCTCAAATAAATGCTGTAGGTTATTATTTTCTTCAAGTATTTGACATCGTCGTCTGTACATATTTGACGAAATAATTTGCTTAAAAATGATTTTCAAATTATTGCAGGGAAATTCCAGCTTGTAAAACTGTAATTAATCAGTTTTTTTTTGAAAAAAAAATTGTTCATCATAAATTAGAGCAGAGGTGGTCATTAAGTCGATCGCGATCGACCGGTGAATCGCCAAGACATTTTGGGGTGACTAGCTTTACTAAGACTTAAGATGCCCATACTAAAAGAAACATTATTAAGGAACATCGACGAAAAATTTCAAAAATTTGTCTGACGAGTTGTTTAAAAACGGAGGTGTATTAAACGAGGAGAAATATTATGATTAAATAATGAAACTCCACTCCGAATTCGAGGGACATTTTCAAGAATTTACTAGGCTATGGTTACATTCATAGGTTACTCATTTGGCAATGTTGATGTGGAAGAAATAACTGAAAATATAAATTTTATATTCTCTTTATCTCTTGAGGAAAACGAAGTTTTTTCTTTCAAAATGGCATAATTTTAAAAGCATGTAGTTCAGAACCTAAGAATAACTTTTGGAATCTAAGGGACGAAGTAAAGTATCCGAATTTTAAAAAAAAGTTGTATATCATTTAATATCATTCTTTGGAACTACCTACCTGTCTGAATCTGCCTTTTCAACGATGAGTATACTTAAGAAAACATATTGTTCTCGTCTCACAGACGACCACTTAGAATCCAGTGCAAGATTAGCAGTAATTAATTATATACCGAAATATGCAAGATTGGTGGACCGTATGCAGACTAAATCTTTAACTAACTATAACTACAAGAACTAACTTTAGTTGAAAATGATTTATTTTCTATTGTATTTTGAATTGTTTGATATTAAATGCATCATTTGATATTGCTATATTTGTGTCTATTATTATTATGTTTGTAGTTATGTATGTAAGTACATATTCCGTATTTATTATTAAGTTTTAATAAATATTGTAGACCTTTTTTTTAGCTCACCACACCGTACCCTGGAAAAATTTGCCCACCCCTGAATTAGAGTAATAAATGCTTAGAGAATAATGTAAGAATAATACTTTCTTTTGTCTGCTAAAAATGCATGAGTTTTTATAATTGTGCAGTAGTAGAAGAATTAATTTGTATCTCATGCAAGAATAAATTTCACGATACACTTTATTCTTTTCAAAATACATTTATAATTTTTATTCAAATTTCAGAACTTAAAACCGCAATTCGAAATTTAAGAAAGAATAAAATTCAATTAGAATTATTTTATGAATATTTTCTAAAATTTAGTTTAGATTTTGAAGAAAAATTAATCTTACAAGTGGTGCATCAGAAGAAAATTCTCTTACTTTGGAAGGAAATGGAGTTTTTTTGTTCAAACTGGTATTGAATAAATTATAAAGGATACCAATTCAGTTTCAAAATTTTGTATTTCCTTTTTATATGAACTAAATTTGAGGAAATCATCTGTTAATTCGATTATGATAAAGTATTTGCTTTGAGAAAAATGAGCGCAAGAATCTTCCCAACGTCTTATACGTACATCATTTACTGTCCGTAAGGTTTTCTCAGTTTTCAGTCAATACACAAAATCACTTTCCTTCCTAAGTACATGGTAATATATTTTGGTTCCTGAAATGCAAAAGGTCATGCGGAGGTAGTATTATGACAGTATAAGGACAATAAAACGAAAAACGATGGGATAGTTATTGAGTTTGACTTCTAAGGACTTTCAAATACACTTTGAGCAATAAAAATGGAAGTAGAAAAGATATATTTCTCGAAGTGGGAATTATTTTGAAGAGTAAATGATTTATGCATGCAAAATTTTATAGAATGATGGTTTTATGATCACAATTCTTGAATTTATTGGACAAACTACTGAAATTCTGTCCTCTACATTGATGAATAGCCTCCTCTACATTAATAGATAACTTTGAATTTATTGGACAAACTGCTGAAATTACCTCCTCTACATTAACAGATAATCTCTACACACGCCTCCTCTACATTAATGGATAGCATTCTCTGTACACGCAAAATCACATATATTCTGGTCAGGGGTACACAAGATGCTACGAATAAAGTACCGAATTCTTAGTTCCAGTATACCTATTCGAACATAAGGAAACTTTTTATTAAGGAGCTTCCTAAGAGTTAATGAGATCCAGATCAATCTTGTCTGAACAAAAAATTATCATTAACAGCTTGCACGTGAATAAATAACTAGTTTTGTATTATTTTTAGGCACAAATGCCCAGCTACGATGTTTAGGAAAAAAAAAATAACTGAATAACGGATAGAAAATTACTACTCTTTCTTGTTTCATTCCAGAGGTTTCTTGGATCAACGAAAAAAAAAATAATAAACTTAATTATCCTTTTTTTCCCTATGATTTATCTTCAGTGGCTGTGTATCTACAACCATTGAACATAATAAAATCAGATGAAGTCTTTTGATATACCATGTTTTCTCTCTTTTGCCAAGTATTTAAATAGTAGTCAGTAAGGTTGTAGATTGGCCAATAACCGCGGTCAGTGAAATTGGATGTGTTTTTATTTCGTTCAGAAATTTGAATTCAAATATTCTTTACATTTCCCAAATCTTACATTGATTTATAAGTATTTAAAGAAATACATCTCAAAAGAGGTGGTTTTATTAGATGGAATGAGGTGGAGGGATAGATAGAATAAAGACCTTTATTCAGTTTTTTAAATTAAAACTCTCCAATTATGTGAAGGTAAGTTTTTAAATATTGTCAAATTAATGATGACATATTCATGAAATTCTATATCTTTATGTTTTATAATTTCATTAAGTAAAATTAGTTAACATGAATTAATTCTAAAATATACCTAAGAGTGAATATTAAAATCATTTTAATGAAATAATATTTATTTTAAAAGCTATTTTTTTTCTTTTGTGTTACATTTCAATTTGTCTTTTGATTTGAGAACTGCCCAGTTTCACAGATTATTAGCTGTTTTCATCACATTTAGTTTACTTACCTATTTCCGTGGCAGTAATGATGAACGAAAGACAGAGATAAATTACTTATCTGGAACTATATCTTTAGGTAACGTTAGTGTACACTGATCTTATTTATTACATGTAAATTAAATTTATTTCTTTTATCTGGATGTTAAGTTTCAGGAAAAAACAGTTACTTATATATTTTTTTAACAAGCAAAGATATTCCTTTTCTCTAAGATTCATTCTTTGTGTTAAAAGGGCAAATACGATAAAAGAAAAAAAAGACTAAAAGAGCTGGAGACAAAAAGAATATTCATTAATGAGAAATTTAATTACCAGAGTAACTAGCTTGATTAGTAAAATCATATATTTTTGTTTTTTGCTCAACAACTTAACGAGTTCTGCAGATAATGAAATTTGTTTTTTATTCCAAACTTTGTAATGCTATTAACAATGAGAAAAAGATAAAAAATACAATAAAAAAGTTTTATAGCAATTTTGTTTCGTAAAAAAAATAACACTTACAATTTGAATATTGTTCAAGGGATATATATATATAGTATACATTATAGTTAAAAAACATACAAATTTAAGTTTTTTAAGCCGAATTCAAATTAGTAGTATTTCACATTTGAGTACTTCTTTTTTCTTCTGAAATGAAATGAAACTAGATTGAATCTTGTATTGTCTTGAAATAAAAGATGAATACAGTAATACTTACAGTAATGACTTACATTTAAATTATATATGTTACTCTTAATTTCTTTTATTTTGATTCCTTCAAAATTAATATTTAATTTATATATTTAAAAATTCATACAAACTTTTGAATCGTTTATCTTCTATACTATTATAAATCTTATCTACAATAGACTTTTTATTGAAATTGATCTGTTCAAAGTTCTTTTATGTCTGTAGTCTTTATGAATATTAGAACAGTATAACAAATTCTCTAAAGGATTCATTTTTTGTTTAAATTTTGCGGAGACCGGAAGATAATTATTTTAATAGAATTTACCTTATTTTTCGTTTTGATTATTAACAGAGTTTTTTGAAAAAGAACAGACGATATCAACTTGTTTTCAGATTTTGGTTATATTAACGTCCCGATTGAAGCAACACTAGGGCTATTTTGGGACGGACCTCGTAATTTTGAACCGCGGTCAGATGACGAGGACGACACCTCAACTTGTTTTCAGAACCATCAGTTTTTGAATTTTCTATTCTCATATTTAAAACTTTTAAAAACTGAATATTTTTATGAATTACATTGCATTTTCTCGAAAATTTTAATTTAAGTCTGGATCTTGATTTTTTTGTTTATTTCTTTTAGATTTTAAATGAAATTTCTATTCTGTAGAGTTGTATATATTTCTATTTAATGATTAATGTAGTCTAAGAGCCAATTTATTTATTTGAATGAGTTCTGTATCCTGTTAAAATTGTAATAATTTTAAAATTCAATAACTGTCTATTGTTATGTTAAAATATCTCTTAAGATTTTTAAAAAATGTAAGAAAAACATTTTTACTGTATTAAGAAGCAGATTTTTTTAACTTTAATTACTTTTTGCATTAAAATCTTGGCATATATTTTTTTCTCAAAATTCACTACCAAATCTGATTCCCTGAACAAAATAAAAACTACATTTACTGAATTGTAACAGATAATTTACTGATAACTGTAACATGACTGATTATTATTTTTTATAAATACTAAAATAGTATATTGCCATGAAGAATATACAAGTATAAAAAACTTCACCTCTCGAATGCATCAGAAAGGATTAAAAAATCAGTTACAAAATTCTATCTTTACAAACATAAAACAAATAAAAATATATTATAAGTCTAAAATGTGCCTAATGTCAATATAAATCATATCTATATATTTTATGTCTTATTTATTCCAATATTAAGAACAAGATAGTTCTGCATTTTTGAAAGAAAGCTGCCCTTTTTTATAAAGGTAACTTTTCTCTTTTGTTTTCTTTATCTGAAGCAGAAGAGTTCTGATGTTTTATCCTACTTTATCAAAGAGTCTTTTGAAATGTATACTTCATGGGAAACCGTTAGAGATTTCGGGATGGCTTTTACTGTCTTTCGATAAGAGTTTGACCTCCTGGAATGGTGCCCAAACATGGTATATCATGTCAACAAATAATGCCACTGATCTATAGCTAAAGAATGCCCTCAAGCTCAGATTTATAGTAGTTGTTGGTATTATGTTGACGTATTTATGTATTTTGTTCATAGTTATTAGTTCTTCCATACGTTTTTTTGGTTTATTTTGTCATATTTACTTTTTCGTGTCCATGAAGTATACAAAGGAAATATATTGCAATCATCCAAAAATTTGACCTCAAAATTTTGATAAATATCTACGTTTTAAATCTCAGCGAGTTGCAGAAAACATTTCGGAATTTATGTCAGTCTGTCTGCGAAAGTGATAGCTTTAAAACACAAAAAGCTAGGAGGGCAAAATTTGATTTTGGTCTTAATTCAAAATAGTAGATTTTATCAAATTTTGGCTTGTCTTCTGTTTGTCAGTTGGTCTGTGACTTTGTTAAAACGATTTCTCAGAAATGCAACAAAATAGATTTAAAAAATTTCGATATGGTTTATTACTCAAAGTGTAGATGTATAACACATTTTATATTAAATCCTATAAGTAAGCTTACTGATTGTTGGTTTGTCTGTTAGCGCTATAATTTAAGCAGGTAACAAGTTAGATGAATGAATTTTCATTTATGATTTTTATATAAAAAATTACGATCAACATAAAATTTGGATCAAATCCTCGAATGGAAAGAGTTACTTTTCTAAAACTTATATTCTATGGAAAACGAGGCTAATTATCAAACTTTCCATATAGTAGAAGTTTATGAGAAAGTTGAAAAAAATATATGATAATTTAGATTTTTATATTAATATATGAGAAATTTTATCATTAATCATCTGTTGGCAATGGACTTCTCCATTGTTTTTTATTCAATGGGTTATCTTTTCTACAGAAATTCTTTTGTAAAATTTCATCTTGCGTTTCTTACTTTTATTAAATGTAACATTTTTTTATAAAATATTAGTTATTATTGTTTATTTTTAATATTAATACAGTGAGTTGAAAATAGGATATTTGATACACCTTGAAAAAAGATATTTAACAAACTTAGTATCATTTAGACAACAGTGAGACTGATGGGATACTGAAGATTTTATTCGTTTTATGCTAACACCTTTTTCAAAATGTGAAAAAGGTGTATTTTTATTTTTTGTTTAAAATTTGAATTACAGTTACTAACAACCATATATTCGCTATTGATCAAGTTTTTAAATTATATCTAATATCTCAATCATAGTTCAATATTTGAAATAATCTAGAAAAACATTTAAAAATGTTTTGGTGGATTTTTATTATGGTCATTATACGATAATATCAATCAGACATTTATTGAATTATTATTTTAATATTCATTTAAAAAATATTATTATTATTATTTTCATTATACAATTATTATCATTATTTTCATCTATAAAAATTATATACTATCAGAAAAGGGAATTTGTTCGAAATCCTTCAATCAAAGAAAATATTTGGAAGACTTTTTTTAAACATACATTAAATTTAATCAAAACTTTTATTCTTAAATTGTTCTTAGCAACCCTTTTTTTTATATTAATCAATCGTTTGAAAAATGCTTTGCAATATTTACAGATCATTTTTTAGTATCAGAAAAATCATCTTATCAGCAAAAATCATCAATTGGTAAAATGACGTTATCATATTGACAAAATATAAAAGACATTTACCAGATCTAAAATTTGAAGGATTTACGTTACCATGCTTAAAAGAAATATTAATATTTACCTGTTCCATTCTTATGTCCCAGTCACCATGTATTCTTTTTCCTCTGAAGTATTTTGACCTAAAATAAAGGATAAATAATAAGAATTATTATTGAATGATTATTACTATATAAAATGATAAAAATAGCTAATAAGAATCTAAAAGTTTAAACTCGATTGATTATCTTATTATAGTTGAAATTTTCTGTAATATTTAAATCTGTAAAATAATTAAAATTAATTTAGGTAAATTTCTGTAAAATAATTAAAATAGAGATTCAATAATCCTTTTATTTCATTGTATTTAAGAAACGGACTTGAACTTTCTTTTAAAATTGTATGAAATTATACTAATAAAAAAGTTTCACATTTGCTTTTATTTTTTTATAAATATGGACGTCAAAGCAAAATCATAAAAGCATGAGACGTTGTTAGGTATTCTTGCTATTAAAAGTATTTAAAACCGACTTAAATTTATAGTTAAAGCTCAAAAATTATCTTTTTTATTGTGCTTTAATTTTTTCATAGTATTGTTTATACGGCTCATATTCTTACGATTTTTTTGACGAATATATGTATGACAAAAAATATATTTTCTGTATTGTAGTACTGTATTCTCTACATTTTTATTATATAAAGTTTTAAAAAAAACTTTTTTATTTCATACACTTTAGCTTTTACTAATTTTCAAGATTCATTAGAATAAATATTATGAAATCTTAAAATCAATTTTCTCAAATTCGCAACAAAATGGCCTCCTTTACTATCAAAACTAAATAAAATCACTTGATTAATTAATAATTAAATTATGAAAATATTACAAGATTTTATTTCCATCAAGAACACGCAATTGTGCAGAGGTTAAGAACTCTTGTATAATAAATACGCCAGGAAATGAGCGATAAATCGATCCAATCTTTACAAACATGAACAAAGTTTAGATAAATGAAAACGTGCAAAATGTATTTTAAGTTTTGCCTTTTTAGTAATAGGAACAAAAGTTACAAATTCATCTATGATTAATAGTATGTAATTTCATTCGATTTGTCTATAATAAAAACAATCAAGTGACCAAAAACATTGATTTATAATTTGATATGCCATAGAACTTCGTTTCCAAGTCTCTAGTATTTCAAGAGTTTGAATAAACAAAAAGCCCCCAAAAATTACGAACAAAATGTTTCAAATTCATTAAAGTGTCGAACAGAAAAATTGATATTAAAAATATTTTAGTCTCATAGCGTTCTAGAACCTTTCGATATAAAAATATTTATTGTTTTTTTATTACCATAATTATTCTCTTTTTAAGGAATTCTGGCACTTAAAAAACATAAAGCTATTTTAACAACCATGTCAAAACAATATGTGAACAAGAAAAATGAAGCTGTTAAGGACTAAAAAAAGAGCGCAGCAAGTGATTTTGGAATAAACTTCAGAATATTTTTGAAAGTGTCAGAACTTTAACACTTCAGTATCAGCAAATTATGTTACTTTCCGATGGATATTTAAAAGCTTCAAGATAGTAAAATGAGCAAATTTCATAAAGGGAAAACTAAAGTATATCTGTTGACTCCTTAAATATTTGATTTATAAATTTAACAGACATTATTCTTATATACTCACCAAAAGAATCGCGAATAATCTCATGTAAAATATTCTGTCAAAGCCTTTTAACTCTTGCCGAAAATTTTTATTCAGATTATATAAATAAGATTTTTAGACAATTCGTGTTTCTTGGAAGCAATAATAAATCGAACTACTTTAAAAAAATAAAAGGAAGTAAAATAATTTTTATTCTTTTAAGCAACTGAGTTAATCCACTTTCTTGACAGTAAACATTTAAAAGAAAAAAAAATATTTTTCTTTTAATCATTTGAGATAGTTCTTTTTATTAATTGTAACAATGGATAAAAAAAAGAATTGTCATTTAAAGAAAACAAAGTCTTTTCCATTCTTTTAAACAAGTGGTTGAATTTCAAGAAACAAAAAAAAAAAAAAAAAATTAAAATTAATTATTATTGCTTAATAATTTTTAACTCATTTTCAAACTCTTTAAAATAAGAATATGTTAAAATCTAAGAATGTATGTTCTTGTCATTTGTTACATTATTTTATTGCCTATTAATTGATTCTATCAGAAAATCAGAAAAGTGTTTTTCCTCTTTTAAAAAATCACTAAAAATTAAAAGATCTGGGGTCTACCTCAATCGCATGTAAGGCTACATATATTTATCTTCCATTAGTATCTTTCCTCTAGTCTCTACACAGAGTCAGTAAAAAGGAAAGGGGGAAAACGGGTATCAGAGTAATTAGAAGTCAGACAGATTATGTTCGAGAGGAGTGAAGTCCCAATGATTTAATGGAAGCATTAATTTTAAAGCATTTTACATCTACTCCACCAGAATTAATTTTTAGGAAAAGGATAAAATAAACTTCAAAATAATTAAAATCTGATCCTGTGAGTAAAATACACTAGTAAAAATAAATTATATAAAGGAATTTGAGAAATAAATAATAAATATAAAGATACATTTTTAAAAAGCATACTTTTATTAGTCTACTAAAATGTAACTGATGGATCCTTATTTTAATCAAAAGTCTAGGGGTTAAAGCAAAAAAAAAAAAAAAAAAAAACGCATAAGCGTGAGGCAACAATCTAAATTACCTTAGTAAATTTGGCTTAATTTCCTCATAACATTTTTAGTGTCTCTTGTATTTACTATTTTTGTTTTGAACTCCAGATTTCGATTAAAATATGTTTTCTACATTTTTGTGCGCAAAGAAAGATGTTCGTGTTCAAAATTTCTTTTATTATTATTATTCCCTCCTTTTTATTATTTAAAATGTATTTCATAATTCATCATTACAATTTCTATGAACTGTTTTAATCCATGATTCTGAAATTCACAAGCAAATAGTACTACTCATATCCAAATAAAATTTAATTTAAATAAATTAACTAATTGATAGCTAAATTCAAGAAATATTAATATATGGCTTATCAATAAGTATAAATAACTTAACTGAATTGCAGAGCATAAGCAAATCTGGAATTGAATAAAAAATCATTTGCAAAATTTCATTTTTATACATTGGAAGCAAATCAAGTTTAATAAAAAATATACAAAAAGTTAAATTGTAGAAATCGTTTTATTGATAAAAGAAACCAATTCTTTGCTATTCATTAAATTTCAATGGTTTTTGAAGCAAGGATCCTAGTATTTAGTGGAAGAAAAACAGTTCATCGTACATATAAAGATATTTCTTCAGGTAATCGAAATGGCATTAAAATATTGTAAAGAACATTCAATGAGCGATGGTTGATTTATGAAAGAAAACTGTACTACGAATTTCATTGATCGAAGTAAAACGAGAAGCAGTAAAAGAACTAGTACGTGACTCATTCAAAATTGAAGAAAGAAGATTTTCTTTTTTTGCTGAATGTGCTCTGATAGATTGCAATTCACGGACAATTAAATTCGCTGACTCTGATTCTTGATTTGAAAAGGGGTTTTACTTTTTTAGTTTGGTACCGTTAATTTACTTGAAAGCAAATATAGTCCACAGGAAGAAGATAATGTATATGAATGGGCCATAGCATATTCATCAATTATATGCAGTCCTATACGATAAAATTCAGTTATGATTTAAATATTTTAAGGAAAAAAACATGAGTTTTTGCAATTCAAGCAAACTTGACTCAAACATTTGACAGATATTAAAAATTCAAATTAACAGACATTAAAAATGTATTTAACAATTATTTGCACTTATAAAAGCAATGATAACAATTCATGCTCTCTTATTTATTGTTCTGACAGAACTCTTATTATTATTAGAGTGTTTTTTATTATTAGAACCATTATTAAATGCATGGAAAGAAATATCTTCGGAATTTAGAAATTTTTGATTCTTTTTTCCGAAAGTTTATGTTAATATTTGGTCCAGTGTTAAATAAGTAAAAAAAAAATTTTTTTTTTTTGAAATCAAAAGACTTAAAAAAATTCATTTCGAGTTATTTAAAATGTCATGAATCAGATGGTAAAAATTTACTCAATAACAATACATGAACAGCCTTAATTGTATGATTATAATGATACATTTTAAAAGCGCTTTCAAATAATGTAATCACAATATCTGTAATGATTTCATGGTAATAATTTACCCCTTATTAAATGCATCATTCTTTTCATATATAATTAAATAACATTTATCCATAAAGGTATTGCAAATCTTGATGTAATATCGCAGTTTTCAACCAGTTTCTTTCCTAATTGTATATAAGTGTTTACTATACCTATTTATTTTTACCAAATTTAACCTAATTTGTTTCAGGTTATTAAAGGTGTAATTGTGTAATCGATTTTCCATTTACTTCCTGATGTGCTACAGTTACAAAATTCCGTATTATCGATGATAATTCACTATTTCAATACTTCTAGAGTTTATTTTTCGGATAATCAACTCATTAAACTAGTTGTAAATTTAAGAAAACAGTTTGAAGATTAATTATAAAATTAATAATTATAAAAGCGTATTATAAACTCAAGACCATAAAGGAAAAAATAGAATAAAATTCTACCTTTCACTATATTAATTAAATCGTGTTTTTTACATACTTTTATTACTAATTATCTGCAACCCTCAGACTTCATAAATTAAAAGAAAATCTCTTTAAGAAAATCTTTTAAATTTTTTTTTCTTTTAAGCTGTCTGAAATTGAAGACAATTAAAAAGAAAGTAATTCCAAACTTTTCTTAAATTAATTTATGCTTCTGAGAAATTTTACATTCGTCTTGGAAACTTTTCATGATTAAATCCGAAACATACACAAATAACCATTTTACCTCGCAAAATTAAATGTTTGAAATTTCTCTTTCCGAATATAAAATACTTTAATCTAATTTTTATTATCTTTATTTAAGAAGGAAACCACATTAGCAGATTTATTCACTGTTGAAAGATCACATGAGAATTTTGCAGAAAGATAAAGAACTATGAGTATCAAGCCCTTTTAAATGTAGAAAGAATTTCTTTCAAGTGATATAAACTCATGCATTAGAAAACAGTTTATCAATAAATTTTACATGATACATAGATACATTTACAAATCGAAATTATTATTTATGAAATGATGCATCTAATTGAAATAAAAACTTATAAACAGAAGAAATAGTATCTGCATAAAATATTTGGTTAAGTCTCTTCTTACATCCTTAACCTCTGAGAATCCATATTATTGATATAAAACTGAAATCTAGAATGCACCCTGTATAATTCTTCCTCCCATCCTTAAGTTTTGAAGAACATGGATGGGTGGAAGAAAGTTATGGATTCTCTCCATATGATATTCTAAATTGGCATTATTCAAAAATTGGTTGACCGATGTGGCCTTTAATAATGTATTGGTCAAGCTGGCTGGTAGGTGTTTTCTTGGTTTCCTTTCAATCGAAAAAAAAGGTGGGTCAAGGTCAGTTTTCTTTGAAAATCCTCCAGGAAAGTAATCTACTATCATATATTGGGACAAAGCCAGGTTTTTATCTTAGATGATATCTAGGGGCTTTAAAATCACTTTGATCAAAAGAAAATTTTATATTATTTCTTTAAAATGAGTCTTACACACAGAAAATTAGAGTGGGAATGAGACATCAAAATCACATTTCGCTTTTTTAAGAAAATTTTAATTTCATTTATAAAATTAGTTTAATTAAGTTAATAAAACCAATTTACTTAATCAGTGTAATTAAGTTTAATTCCGTTTATAAAGCATATTCTGTGTTAAAGTTTTCTTTTCTTGAAAATTGTGGACTCACATGTCCCAATTAAGAAAAACAGCTCACAACAAATTCAACAAATACTAACTACAAAAGAATTAAAAGAGGTAAACACTCTAGCAAAGTCTTTACAAATTCAACAAATACTAACTACAAAAGAATTAGAAGAGGTAAACACTGTAGCAAAGTCTTTAGAAACGAATAATAAACTTCAAAAGTATTATAAATCTCTCTCCTGAACTAAATTTAAACAAAATTTAATTTCGTCTTCAGTATACCCAGAGTACTTACCAACTAGTCCGTTAAAATACCCAAAGCTAGGAACCGAATAGTTGTTTTCATGGGAATTTATTTAATTATAAGTGCTTAATCAGATCTAAATAGAGTTAACTTAACTACAGTTTCCTCTTACGTGGTAAAGTATTTGTCTCTTTGCTACAAAGTGAAAGTTTATTTAATCAGTTAGTAGCAGAAATGTAAAAATTATACATCTTATGTAACGTTAATTTATGGAAGAAAAAATTAGTCATGAAATGCAGTATTTATTTTAAGAAAAATGTTGCTAATTTTCCTTAGGTTAACGATTAAAAATTTACCAGTGGATACTTGTTTATATAATTTTAGAAATTTAAGAAAATATAGACTGAAATTCTCACAATCAGTACTTTTATTGCAAAAGTAGATTTTTTTTGCACTGCTAATTAATGTTACCCTTTCTAAATATGAAAATAATTGTTAATGCGTAACGATATAAATACATGTGATTCGAAAGTCCTGATCAACATTAAAAAAGTCATGTACTATTAAATGAATGAGGAAGGTGATTTGAAAAAAACAGACGACATTTGAAGAAAAACAGTGGATAAGAAACTGGATTATTTTGCCAGAGAAGTATAGTTTATTATTTGCATAAGACTGCGGCTGGTGGGAAGTTATATTGCATGGAATAAAGCAGTGAGTGGAGGAATGGCCAGAAGATGTTAAATGTTTTCTCTTCCATTCAGAAACACAGTGCAACTAACAGCTACAAACAGGAAAAGGAAAAGAAATAATTTGCGCTACCAAAATTGTGATTTTGACTCAAAATATTGCGATTTTAAGTCAAAACATCAATTTTATTATTGTAAATGTTACTACAAATCTTTCAATATGCTTATTTTTGTATAAAAGCTAAGCGATGATTTCTATATGTTTTATCACAAAGGTTGGGGATCACGATGATCTCATGGAAGAACCTCGACTTCAAGACGATATCTGTTTCAACAGAAGATTTCAACAGTAACATGATCATGATCTCCACAAAAGATTATGATCCTGCTTAATGGCATGGTGCGTGACATATACGTTGAGAATCAAACGCCCTCCAATTTTGGTAGCGGAGAAGGTTGGAAAATTAGCTGCTGATTTAAGTGTCATCCTCGTCAGGCGGTCATGAGTCAAAATTACTAGGGCTATCACAAAATAACCTTCGAGTAGTTTCAAAATGAGACATTTGAGGTCAGGTGGATAATTAAATTAAGCTGTTGTGAATATGACTGTTAAAACAGACGCTGCTTTCTAATTATTTACCTTACCTTTGTATCATTCCTGCAAACACAAATGCATACTTTTTCACCAGATTTGATTAAATTGCTAGTCACAAAGATTGAAATACATTCATGTTCTTTTTGTTTAGTCAAGGAAGTAATACAAAGAAAAGCGTTCTGAATTATGGATTAAAATTTTAATCTGCAACCAAAAATGTTTCGAATTTAATCAAATTAAAGCTAAATTAATTTTTGGAGTCTGATTCAAGCAGAAAAATCCGCCTTGTCTGTTACTTCAGTGGAATGATGTAAGAAGTAACTTTGCTTCCTGATAATCAACTGATTAGGTAATTTTTGTCTCATTTAGAATTCAGTAAAACAGACTTTCAAAGTAATTTCAGTAAAAAATTGCCACTTTGTGCACCCCTGGGGGTTATCCAGGTAGTGAGATAATAGCACGATGCCATTCATACAACTTTATGATATTATGTTCTAAATAACGATTCCAAATTTTATCCTCGGTTGCTTCCATTCTGTTAGTACATGCCATCCATCTTGCTTAACGAAGCTTGTCTTTCCATTGTGCGATAAACATTTTGTTCCACTCATGTAGCGCTGCATTCTGTGGAGGCTTAACACAACGTAAGTAAACATTGGTGCTTTCAAAAATGAACTAAAATGGTGTGTACCTCGAATATGATCTATTCGGAATTACTTTTAAAAAAACATATTTATTTTTAAACATCTTTTTTACTATTTTTATCTGTTTTGTAGTAAATTATTTTCGGCTCTGATATTTCATTCAATAAAAGAAGCAAGGCTTCCAAGTAAATAAAAATCTTGTCTATAAACTGGAAGGCAAAGGTGCACATATTTTTTGTAAACAATTACAAGCAAAAGGAAATTCGATTTCCTTTATCTATTTCCTTATCTAATTTCATAAAGGTTGGAGCTATGAGGATAAAAGAGTGTGGAATATATTCAATTGATGAAAGCCGCAAGAACCAGGTGTCACATGCACTGGTTATAATTTCACACGCACACTAGGACAAATACATCTTTTTTGTTCAAGATCCAGAAAAGCCGAATGAGCGAGCTAGCCGAAAGGTATAGAGAGTGATATAACGCATTTATTAAAGATAAGAGTAGAATAATTGCAAGGTATAGATAAAGACTCTCTTATTAAAGATAAGTTAACATCAAGATAATATTAAAACCTATATATCAGAAAGATTTATGTTGAACATTTATTGAATAAATTGATATAAATATCTAAGCATAAAAAGCAAAACAACTAAATGACATTCCATTCAACTTTTTACTCAACTTCTTCATTATGAGCATTAAGTTAGATAGAATCACACATCTGTTAGAAGGATTAATTGAATATATCAGTAAAAGATTATCACATTACGCCACGATTTAAACATCATTTGTGCAGAATCGAAGCTACTGAAAAATATTTTCTCAAAAGTTTTAATTATGAAAAATCCCTTTCTGGTGTTTCTTGAAAAATGTTTGTACAATGGAGTAATACAAGCAACATTACATAAAACCATATCAAGCTGTTTTTCTTTCAAAATGCAATATTCAATTTTTTATTATTCAATAGATTATTTTCAAAGATTATTTTTCTAAAAATAGTACGTTATTGAATGCTACAGGTGTTTACATTTCTATCTGTTGGGAGTAATCCTGTTTAATGTATCCTTTAGTTGTCTGAAAAATACCCTAAAAATTTCCTATGGTACAAAAGGAAAATATTTTATTAATGTTATTATTAAGTGAATTTTGAAGGAAATACAGAGATCTGCGAAAATGCTTTGGGAATATAAAACATCTTGATATAGTCTTCGTTGTACGAACGATTCGGAATAATAAGCTTTTGGTGGCCTGAATTATTTATCACATATTGTTTACGAGGTAAAATAGTATGTAATTTAGATATTAGTTTTAGCCTTTTATGAAGAGTTTAGAAATGGTAGCCACATTTTGATATTAATTATAAAACTTGACATTAATCATATCTTCATGAGGTTGCTCTTTGGGCTGTATTTCGGGCCTTCTACTGCAGCTTAAATGAATAATTAATAAAGAAATTTCTTCACACTAATGACTTATTAATTCGCATGGTAATGACTGTTAAAAGGGAATTTGTGGGAAATTGAAGACTTATTTTTATTAATAACTTATTTATTTTGAAATTTTATATTATTTTACACTAAATTAAAATAGTATAGAAATAGTAAGATTTGTAAGGATTGGAGAAGACTGTACATTAACTCCTTAATGTACTCAAAGCAGTTAATTCTGGTTCTAGCCAAAGAGTTAACTTAAATCGGTAGATTAAGCAGATAAAAAAAATCAAAATGTATTCTATAACTTTTGGAAGTCTCCCTGAACCAAATATGTTCAGTTATATTCAGATATACTTTTGAAACAGGAAGTAGATAATAGTTAAATGGATTATTCTGTACTATGTTTAATATTCCTTGTTAGAAAACTTAAATACAGATTTCAATTTGTTGGTCACCATTAAGTTTTAGATTTCACTTTATAATAAAATTTTTAAGTTATCAGATGGAAATACAAAGGATAGTAATGACTTATATATTTTGATTTAGAGACCAACAAAATAAATTTTGAAATACAATAACTTAATAACATGTAATTTGCCAATTTCAGTTAAGCATATGTATTCTTTTAGTATAATATTATTTATTTTATTATTATTCATGATAAGATCCATTCTTTTAATGGCAATTAACTAGTTATCGACTGAATAAAAAAATTCCAAATATACTTTTTTCATTACTGATGCGGCCGTGGGAAAAATATTTTCGGAGCTCATTAAAGTGCATTTTCTAATTTTTATTTTTACAGAAAAACTTGAGCAGCTTTAAGTAGTTTACCAAATCCCACAGAATGCCCATTGTACTCGTTAAAGGGTTTAATAAATTTCAAGCAGCAGAAAACCGAAGAAAATAAATTTATTCGGGACGTTTTTCAGGTAATTATAATTCAGATTTTCCTAAAAAACCTATTTATAAAAGAATCAAATATTTACTCAGCTTAAAATTAATTAAATATATTTTTTAACTTATGCATAATTATAAAACCTAGAAAAAACTTTTCTGTGAAATGCGGCTATAAAGAGTGTGATATTTAATTAATACTTAATTAAATTAATTTTTTTCATGAACAGGTAATGTCAAAGTCTTTTTTAGCTTTAGGTATTTAATTAAATAAATAAAGGTTAAATCTTTTATATTTATTTAAAGACCATAATTACCAATTTATTTAGCTTTTAGGGCTTATTTTTAGAAGTAAACACTTAAAAATTTCTGTCGACAAGAACAATTTATTTGTTATATAATTAATTTCAAATAAACGAAGGCATTTTTGTATTCTGTTAGTTTAAAAACATTTGCTTCGACAATACTGACACTTATATCATATAGATTACTTAAAGTAAGCTAATAAATTGGAATGTTGAACAGCTTAAATGTATATCAAATTAGCATTTGGAGAAATTGTAAAATTTAGGCTATATAATATTGATTTTTGAAGCAAGGGTAAGGCTATTTCTATTTCGATCAAATTTAATGTACTTTTTTGGTTAATTAAGTTGACTTCATTGTGGTCTTTTTCATTTTTTGCAGTAATCCTAAATAAAATAAAATAAATAATCTAGAACTCACCAGAATATCAAAGATGTTACAATTTTCGACTTACTCAAGAACAATTTAGAAAAGGCATGTTTTTAAAGCTTTCCATAATCTAAGATTATTTTGAAATTCTATAAAACTTCCACCATACTGAATCTTGGTACCATCAAGAATATAAAAGCAGTTAGATATGGATATCTTCAATTCTTAGAAAATGCTATAACATTGTTCACTCTAACTAAACCGGCGAACTGGGATAGTTGTAGCGTTTCTTACCCGTTATCTGGCGTTCCAAGTTCAAGTCCCTGTTCGGGCATGGTTGTTCTTCTGTATTCTGTCTGTGAGGTGTGTGAATGTGCCCCTGTGCAAAACGGGGTTGTACAAGCGAATGTGACGCATAAAGTAGCTAAGTCGTACTCGCCCTAGTTGGAGCTACAGAAAAAACAAGAGTCGCTCACTCGGCTTAAATCGCTGATAGATAACTGTCAGCGGGCTTGTAAAGGGCCATAAGTCACAACACAACAACAACTCTAACTAAAAATACATCGATTCTTCTGTAAAATATGCTTTACATTTTTTTTTCTTTTTGTGAAACATCCTTATCATAAATTACAACAAACTTTCAAGATGTCACTCAGAATTCTTCCAAAATGGAGAATATTTGAAAACACATGAAACATTTATTCACATTATTTTGTAACAGTTTAACTTTTATTTTCGTTCCACTTATGACAGAGAGAGACAAAATTCAAACTCAATCCTGCTAATATGAACTTTTTGAAATTTAAAATTAGAATGGATGGCATTTCTCTCAAATGAAGATTTGATGTACATTAAATAATTTGGAGGTGAGGATCCAAGGTGTACTAACTCGCAACCAACCAACACAGCTGTTCTCCTCATCATTTGGCAATGGCTTGCTATTTTAAAGATCCACTTTCCGAAAGCCAACAACAGTAACTAAGGGGATCAGAAAAGGAGGACATTAATCTTTTAGTTAGACTTATAATGGCATGTCTGATGCATCTTACAAGGGAAGGGCACGAGTTGGAAAATTGTGTTCGGAATGAAATTTGATATATTGGTAGTTTATATTTAAGATGTTAATTCATTAGAATATTAAAGCGCAATAGCTAATTTCGACAAAATGATCCTCTAACTTTTATACTAATAATGAATTACCATCGATGAGCGTCTGGACAACGCAATTACTGAGGCATTGACTCAGCGTTTTCGAGGCCCGAGTTCGGTCCTGAGCTAGTGCCTTTTAATTTATTTTGTTCTTCTAAAATTAATTTAAATCAATTCAACAATTTACAAATAGCTTTGACAAGTATGTTTTTCGTTTTTTATGTAAAAATAAATGTTTATTCTCCTAAATATCGAATTTTAATTTATTTTTTAGAAGAAGAATAATCATAAATTTGCATGTATTTTATTTAGAAATATTCAAAAGTACTTAAATTAACAATTTAAAGATGGTTTTAATTAATATTTTATAAATTTTCTTATACAAAAATAAATGCTTTCACTCCTAACACTTTTGTTATAATTTCATTTATAAAAAATCCTTACAGACACATTTTTCAAAAAAAAAAAATTATAAAAATCATTTAAATAAGCTTAACAATTTACAGAGAGTTTCAGTTAATATTAACTACTATATAATGCAAAAAAATATTCATTCACCTAATATTTGAATTATGGTTTTATTCTTAAGCAACAAAAATCAATTACAAATATAACTTAAATGATGATAAATATTAATTATAATTACCCACATCATAAAAATATTTCATTTATTTTATATTACATATAAGAACCGGAATGGTAATTATCGTAAAAAAATTGGAATCACTTTGTCATCTTGCACAACTGATAAATAATGATTATCCACAAGATAAACATTTAAGGTATCAACTAGAAAACAAACTTCATTTACTTTCAAAGAATGTTTGTCTTTCTTCAAAAAATAGGGTAGCCAATGAAGCATACTGTATAACGTAAAAATTTTGTTCCATCGGCTTATGCATTCAATAACTCAACACTTGCTTTCTACCTTTTCTTTTCGATTATTAATATTGAGAACATTTGTTGATATATTTAATAAATTATCAGCTGCTCTCTTTAATTTTCAATATAAATACGGCTTCATTGAATCATAAATAATTTGTCATTATTAAAATCCATACATTTTCAAATTCTTAATGATTTTAAGATGGTAATATTTATTTAAATTATTGTTGACTCATAAAAATTAGAATTCAAGTACCGTATGAGTGAACATAATGTGCACTAATCTTTGAATAAAAAATAAATAACATATTAGTTGAAAGTTGTTAATTTATTTTAAATGATTTTTGTAATTTTTTGAAAAAAATGCATATGTATTTATAATTATGTTTCTTTTATAAATTAAATTATAATTCAAGTACTAAAAGAAAAAACGTTTATTTTGACTAGCAAAAATGAATCACGTATTATTTAAAAACATCTTTAAATTGTTAATTTAAGTACTTTTGAATATTTCTATAAAAAACGCATGTAATTTTGTAATTATTGTTTTTCTAAAAATAAATTATAATTCAGGAATTAGGAGAATAAACATTTATTTTTACTTAAAAAATGAAAATAATTAAAACTATTTGTAAATTGTTAAATTAATTTGAAATAATTTTGAAAGAAAATTAAAAAATTAAAAAACACTAGCCGCAGACAGAACTCAGATCTCGTGAATGTTAAACCAACGCCTTTCCTAGTACGCTCCCTGGAAGCACAATGACGATGAAACATTTTTAGTATATAAACTATACTGAAAGGTTGAGGATCATTTTCTCGAATTTAGCTGTCTATTGCACTTTAATATTTTAATAATTTAATGACTGAACATTCTACATTACTATTATATTGAATCTCATTCCGAACTCAATTTTCCAACCCTTTCTCTCTCCTCGTTAATGCAATTTGACTTTAGCGCCATAAAACCCAAGAAATTATTCTCTCATTTAAATAATATTGCGCTGTAGATGCATCAAATATACACCAAGTATTTTTTTTTTCATGCAATTCTCAAAACGATTTTATTTACTTTTTTTCTAGATCATAACAATTTTGTCAAACTCATTCGCATTTTATAATGAAAATTAGGAGAAATTTCAAGCATTTTAGAATTGCTCCAATCAGAAAAAAAACTTTTTGACCAAACAAAAACAGTGGCAAGTATATATCTGTTATTTAAACATAATTCACATATGATAAATCTTCATCTTCAAGAAATGTCTAGCTTTTACTGAGAATCCCAGTTTCTTATAAATTCAATTTGAGACCCTCTGATCATTTCGAAGAAACAGAGCGCGGGAATCAAGGCCAAGTTTTTCCTAGAAAAGTCAAAACTTTCGTCTTTTTTAGAATTTAGAATCTATATTTGAAATTGAAATGTGAGCATTCTGCACATATGCATAATTTAGGTAGAGATCGGGAGGGGAGCCTTCTTATATCGGTTGCTTGGTAACGAATCATTGAATCGCACACCAGCATTTTCTATATTCCATGTTTCACAATTATGGCTGAAAATAAAACTGAAGATAGATTCAAATATCCTATCCAAGCTGTTCAAACTCGAATCGATTTGGGAGAGGATAAAGGATTTTTATATCCCTTGTCCTCTCAAAGTTTTATGATAAAAGGTTGGTGAAAAGCTGAAGGTAAAACCTTCCCCAAGAATTTTGTTTTCATTGAATAAAATTTTCGTCGTTACAAAAAGGTTGATGTGACAAGAAAACAGAGTAAATAAAAAACACACACCTTTATTCATATTTTTACATCATTTGTGAATTTTTTCTTAAGTTATTTTAATGTTTTTTGATCTACTATTTAATTGCGGATATCATTCAAATAGTATGAAAGATGTTGGTATTGGTGTATTAATTTATCAACACGAAAAGCCAGACTTGACCACATTTAGTTAAAATCTAAGTGATAAAGGCACACCTTCAGTTAGGTGTTTCGTTTTTTTTCTACATTCTTCTTTCCTGATCTTTCCTTCGTTTTAAGTTACAAGCAAAAATTTGTAATTTTAAATAAACGCACCTAGAAAATAATTTTGTTGGATAATTTCTCTTCCTTAAAAGAAGAGAAATAGGTGCTGAATTGTTTGCCGAATAGCATATTTTTATTTTCAAGCTGTAAGTCGTAGCTTAATATAACGAAATCATATCATGAATAAGCCGTTTAGCGCGAACTTAAAACTAAAATATGAGTATTTTGAATCAAATTACGAAGAATACTTGTCTAGGAAATAACAATATTTTTAGTCTGAAAGCAATCTGAACAAACAAAAGATAGTGTTTTTCTATAATGAAAATCTCAAAAGAAATAAATTTTACCCAAATAAGTTGTCAAATAGATTGCCCAATACTCTTTCCTTTAGCTAGCGATTTTTCAATCTAGTTCTTTGAAACCTTCTGCTGTATCCTTACTATATGATGAAATAGGGTATTCGTTTCCATGACGACCATGACATTAGAGTGTTTACTTCATGTCCGCACAAGTTCTGATAACCAGACAATACCTTCAAAGTTGATTTCTATTCGCCTTCAGGCCTTCAGTGACGAAAGGATGGAAATTCCTTATCCGCCAAGAAAATTAATTTACTGAGTTTCAGAATTCTCATTTCTATGTTTGGCTTGAAATATCTCTTTTTGGCTATTGAGACACAACTTTCCTAGGAAATAGGCCAGCTGTACATTCAGTTCATTATTTTAAATGAGAAATCTTTGTGTCTTAAATCTTTTAGAAGAAATTTGAAACGTTTATTTCGCTTAGCAAAAATTTTTATCTATACATAAAGCAAAAACTAACAATATTTAAAATAGTCAGTTTGAATAAAAGAGAAGAAAAATTATTATATTTTCTGTTCTGCACATAATGTTTCATAAAAAATATTTTCTAGAAAATTTGGATTGGAAACATAAATTATGAATGGTCTGTTTTTGCATTTCATTCGAAAATTATGCTTTAGATATAAAAACTAATTTCTTAGAAATTCCACTATTATTTTATTATTATTTATTACTCTTATATTTAATTTGACTTGTTTCATGTTTGCAAAGATGGAATTTTGGAAATTTTTCATTTACATTTTAGATTTAAAATTTTGTGTGCTTAAACGGGTTTTTAAATTTTGTACACTCATGTATTCTCGATGACAATTTATTATTTATTATTTTCTGGAATTGAGCAAATTTGGAAATAAATGACAAAGAAGAAAGAAGAAACAATAAAATAAAAATAGTTTGTTAAAACATTATTTTAGATAAATCTGAGTGAATTATTTTTGTATTCAGTTAACAGTTCTTACTTAGAAAGGTTAAAATATTTAAAACAAGGTGCATCTCAAATTTCTGCATCTCCAATTTTATTCTACATTATCCTATTTCAAGTCGTTAAAAACATGCTTTGGAGTAGAAAAAGAACACCGTCAACTTCAGGGATCACAACTTCTTACAAAACAATAAGTACTGCATCTCTAGTGCAATTTACTATGTTATCCGCTTATGTAAAAGACTAAGAAGATTGAACGAATGTCATTTCTTAAAAATCATCAGTAAATACATTCAAATTGAGAAGATCAAGTGAGTTACGGTACGATTTGATTTCCATACGAACATCAAATAAAAGATTTTTAGTGTTTTCTCTCGAAATAAATATTAGAAAAGTGATTTCAAGTATTTTTAATACTTGTAAAAAATACATTTATACTTGCATAAGTACTTATATAAATTGTTAGGAAATAGTTTAACCTAAGTTTCCATAGATTGTTTATAATTTCCAGTCACAATCATTTAAATCCTTATTAACAAGTATAAAGGGCTAAATATTTGTAAAAATTGCTAAATAAAAAAACCTGTTAAATTCTAAAAAATATGCTAAAATACTAATACTAATTAAATGCTGAAAAAAGTATTACAATAATAGTAAAAATTTATGAAAAATTCTTATTATTGGTTGAAGATTAGTAAATTCTTAGTTAAAAGTTCTTACTTAAAAATAATCTTCATCAAATAAAATAAATTAAAATTTTAATAATTAATTATCAAGCTATTCGCAATAAGAAAGAGCTTCATTTAAGTTATGCGAAAATCATCATTACACAGCTTAGAAGATAATTTATCACACCATGCTGTTTCCAATGATTTTCCACGAACCAACTGTGATAATAAATGATAAATTAAAGATTAAAAAAATTAAAATATTAAAACACTAAGTTTTACTATATTACAAAAAGTGTGTTTTATAAAATTACTATTAAATTAATTTATTAGTATTATATTCAAGAAAAATCATTTTCAGTTAATTCTTTTCTAACGCCTTTATTTTTTGATATATAAGACTTTTTTTCGTTTATATAAATATTAATTGTGCTTCAGCAAATATCACTGTCGTATCAAAAATAATTCTTTATTCGTGTTAAATATTTATGGTTAAAATAAAAAACTATAAATTAAATTTAATGAATGTTTAAATGTTTTCTTTTAACAAATAATTAAAAGCAAACTTTTCTTAATTAATGATTAGCAGTAAGCATTTAGAATATAAATCAAAGCCGTCAAAGGATACTTGCGGAATGAAATCCTAACTAAAACTGTTATTCATTTTAAAATCCAAATTAAATTAAAATGCTAAATAGCAGCTCGCCAATTTGAATATAAAGGAGACAATAAGTTTTAATGATAATCACTTCTTGTGAATATAAAATAAGCAACAAAAACATCAAAGAATATTTGCATTATAAAATGCCCAAGAAAGGCTTGTAATCCATTCTAAAATGTAAATGAGATTAAGATGTCAAATAGCTATTAGTAATTGCGAATACAGAAAAGACAATAATTTTCAACCTTGTTCAGTGGCGATTATTCCCTGAGCGAAGAATAGTGAAATTTGCATTGGAATTATTGTTTTCATTCTATAATGTGTATTGACAAAAGAACTGGAAGAAAATGATACCATTTAATATTTCTGTCTCCAATACATAACTTGTAAAAATTCTGTCTCCTAGAAGTAGAATCTTTATTTCTCAATCGGGGATCCATCGCATCGTTCGAACTCACCTTTCTTAGAAGCTCTTTATTATGATAATGAATGTTAAACGAAGCTCTTATCATGAGGTGGAATGAATTTGTTATCATGGTGCGATGAATAATAGAAATTTAAAGCTCTGTCTCTGACATCGCCTGGGAAAAGTTAGAAATGAGGTTCATTCCCAGTAGTCCTGGTGCAATTTCATATGGCAACGTTAGTTTGAAAATATAATCAACATTCTTTCATTATTTTTGAGGAACTTTTTATTCCAGTAACCAAATAAATACAGTATGCGCCAAAATATACAGTACTGAAACTCTCGCATCTCGAACACGTGGTTGCGTTTATCAACGAGGCATAGCTTCAGCTATACGTGTACGCAGAAATGAAAAAGAAGTTGTGTTGTGCAGTTGTTATTGGAAATGGGTCTCTCGACGGAGGAAAAAGTATTTATAGTTGAGCATTATTTCCGTTCATACGGAAACGATCGGGAAGGTGGACAGAGTTTGAAAAAGGTAGCAGAACAATTCCAAGAGAAGTTTAATAAGACGGCACAAAGTAACACAGTTATGCTCTCTATTGTTACGAAATTTCGTTTTTCTGATAGTGTACTGTGTCAACGGAAAGGGTATGTTAAAGGAGAGTATGTTCAACTGTGAAGATCCACTAAGTAGTGTGCCTGCATTACTTTAAATCATCTCTTTTTGCAAGAGTCTGCAGCAACCTTTGTTTCAGGATATGCTTGAGAATCTGCGTGAACGATATGAAAACGGTCTACAGCGAGGCGGTGTATACTCTGAACACTTAAATTACGCATACCAAGGTAAATCAATACGCTTATAGTGTGTGTTTATTATGTTAATTTCTTTTGACGAAAAATAAACTCACAGATGACAATCATGTAATTTTGTTCATCTTTTCATTTAAGTACTGCATATTTTGGAGCATAATATATTTTCATTTTGAAAACTTTTATATTTATGATCTTGTTTTGTAAGAAAATTAGAAAGATTTATTCCGCACAATTAAATTTCATTGTTCACTAAAAAAATATTGTCGTTTCCTATTTATTAAATAAAATATTTCATCTGAGATTCTTTTCTTTACCATCGAAAAGACGGATTCCTCAAGAAATATAATTCTTGCTTTTTGTTTTTGCGAAGGTAATTGCAAAGACACTACTAAATCACAGTGATTTGCCCTACATCTTTATTTATTGTTCTTTTGAAGTTGAGTTGTTTGTTGTTCTTAATCTTCAGGAAAAGCGATATAGTTTTCTTTCTCCTGATCCTTTGTCTATACCGAGGAGACTGGATGTCTTCCAAGAGTTCATATTTATTACATCCTCTTCTGACTACGGCTACTGTTACTTTAAAGGTATTTTTATGTGAAAATATAGTTGTAACATCAAGGATATTACTGAGAGTTTTGGAAGCAGGGCATCTAATTTATCTGGATAAAAGCGCGACAGATTTCAAAGTTTATAGATAAATATTATGACCACTATTGTTAATAAATAATATAGGAAGGGAAATTTTTCAACGAACTTAAGAAAATGGCATTTTCTTTTAGAAGAATTCTTGGGATATTACGGAATATATATAATAGAAGAAAAACATTTTATTCCTACATGATTTGAGTCAAATGAAATCAAAATCTACAGTTATGAATACAGATTTAAATACTTATATTGCCACTAATGATGAAATTTATAAAATTCGTATATATGCATTTGCAAATATAAAAACTAAGGGAATTATTAAGTAACTACGAAATCTACAGCTGTTTTGGTAGATTTCTCAGATCTATGTATTGTTTTGAAATGCAGAATGGATTACTAAGATATGAACGTCGGAAAACATCTCATTTTATAAACTTCCCAGTATCTCAAAATATCCATAGTTGATTAATGGCATAGTCTTGATACTGGTACCGGAGAGTAAAGAGTTCGATTATCTTATGACAAAATAAATCGAGTTAGATTATACATCAGTTACATGACAAAAATCAATATATCTAGCATTGAACTACACATTGTCTGAAGCTGTCTATGGCGCAACACAGCAATTAGCAAATAAAAGAATCTCAAGAAGATAAAAATTGAATTTATTCCGCGAATATTGGTCTGAATCATTTGAAAATGAATAGACTTCATTCTTTCACCGATTTAATTTGTACACATTAAATCCCTCGAGACTAGTTAATTTCATTTTGTGCAACGTGAATATTTCGACTGATGAAAACTGTGATTTCTCTTTCGTTTTCTTAACATGGTTCAGAACTACAAGGCCTATTTGGAAATAGTTCTAAGCTAAAATCATTCCACTCAGGTCAAATGGTTTCATCATCATCTAAGGTCAAAGAACTAGATTTTAACTAGCTGCATATAAGCCATCAAATCTTTCATTTTGAATTTAAATAATTAAAAAAGAATGCCTCAGGATACAAAACCAAATTGCTTAGATAAATAACAGATGGTTGGTGATCAATTGGTAATTGCTGTTCTTTATAACTCCGAACATTCTATACTGATTTGACTGAAAGACCAATTTTCGAAATTATTTATTAACTTTTCTAAAAAGAAGAAACGGTAAGTACGATCTTAATGGACTGTAATTATGCTAGTAGATATTTCGATTTGAATTTAAATAATTTGAATTAAGGCATCTGCAGGCTAAGCAAACCATAGAAGTTAAATTAAATTAAATAAATTATGAAGGGATAATACTAAGCCGGAAATAGCAGTTTTTCGTGAGTTGATGTTCTATAATGACATTATTGAAAGAAGCATTTCATTATAGATTCGCTAATTGTATGAAAATGAATATGAAGCCAGCTTTGAAAAGTTACACTAATACAAGAAATCTTTTTATTTGGACTAAAATATCTAAAAATTAATACCCAGATGCAGAAATAAAAAATTTTGAATAAATAATGGATGATTGATGATCAAGTGGCAGTTGCAGTGCTTTATTAAGTGAATATTCATCAGTAAAATCCCTGAAAGTATCATTTCCTTATTTTTTTTGACTAAGTGTACCCAAAGATGATTGTTTTTATTTCACTTCTGGAGAGTTTAAGCCATTAGATAAATCGAAAATCATTAAGAAGGGTTGGGAACATTATTGGAATACATCTGGGTAACTTCGAACGTGCCATTAAAATCAGCGGGTCCGAAGGAATATTTCCAATTTTCTCAATAATAAAGCAGGGGAATTATATGAAATGAGAACGAGTGAATTGCAAGAAATGTTGTAGGGGTTTATGACGTGAAAGAGATGCCTCTTATCAAATAAATTTAGTTTATTTATATTAACGTCCTGTTTTAAAGCAACACTAGAGATATTGTGGGACGGACCTGGTAATTTTGAACCACGGTCAGATGACGAGGACGACAACCGACCTGGCACATCCCTCTCCAAACTTCTACGTCATACCATTTGGAGGACGTTTGGTCTCGACGGATTTAACGTGCAACAAATAGGTCCGCTTACACAACGGTTCTTCGGTGGAATCGGGTCACGAAACTGAGGCCCTTCAGATCCGAAGCTGCAATCTTACCACCAAGCCAAAGCGGCCCCCAAATAAATTTAGAGATATTCTTTGTTTTGATAGAATCCTGTAAAAATGCTGTGTTTCAGAGAAATCAGTCTACAATAAAGCGCAGCAAGATTTTGAAAGTCAATAATTCAGGGAGAACATTTAAACAATAGGGAATTTGTAAAAATTACTCTGAAAAAGTCATTTTATACTTACTTTAAGTTCTTGCGTTTATTTACTAACTAGTTTTAAATTTGATAGAAAAATAAAACTAATTTCGGCTTTGCGTTAAGCAAGTCTGTTTACAACAAATCCCGTTTTAAATTTCATTTCTGGCAAATAAAAGAAAAGTGGTTGACAACTTTCATTATTTCAATAAATAAAAGTTCATTAGCTAATGTTTGGATCTGGTTTCGCTTTTATGTTGTCCCGATAAAAATTCATCTATTTTAATGTGCACTCGCTTGTTTTTCTTATAAATGAATTATCGAGAAAAAAAACGATACATCAATATTTTTCTAAAATACAGATAATTAAATTAAAAACTTTGGGCTATTCAGTGGTAAAGTTGATTTTTTAAGATTTGCATTTTAATTGTATTTTCGTATGAAATATTTTTATCATTGCTTGTTTCTGACATGAACAGCTGCTTACTGGTATTAAAAATAATCTCCAAGAAAGTACTCCATTCTTTTATTGTTAGAAACAGATTTAGAAAGTCGAAGAAACAATTTCTTTATAAGAATTAAAATTGCGAAATTTTGAAATAACCATCACAGATGTTTATGATGAGCGGCTTGTTATTTCAACACATATATAAAGAAAAATCCATGATTCTTTATTTTAAAATTCTGATGAAATGAAAATAAAGTTACACAATGAATTTCAGGTATATTTTGTTTAGGCTATTTATAAAGAGCTTTCCAATCGAAAGCCGTGCTTCTTAATTCCCAGAAGATAACGACAAGACGATTCTTCTCTTTTATTTAAAAAACAAACAAACATTTTAATTTTCAAAATAGCAATGCGTTCAATGTGTTTTAATTTTTTAATTGAAAAAGAAACTTTTAATAGCGAAAGAAAACTTAGATTTTATCAAATCTAATACTCTTCCAAGTGTTCAATTTGCAAAAAGTTACGAATGTTAAAAATGTAATTCCAACTCAAGTGCTGCATACGTGATTCCACTTATATAACTGAAGTAAAATATATTTTCTTAAGAATTTCTGTGCTATAATTTTTTTCAAATCATAAAATAATTCTTTCACATTTTCCTTCCAAAATGAATAAATAATTAACCAGCAATAATTATTTCCACTTCTTACAGGTTTGTGTACTAAACTATTAGGAATTTTATTTTGCATCTTTTAACCATTGGGATATAAATAAAATGCCTTTAAACATTATGATAATTTATGATGCATCTCTAAGCCATTAAGATCATTCATGATGTAACTTTAAACCATCAGCATTTCATTCTTCTTATGGAAGTGATTTTCTCTGCAATAACCTTGGAGATAGTGTGACTCCCCTGTCTTATGTTATCCTTCTTTGCGTGATTCTATGGTTTATTACAATTAAGGATAGACAAGAATAGATCAAATCACAAGTGGACGGACATGATCGTTTTTCTTTTTTGATGAATTAATCATTTTCTTTAATGTTTTGCTTGAGATGCTGCGTTAAAAAAATTATCATAAACGTGGGATATTGAACTGAGCAAAGATGAAACATTGATGCATTTACCATAACTGTCGCTTGCTTTAATATAAATTTCATTTATATAATCATGAAATTGGAGAGAAATTTGAAATATATAATTTGTTAACGCATGAGACAATAAGAATCTGTAAAAGGATTAGAAAGTTTTATGTATCCTTGTCTTTTGAGACTTTATTTTTCGAGTTTAATCTTAGAAGCTACTTACTTTTCAGCAGAACCCCTTTCTTCCGTCGGATAGGCTACAATTAATATTTAATTCTATCTATTGGTTGGTTGAACAAAATTCTATAGTTGCGGTGCAAAGGATTACTATATAAATGTATTAGTAAAAAATAAAGAAACTCACTAAAGAATATAATTTACTTATTATTTTTATTTATTCTTTTAAATGAAGCCATTAATCAGCCATCTAATTTTAATGAACCCATTTTTTAAATGAAGCCATAGTTTGTAATTTTAATAACTAAATATTAGATTTATAAAAAACACGGTTAATAATAGTTTAAACAAACAGTTTGTGAAAATTTTAATGTTGTGTAACTGAGTTGAATTAAATCATTACTAAGAATAAATGGTATCAATATGTAATTAATTTATGCAGGACGTATTTCTTAAAAAATAATTGACGACGCTTTCTGTAACTATATTCGAAACCAAATCTCTTTAATTTTATCAAAAGGAAGGTAAATTCGGGTAAGATATATTACGTTATTCGCAGCTTCCTTTGCTGTAACAACTTCAATTACTTTTAACTATAGAATAAAAATGTTTTCTAGTACTTATTACACATCTTTTAATTCATTAATTACTTTCAAAATTACTACTATTTTAAGTTTCACAAGCACTTTATGGTTACCGTTTTTACGCAGTTCTAATTATTTAGTTCTGCCTGTTTTAAGTTTGAAAAGATAAGAAGTAGAAATGGACTTTTCGCTCACTGATTTGTGTGTTGGGATTTTGAAATTTTATTTAATTGTGCGTTCTCGAGAATAATACACTATTTTGATATTTTTAGAACTTCATTGTTATTTTATCAATTAATGGAATTAATATGGAATAATAATTTTGACAGTGACATTTCTTGATACTGATTTTGTGGAAAGCGCTTTATTTTAATATTCCATAATATTTATAATAATGATTATTAGATAAATACTAAAAAGTGAACAATAAGAAAACAAAAAAAAATTGTTTTTTAATAAACTACATAAGGTATATTTAAAAAATTATCTTTATTATTATGTACCATTCATTGCATTAAAAATATAACATATATAATATTTATATGAATTTCGATATAATGTCGAGAAAGAAAATAATGATAATATAACTGTATCCTTTCACATGGAGATGAATAAATGTTCCCTTCGAACGATAACTACATCAAATGACAGCATTACTTTAGATATGTTTTTAATTATTTTTAAGTATAGAACATTTATAAGAATACCAAATAGCTTATTTGAGTTCAATGACGCGCAAAAGTTGGATATGGAAATGTAGTGCCATATACGTAGTTAGATTTGTTAGGTAAAGAACGTCGTTAAATACGAAGTTTAAAAATCTTCGAATTGACTCTGACATCCCTCACTCCACTACTTCCGCTGAGCCCCTTCGTCCCTGAAGGCAAATCCATTTTTGACATATTGACATTTTAAAGCTGTTGACTCACCAGTCGGTGTGCTGGTCATCGATGACTAACACGGTTTTATGTTTATCTTTGGCTGAGGGCGCTTTCATGACGGAACCGGCCGTCACGGAGTTGGCTCTTTGCTGGAAGGCTGGAACATTTTTAGAAGGGGATGTAGGAGCGCTGATGGTGGTGCCCTGCCGAACGTGAAGAGCCAAATCCGGCTCTTGAGACTGAGCCACTTCGGTATGGCCATCTTCCCCTTCCTGTTCGATCCGGCGATCCTGGTCGTCGAGTTCCCCTAGGTTGAAAAATAAAAAAGCAATTCTTATTGACATTGTAATTTATTTGTCAGATCGAATGGCTACATCTAAATATTTAGGCTGCCAAAAGACTATTAAAGTAAATAATTATACAACATTATGTTAGCTTAGGGTTTACAGAACTTGAAATAAAGTTGTGATTATGAAATCGGGAATCAGCTTTAAAAACTGAAATTCGAGACTGAGGAGATTTATCAAAACATAACAGAAAGATTCCATTGCTATATTTTTTTTCTTCTAAAATTAATTATTTTATTACAAGTAGCGTCTTATGTGAAGTATTGGAATGCTTTTAAATTTTTCACAATTACCACCTAAATATGTATTGTTTACTGAAATAAAAGATATAGATTTATGTAGAGTTTGCTGCAGCGATCTGGAAATCTCTGAATTGATAGTTGGAATGCTAAACTTGTAGCTACGTCTAATTTATCGACTTAGAAGATTAATAATGAAGTATTGATCAAAGGAAGCATGACTTTTAAGCTACTAATATGGGAAGAAAAATGAAATATTTTAAGTCATTGGATTACGAATTTTTATTATTTAATATTCTTATTTAATGACTTTTAATTTCTTATTTAATTTGGCACTCCTTCGATTAATATAAAAATTTGAAATACTTAAGAGAGCCTGGCTTCTGTCTTAATCAATTGCAACTTCGACTTAATTATCGATTTAATTAACAAAAATTCTGTAATTTAATATACATTGCCAGACAAGCCATAGTATGAAAAGTGGTTAAAATGCTTAAAACGGTTTTGGATTGTTTTTAGATATATTTCTAGTTTATTATTTCAGATTTGGAGAGTTATTATTAAAATAATACAAATTATGTAAAATTTTCTAAGTATACATTTCAAAAAATTTGTAGAAATAAGAAAATACTTTCCTATTGTTCAGATATTGCTTATGATTTTCTTTCGAATTTTATAAATTAATATCATATTTTAGAAATTTTTAAACTAAGTGTGAATATTTAAACTATCTACAAATATATTACCTATTTTACTTTTGTATCATTTTATTAAATTAAGCTTTTAAAATAATATATTTTCTTTGCAAACCAAATCTTCAAATTCAAAATTCTTTTAAATCGCACGAATGATATTTTCAATTATTCAGGTTGAAGATTGTTCTAACTCTTAATAGATTATTCTAGAAATTAATATTGATTCAACCATTATTTGAGAGAAGTTCTGTGAAATAAAATTAAGTATAATGAACAATATATTTTGTCAATACCCAGTGGAAATATGTTAATAATACGTGTTTTGAAAATTAAAAACTGTAATTAAATTATAATTATCATTTTATATTATATTAAATGTTCAAATAGAAAGATAGATAGATAGATAGTATTGATTTAATAAAATTAAACAGCGTATTACTTCGAAAGATTTTAGAAATACTTAGAGGCAATTTTTAAAAGTTAAGCTTTTTAAATGAGAACTAACAATTCATGAATTAAGATTAAGAGTCTTGAAATGAATTTATTACCATACGGCTTCTAACATATCCATACAACTATTATTAATAAAATAGATTTTTTATTTATTTAAATTAGAGCTCTTGTGCAACACTTATACAAAATTTGATTAAATTTATACAAAAGCTATGAATGGCAGAATCTCACTAAATGAAACATAATGATCAATAAGTGAACAAAACAACAAAATAACCACATTTATTTAAGTTCAAAGGAAACCCATCAATTCTAGTTTTGCCACTCTTCATCTGTTTGCTTTAAATCTAAATTTCTGTAAGATGATATTGATACTGGAATCGTATAAATAATGTTAGTAACATCCTTCCGACAATCATTAGCAACATTCGTATCTCCTTGTTTGAGATTCAAAGCACGGAGCTCGTTTGTTTGGAGAGGGTAGCCAATACATAAGATTTAAATGGTATCTTTCCGAAACAGAACCCAAAAACTCTTGGACAAGAGAACAAAGTGAAAGCTAACGATAAAGCTTGATGTGTTTGCATAAGGTACAGACTCTTTCTGTGTCATAAATAAATTTATTTCCCTTGCATCTTATTCACTGAAGTGTAAAAGGCGTTTTAGTGAAGAAACTAATTGTTAGCTGTTAACCTTATTTTGTAAATGGCGTGCGTAAAATTTTGCTATATTTTTTTCGGTCAAATTATTTTATACTTTATTATGTCTTGGTATCAAATAAATCAACTATCTTGAACTATCTGAAATATGTTTAAAAGGTTATAAATTATTTTTTCTCTTGTCCATGTATATATATTTTTACCAGAATTTCGTTTACTAAAAAAATGTTTTTTTTTCATGAAATGCAATATAAACTAAAAAATTATTAATAATTTAATAAACTAGAAATAATTTGCAATTGCTGCAAATGAGTTGTACTAAGTGTATCTAAAAAAGTAAACAACGCTTTGAACAATTCCCCAAAAGTGAGTTATCTTTTATCTTCAAATGTACGTGTGAAAATAAACTTCGAGTTTTAGATACATTAGTGACATACAACATAAAGACATTTAACTTAATTACTCAAACGGGCGACTGCTATCTGTATTACATGCTTCAAAGTGTCAAAGGAGAAAATTGAATTGACTTAAGGAGAGGTATGTTGCTCACAGCCATACTAATTCTAGAATTCAGGTCCTCAAGAGGCTACAGCATAATTTTCTGCTAATGTTATGAAGGTATCCATTTGAAGGAAAAACGAAAGAGGACATCTCGGGGGGGGTGTGAGAATCAAGGAGTATGTATACCGTGCAGAATACATTCGCAAGAAAAAGATTGTGACATTTGTGGATGGTCGAAATAAATGTAGATAGTAAACAACTATGATATTAATATTTAACAACAAGTATCAAAGCTCCATAATTCAGTTAATTCTCATAATGACTACCATCACTATACTAGGACTACTATTGAAATATTTCCGATATGTAATACTTAAACTCTTCTTTTACAATGATGAGTCAGATTAGTCATGTGCTTTTAATGATCAACGCAATGACGAACTATATACGTCATGCAATTAAAAATGGATGGCATTTTAAATATGCACTAAATTTATACAATGCCGAAAAATTTTGATATACGTTACCCAGTAGATTTTAGTGCATATTAAATGGTGCATTCTTGCAAAAATTTTCAGAATTAAACCGAGCGCAAAAGTTTAAGTAAAATAGGCAGTACTGAATTTACTCTATAGTGGATTTTACTTTGATGGATTCTTTTCGTTGAAACTTATGAAACTTAATGCTTGCATTCAAAACCATTTCATTCAAATAGAGAACAATCACTGCTACTGAATGCTTCCAAAATCAAATAAATTGCTTAGCATCATTTACAATTCCGTCTGTTGTTATTATCAAAAGTAGTGAAAAATACAGAAACAATTCCGTCACTTCTGATGATAAACAAAATCCTACATTTCTATGAATTAATTTTTGTTATGAAACACTGGTTTAATTTATTTATTGTTTATATAATTTCTTATTAACGCGTCTATAAAATTTTAAGACATCCCGTGTAATTCAATATTCCTATCTTGAAATGGGTTGGGGCTCTGTTGTGCTGATACGATAGAATTTTGGATGATTGAAGAAAAACAATGAAACAAATAAAGTAAGATACTTGGCAGTATATTGGAAGTAATAGTCAAAATAAGCTTTAATTGAGCAGCAACTACCATTTCCATTTTTATTTTCGTTCGAAGATATTAAAATTTTTTTTATTGTATTGTACCTTTCTTAAAAGGGTTTCTTAAAACACAAAGTACTAAAAAATTTCACAGAATTTTAGATGTAAATTTTCAGGAATTTAAATAAGTTACCAGGTTCCAAGTCTTTGCAAAATAATGATAAGTTCATGCTCATTTAATAATTTCTAAAGAGAATTTTTAAGGAGGTTTTCTATAATTCTTTCTTTATTATATAATTCTTAAAGTACTGAGAAAAGTTTCAGTACTTTAAGAATTATATAATGACAAATATTTCATCGAGAGCGATCTTACCTGATAAATCCCCAGAAGAGAATCGCCTCCGCAGATAGCTGGTGGTGGAGGCGAAACTCTGCTTGAAACTTGAGAACGAAATTTTGGCGCCGGGTATGGGTCTCGAATCCGTCTTGGAAGTGGTTGTGATGGCGGTTTTTAAAAGGACTTAGTCCCGAAGCTAGCCGGTTTGCAGCTGACAGTAAAAGTCTACAAAGAAACGAAAACATGTATTTAAATAACACATATGTTTGTTTTTTATAAATAACTAAAGAAAATACATAAAATGAAATATAACGCAGAATAAAAATATTACAGAATTGGTTACACGGTGGAAAGGCACTGAAATGCTTTGTTGCGATTGAAATAATGATCATTTGTATGCGAGTTCAAACGCAGTTTTGATGACTTATACTGTGCTTTATTAAGGACAGCTTTTTCCTTTAAAATATCTGCTAAGTTCAGTAATGATTATCCATGCGTAATGTCATATAAGAATACTTTTGTTTCAGTCATTTAAAATTCTGGGGAAGAAAAGACATATAGGCAAGTTAGATGAGATACTTTATTATTATGGCTCCGTTGCACACTCTATAACTAAAAGTAAATTCATGACGTCAGACGTAACCCGAGAAACATATGTTTTTAATTGTTTGCCAGATAACCCATTCTAAAAATAAAATTTTAGAAGTGGCTGTAAAATATTATACTTTTAGTTTCGCTGCCTTACTCTAAAAACCGATAATTTCTTTAAGCCTTTTAGCTGATTTTTTTTTGCTTATATGAAGATGAAAAACATAAACATAACATTGCAACATTAAATATTAATTGCCTTAATATAAAATCGTTGCTAGAAATGTCAAAATGACCTTTTTTTATCATATAGCTAAATTGCTTTAAAAATGCATAGTTTAGTTTGATCTTAAATATGAATTAAATATAGAGCTTTTAGCACGCAATAGATCAATTAAGTTTCATGTTAACATGCTAAATGCATAGGGACTTAAAGAAAAGTATTTAAGAGCTTACAGTTGTTCAGATTTAGAATATTTCGTTTTTATAATCAAGTTTCTACGACATGCTATTGAGGTTTCATAATAAAAAATTCAATGTCTACTATTATAATGGATTACAGAAAGGAAATATAATATTTCATTGTCTTTGATATAATGGATGATATAAAGCGATTCCAATATGCTTGTTAAATGGCACTCTATAGTAAAAAGTTTATTTATAAGATATAATCATGACGAATGGTTTCTTATCATGAAAATCTTTTTTCTTCTGAAAAATCAATAAAGTTTTCGCGTGACTATTAAGGTCAGGTTAAATTTTCTCCCCCAATAATCCCTTTATCGAATAAGAAAAACTACTTAATGACCTATAATAGGAAATTCAATTTAAAATAGCATTGCGTTTCTCACTATATTTATAAAGATTCAGTTGAATAATAAAATGATATAATATTGCAAAATTAAATAATTTTTTTATAAATTGACATGAGAAAGTAGAGTACTCCTAATTAATACAAAAAAGCATAATAGAGTGATGTTTATTCGAAATTATCAAATATTATTTAAAAATAAAATTTATCCTTTTGATTTTATTTCCAGTTGAACTATAAAAGACTTTTACGTCGAAGCTTGTCTGACTATTGAAAACCATTTTATCCATTGAAATCAAAGCAAGTACATGTAACCTATTCCAAATAACAGAATGCCTATCAGAAAATATTTTTTTAAACATTAAAACATAAAATTCAAACCCTGATAATTAAATAAAAATTGCTCTGATAGAAAAAAAAATCATTATCATTTTACATCTATCTATAGGTGTTCTATCATTTTTTAAAATAGGAAGATTTTATATTTTACTAATGGATATACACTTATTGATATTCTTTAAAAATTCATATCTTGATCAATGTTAATAAGTGCATTTCCATATTTTATTTAGACCTAACAGTCCTTCATTCGAAGTCTAGGCTTTTTCAGACGACAAATTACTATTCCAAACAGGATCTGACCAAATCATATTCCGACTGAAAAGAATTTTGAAGATGCTTTCTTTCAAATTCATTTACGTTTTTAATTTAAAAAATACCAAAAAATAATTTAGGTTACAAGAAATTTTAATTGCATTTAATTATAATAAAAAACTATTTCCAATTAACTTTATACTTATCATTAATTATCTTTCCTTTCCATATTTATTTTTAATTTTAAAATTTACAAAAAATGTTTCTTCTTTTTTTAGGAAAACGATAGAAACACAGGTGTAACATCATTGGCATCACCCGTCTCAACAGTTTTCATCTTTAGCTTAAAGTATGGTAGGAAAATCTGCGCTCAGTAACTGCAGCAAAGCACTTGGAGTTGACTCGGTACTGAAAGAAGTTCGTTCAAGTAGTTATTTTCCCCTGTGCCACAGAGGCATATCTTCTAATTGTGAGAAAAATCAACACGGGAGCTTAATTTTCTGCCAGTTCTTCTTCTTCTTCTTCTTCTTTTCTTTTCTTTTCTTTTTTTTTTCGCTTTACTTGAGCAATGAAAATTTTTAATGCAAAATTGCGTTGGATCGTTGATAGATTTAAATATGAAAATAAAATGAATTTATATTAATTTTACAGAATGAAAATTTTTACAGGGTAGGTAAATTTTTAAAGGGTAGTAATGCAGTCCCCATGCGTGAATAAGCATTGGGAAAATATCAGAACTGAACATCTGCAAAGTAATTTTCTCTCTGAAATCTGCCAATATCAAAATTTTAATACTTTTTCTTGAAATCATTTTTTTTATTGAATACAAAAGACCTTTCTGATTTTTAGTTTATGAGATTATTGATTAAAAGAATCAAATTTTGAAAAGGTTTTTAATTTAGAGGGGTTATATTTTCTTTGAAGATACCTTGAGAGATAATGCAACTGTGAAAAAAATAACGTCGAGTGAAAAATCGTGAAATAGGAAAAATGGTGCGGTTTCAAACCATGCAAAATTTTTACGGTTTAAATCGATGTTACAAATAATATACTAAAATATATTCTTAAAAAACACAGATATTTTTGGATTATGTAAATATTATTGGAATAGGGAATGACATCTTAGAAAAAATTATATAATCGTCTGCTTTTAAAAGTATGAAGACATCTACTGTCTTGCTCTGTAAACAACGCGATGTTTCTAGCTCAAAGAGGATTCCTAATGGCATCGAACTTTAGCTTCTAAATTAAACTTATAAAGAAAGGAAAGAACTCAGAGATTCATAAAAACAAAAAAATTCTAATATCATTTAATTAATTAGGTTTTATTGAAAGTTGCATTTCCAACAGAATTGGCAAGAAACTACTTAGACTTCCATTATTGGCGAATTTTCTCTTGAATCTGAGTGTTAATACTTTACGTATATCAAATTATTTTAGAATTTTTCTGAATGCAGTTAATTTTTCCTATTAAATATATTCCTCTCTAGAAATAAAATAGAGCTAATTAGAATTCTTAAAATAACTTTTTATTTGTTTGTTAAAGGATTGTGAATATCTTTTTCTAAAATCTTAATAATAATGTGAAATTAAATTCCATAAATTTTTAATTCCTTCAAATCAAATTTAATGAAATATTAATAGCATCAAATTCCCCATTATTATCTTATTATATCAGTCTCTTATTTTAAATCAAAAACAAAGCTTTGAACTATAATACTTAAACTAATTTAGATTATGTCAAAACATTTCAAATAATTCAGATTTACATTATAATAAGTCATTTTTGCCTAAAGACGAACTGGTTGTAGAAAAAAATGTAGATCTAATTATAGAGTCATTTCTTCTTTCTTTAAAAACATGCACGGATAAGAAAAATAATTAGCTACGAGACACTCTTGGATATCCTGTCAATTGTAAGATGTAAATTTTATTCAAGTCAGTGAATTAGTTTTTCTATTATTTCTTTCACTAAATTTATTGAATTGTTTTATATCGTAACTCGGCATTCTTGCCACTAAATCTACAATTCCTTATACAAGCTAGTAGTTACGTGTAGTTCCATACTTTTTCCGAGTTACTAATTATGAAAGTTCAGAAGAATGACAGGGAAAGCTCAAATTACCATTTTATTATTATGGACAATTAATTAAAATAATAATTACACATTAAATAATTAGTACATTACATTAAATAATACAGTTAATTTCCTGTTTATTGATTAGTTTTTGAATTTATACTGCACCATTGAATTTTCGGAAAAATGTACAATTAATTCTAATTTGCTTTCTGTTTTGAATAATATCAAAGGACTACATGTTCGAAATGACATGACGGTTTCTTAAAAAAATCATATATTGTTGTAATCTATCTAAGTATACCTAAAATTTGATCAATATTTAGGCAAACAGTGCATAATGAATATAAAATCTTTAGAAAGCAATTATGACAATTCTATCTTTCTATAAAATATTGGAATTCTGTATTTTTATAAAGATTAAGAATAAATATTTTCTTCAAAAGCTTAATACCTTTGAATTTCCAAGAAATCGAGTTAATGCTTGAGAAAAACCGTGGGTTATGAATAAAAAAAGTAAGTCGTGAGAGCCCTATATTGATAAAGATATAATAATTTTTTTTACTTCAAAGGTTATTTATAAACAGATTTTTCAAGAAATAATATTTCACACAATTTCATTTTTTTTTAATTTACAGAATCAAGCGAAAGCGCCTAAAAGTGATTATTTTAGAGATTTCAAGTACGCTTATTTCACGCAACTGTATTTTTTAATTTACAGTCATGCAAATATGGTTTAAAAAAGGCATATTTTGAAAATTTCCAAGAAGTTTTTGTAGGATTTTAATTAAACTGCTGTAATATTTCCTTATAAAATCCGCTTCGTTGCTTTCTTATATCAGTAGAAATCAACAGCGAACAAAAAGAAATGTCACGCAGTTTGCATCTAAACAAACATAAGCTCTGAGTGTAAGATCATTTTTAATTCTCATTTACTATGCGAAACCATTTTCTATTCTTTACTTTTCGTCTAAAAAAATAAAGCAATTATTTTTGGAAATTCCTTTTTAATACGTTTTACAACAACGCAGAGTAAGTATTGTCCAATTTGTGAATAATAACTATTATCGTAAGCATATTTTATAAGTAATTTCTACACTTCGTTATAAAATATGATTACTTTCGATGGATTAAGTGGAGGAATGTTTCTTTTATAAGAATAACTATTTTCTTTGCCTCTGCTCTGAAAGTTATTATGCTTGTGTGATTCAAACAATTGTTTATTTTAAATATTGGCAGATGGATAAGACACGAGCGAAATTGCTTATGTTAAGAAGGAAGAGACTATCCATTCCTGAATGAATTTTATTTTTTATGTTGAATGAACATCCTCTTTGTCTCCTTTTGAAAATTTATTTTGGCAATACTTTTTTGAAATCTGTGAAAATCCTTTTTCATCAGCTTTTTTCATCTTGTATTTCCTACGACAACATAAAACAACCGATAATTTTAAAATAACAACTTCCTTATTTTAGTTAGCACAGACATTAAGTTTTTCAGATGTCTGATTTATCCCAGAGATATCAAAACTGCGATTCACCTTTTCTCGTCATACATAGCAAACCATGAAAGCTTTTTTCCCTTGATTACATAATACATCACGTTTTCTTTTTAATATCGTCTTATCATAAAGAGAAGTGAACGCGCATTTCAAACTACTTCTCTCTGACTGATTTGATCCAAAATTTGAACCTAATCAGTAATTTGTTTGTAATGTTTATGTGCCTATAACATTTTACTGAAATTGTGCCTTTCTCTTGCAGGATAATCTGAAGTCTCGTATTAAAACTAATTAAAGATATTGCAGTTACATGAAAACGAAACTTTGCATGCTATCTAAACTGAAACTGTGAGTTTTTTAAACTGTGAAATGACTGATTTCGGAATCAGAACCGAAAATTGTATCTCATCATATACAATTTTGCACCTGCAATTTATTGTTCAGTAAACAAAGTAGAATATAAAAATAATTTTTGGAAAGTGCAGAGGTAGATTTTTTTTTTTTTTTTTTTTTTTTGTATTGCGAGACGAAAATAGTAATTTCTCAAAATGTTCTTGAATTGGTTCTTTATTGCACAATTATGCCAAGTTATATACAAATATTTAGTAATTCTTTAACATATTTGGGAATAAAAGTAAATTTGTTTGTATTATGGGTGTATAACTTTTATTTATATTCATATTTATGATATTGAAAGGGAATTCAACAAAGCAACAGAAATGAAAGAAACATGCAAAATTATCTAAATTTTTTCGATAATCAATGTATTTATCGTAGCAATGATAAGCAATTATGCTAAGTAAAAACGGCGCATTTTTTGACAAGATATTTTTTAAAAAATGTTAGCTTGTGCACGAAATCATTTATTATTTTTTGAGTATAATTTTTTCTTGACTCAAAATCTATAAGAGTAACAAAGTATTCAATAAATCGCACTTTTAAATTAAATGCTTTTTTTCCCCATCAAGATTAAACTATGAATTTGTATGATTGCACGCATTTTAATCAAACATATGCATATAAGTAAACTTTATGCATTTGAAATAAAAACCGCCGGTACAAATGAATAGTTAGTCGTAAATTCTTATCAAACTCAATTCCACACTTCAACATAAAAAGAAAAAAAAAGGAATAATTTCGCGGTGTAATAAAAGAAACAATTGGAGCCATTCGTTCTTCTCCTTTCCTATCAATTGTCTCGAGCAAATGAACGATGGCAGAATAAAAAAATAAAAAAAAAGACACCGGCGAAAAATTATCACTTACTAGCAGTATCTATCGACCCAACATTCATTTTTTACTTATCATTTTATTGAACAATTCCTTCGAAGGAAAAGGTTTTTTCCATTAACAGATTGAGCATCGGAGTTCTTGAGGGGAGGGGAGGGGAAGTTGTTTGCCAGGACTTATATACATCACTCGTGTTTTGTAGCTCCGAGGGAAATAATTAAAGCATGCTGGGACCCTAAGAGGTGCAGCGATTTCCCGAGTCCGATGGATGATTTTTGAAACTCATCTTTCGCAACTTGAAAAGTTCGTCCTTATCTCAATTGGAACTTATCCAAATCTTTTTCATCGTCTATTTTTTAACGGTAAGTTCCAGAAAAAAAAATCTAGTGGAAATCTGAAGATTTGCCATTTATTTCTACAAAGATCTTTTAATAAAAGCGAAGAGTATGCTATCTTTCTCTATTATTATTATTATTATTTTGTTTCCGTTTTGCTTTCATTTTGGCTTACTTTCAGTAAAGTAACTGAAGATGCAAGAAATCTATTCTGAAGAGGATGTTCCGACACTAGTGAGGTGTGAATAATGCAATCTTGTAACCTGGACATTTTTCATTTTGCGTCTATATGGCATTTGAAGTTTCAAAAGGACTCTTGGAACTTCCAAACCCTTTATCGAATTTTATTGAATATTATATTAGTTTACGATTTCCGAACGGTTTTTGTTCAGTGATTTTTATTGGAGTCATGTCAAGCTCAATTCATCCTTATTTTTCATTTAAGATGCAAGGATCTATTCAAAAGATGCTCGGACACCAGTGGGTTATGAATAATTCAATCATCCAATCAGGACATATGACATTCCGTATTTATATGGCCTATTTAGCTTCAAAATACGGATTGTTGGAGCTTCCAAAGTTTTCTCAAAATTCAATTGAATATTAAATTAGTTTACAAGATTTTTTCAATGACTTATATTGGAGCTAATTCAATTAGATTGGTTTACAAGATTTTTTTTCCAGTTACTAATATCGAAGTCAATTCACTTAGATTTGTTTACAAGATTTTTTTCAGTGACTATCAGAGTCAATTCAATTAGATTAGTTTACAAGACCTTTTTCAGTGACTTATATCGGAGTCAATTCTTACTCGTGTGATAACCTTATGAATTTCATTTTTTCAATCAATCGTGCGCAAAACTCGTAGTAATAGTTTAGAGCATTCCACTGCTTTCGACAACGTCCTAATATACGTTATATGACATGGGCTAGAACTTTTATCCTGTGATTTTGACCAAGTGAATGGATTCAACTTGTTTGTGAAATAAAAAGAGTAGTTTTATATCGATTTCTGTGAAATAAAAATTCTTTTTATTTTAGTTTCATGTCGCATTTTCTAAATTTATAAAAATCAAAATAGTATAATAATTACATTGATTTCTCAGGATTCGATTATAGAACAAACTCTTTTCTTGGATTTCTTTATCCCTTTATATTTTCAAGTATTCTTACTTTTGAATTGTATGTGCATATTATTAAAAATTTTCAAATTTATACAGATTCAGTAATATATTGAATATAACTCTAGCTGTAGTATACAAAATGTTTCTAAAATCAGCGAATAAACTTTAAGGGGAGGTCAAGCACATAAAGAAACCATTTTTATAATCGATAATAGTGGAAGCTAAAGCAAATGTAAACGCTACAGTCATTTTATCAGAGAACTGCTTTTTATTATAAAAGAAATCTACAGGCATATGAGTTCCTGGTGTTCATACGGTTTAAAGAAACGAAATGAATTTCTGGCTGCAGGTATGCATTTCAGAATGATGTAACAAATAACAATTTTAAAATCTCGCAGTTACGGTTGCTGTGACAAAATTTCACTAATTTAAAATGGGAGCATTTTATTTTTTATTGAATATAATCTCCACTATAAAAAAATATAAATGACTTTTAAACGGTATCCTCAGATGAAAAATACCAATGTTAATCGGAGAATAAACAAAAGGGGAAAAAAGTAGCAATAGGAATACAAAACATTTTATATTATTTCGTAAATTTTCCCCATGTTTTCAAGATACTGTCGTAAATGATAACGAACATCATATTTCGACGGAAAACATTTATAACCACACTTTTAATTCACTAACAAGTGCGAGTGCCCTTTTCGTTTGAGGCCGCATGTTCTATTGTAAAAATAAGTTGATCTTATTTGTCTAACATACTTTTAATGTTGGTCCCATAATTTTAGAAACACTCTGTATATATGGAGTCCTGAGAAAGACAATCCTATTTATTTGTTGTTCCTAAACGTTTTGTTATAACTTTACACAGTTTACAGATCATTTTAATGTTTATTCGTACTTACCAAGAAATTTTTCTTTTTAAGATATAAAAATATCTAATTTTTGAAGTTTAATGAAGAAAAATTAATATAGTTAATTATCTTGTTTAAATATCTTAAATATCAAAATAATCTTAAATCCCTTATCTTTATTACAAAATAAATAAGTAGTCTGGTAACTTCATTAGTTTAGCATTTTGTACTGAAATTTCATATCGTCTCTGAATTAAAAAGGGGCAATTAATCATATTCTAATGCTGTTTTTTTGTCCTGAGTGAGGGCCAACCTCACTTATATGTAAAGGATTGGATATAAGTGAAGGAGTTTATAAATAAGGGTGAGACATACATGTTCAAATCATACAAGCTCCAAATGTTTTTGTTAACTGGTATGGCTATTCTGTTTGGCACCCATGGTACAATCTCGCATACGCTTTCTATCAGCTAATATAGAATAGACAAGCTTTCTATTTTGCCTTTTTATCTTAATGTTACTTATGTAATTTGAATAATAACTTCAAGGATAATTGTGACCACAAAGCAATTCGTGAAATAAAGAGGTCATGAAACTTACTTTCTTTGCACTTACTTTCTTATTTCTCTCACATTCTTCAATACTAATAAGCAAAAACATTTAAGTAATTATTTAGATTTAAAGTATTTTTATTAAAATGTTCCAAAAATATATTAAATTTCATTTTCATAATTTTCTTTTTATCATTTGTTATTGTTATTGATTCTTTTTATTATTAGTTATTTTTTCTAGTAACTTTAGTTAAAATAAAGAGTATTCTTTAGCGTAGGTTTAAAACATAAAAGGGGAAACTACGAACCTAAATTTGTAAAATCCACTTTCATCAAGCAAATAACTGAATCATTTGAAGAATATTTGCAGAAAGCAAAGTCATATTAAAGCACAAATAATCTTTTACTTCTTGTGGGTTTTTTTTTTCGTTATTTGAACACTGATTTTTACGGAAGCATATAAAGTGAAAGAAAAAACTGCCTTAATGATATTTTTAATTTTTTTATCAGTTTTTTAAATTCTTTATTTGAATTGGCATAATATAAGCTTAAGGAAGCGAAATTTTAAAAGTAAAAGTAAACAGAACATTTATTTTATTTTTTAAATGAAAATTTATTGCAATTAGGACCTCAGAACAATCAGGCATTTTTTATCTCAAATTTAAAAAAATAAAGTAATAATAAGAAATTAAATAAATTATTATATTTTTCTCAGCCACTTTATTTTAAATTATTATATTTTTCTCAGCCACTTTATTTTACTCAACTTTCTTTTATTTAAGCCACTTCAAATTTTGTCTGAAACCAGTTTGACATAGTGCTGCTGAAAAGAGACACCGAATCACTTTCCTTCCACTTTGAGTCAGTCTAAAAGATTTTTATAAATAATTACAATATTTTTCTGTTAAATTCTCAAAGTAAGCTAAAGCTGTTTTAAGAAATGAGTGCGACAAATTAAAAGAAATGATATAATAACAAGAGCAATTAAAAGTAATATAAAAATCTTCTTAGTGACTCTATCTTAGACAACCTTCTACATTTCCTTTATTTAAACTGAGTGTCTCAAATTTAGTCTCTAACCGACTTGGCATTGTGTGACCCAAACGAGACACCGAATCACTTTCCTCCCACTTTAAGTCAGGCTAAAAGATTTTTTTATTAAACAGCCAAGAACATTTTCACTTAAAACTCAAAATTAAGTGGGGGGAATGAGGCCGCTGTCTAAAGATTCTTTTGCGGTGAGTACTGCCATGGTTACGGCTGGATAATGTGTGACTTAAAGTTGTTGAAAGAAGAATACTGCAAGATTGAAAGAGGAGGAATTCTTATCCAAGAACTCATTTTCATCCGAGACTGAAGAATAAATCCTCCATGACGTTAGAGTAATTACGAAAGAGGGAAAGTTTGTTGTTTTGGGAACAATATTTGGCGCCTTTTTCGGATATTTCGTCAACTGCTCGTAATATGATGCAACTGAGGTCTGCTGATTACCTGTCGACAATAATTAAGAATTTGAGAGGTAAATTCAGGAAATAGAAGATATATAAAGGACGTGCGTGTTGTTGTCGAACCATCAAGATGAGAAAGAGGATGAAATATGGTCTGTTAATAATAAATTTAGTTGCTGGAAATTATATAGCTGATAACAGATCATTTCTCATTAGGTACGAATTTTGTAAAAGGATATCATGCAAAGCGTAAGAAATGACCTATGTAATAAATTAAATATTAATCGTATCAACTGATTTAAGAAAACAATTGCATTAGGAAACACCTTTTTTATATATTGGTGAAGGTTACATACCGGTTTTGAGTTTCTGGTCTTAAACTAAACATTATAACATTGCAAGCCTAAAAATACCACATTTTGTTTATATTAGAAAATAATGCTTTTTATCAGTTTAGTGTGAGAAAACACATGATTTTGATATTACTTTCGTAAGTTTTTTTTTCAGTAGAAGGTTTATGAGAAGGAAATGTTAAAGTAACTGCAATTTCTATGAAATAGCTCTACAATGTGCATTGAGTTTTACATATATTTTTGCAGAGTTCTGACTAATCGAAATGATGCGTTTAAAATTCAGAAGACTGTGAAATCCATTGAGTCATACTGAGCTATACTCTATGACTTTAAACATATTTATTTGGGAAATCGAAAGTATCCCCAAAGCAATTTGTTCAAAGGTTAGTTGATTGAAATGACAAAATATTCAATTTCAGCTTTTTAAATTAATTGGGCGATTTAACGCTATTTTTTAATTACTTGATACCTTTGATCCAAATGAAAAAAAATATTAATTTCTTCATTTTTTAATAAGTTTTCTGTTGAAGAAGTTTACTTTTAGCGTATATAAGTATTATACTTTAATTTACCCTTTCAATCACTTGATAAAATTTCTTAAATATTTATGATGAAATTAGAAGCTTTTCTTACATAAAAATTCCTATATATTATAATTCTGTATTTAAATTATTCAGTACTTCACTTTTTGTAATATTTCCTTCGAGCATTTATCGTCTATTTTTTAAGAACACTTTACATAAAGAAAAAGAACTAGCAACATTATTTTTTTGTCTTCAACATTAATTGATATTGCCTTAGATTCATATGTAACCGGTTTAATATGCAATTACAGTAGCCTTTGTTATATCTGAAGAACTTAATCACCGGGGAGGCATCTCTGAATGAGGATAAGATGCTTCCGGTATGGTGGTTGGATCTCGCCATCCTGGAGGGTGCACAAAAAGGTGGGGGATCTGGCTCCTCCAATCGATGACGGGACATACTTCCTTCGGGAAGGGTTGTACCGTGGCCGGTGATGGCCCTTAGGACTCAACTACAGTTCCCGCAAGTGTTACTGTCGCGGCGGTTCTTTTTTATCCGTGTGTCTTCGGGCGGGTCGGAGAGTCAGTGATATGACTAAATCTTTAAAACTTAAGATTTTGAACACAAATATTGAAACATAAGAAAGGTTTCATGACAGTTAATCAGCTAATGTTTTATTAGTATAAGAAACGAATAAATTTTGATCATTCAAAAAGCACCATTATGTCAGCAAGTCTAATGTGAAACTTTCAACACTGAGTGGAAATATGTTTAGAAGAAACATCTTTACTATTTATTTGGTTGGATTTCGATATAATAGAATTTTTGAAATTCTTCTGATATGATAGCAATAAAACTTTTTTTTCCATCTGCTGAAAGTGAAAAATAACTTTCTAGTAAATTTCGATGCACGAGAGAAAAAAAAAAAGAAATGCGTAACGCAACGTAGGATTCTAAAATTCATCAAAAATAAAATGGGACTGTTTTTAAATTCTAATTGCTACTAAGTTCTATTATTGATACAATATGATGATTTACTTATTTTATTGTGTTAAATTTTTATTGAATCGTGGTTATTCTTTTTTGAATTTATGCAATTAAAAAAACAGGTTCAATAGAATCTATCTGATCAAATAAAAAATGCTTTTAAAAAAGCCATTATAAACTTTTATTTTACTTCATAATTTATTAAACGATTCTAAAATAATATTATCTAATTCTAAATATGGATAGGAAATGTGCTTATTCTCATCATTTTTAATTTGCTTTTGTCCTTTAAAACATTATTATTTTTTTTCAATACAATGCTTTTAAAAATTAAGAAAAAAAATCCTTAATTTTTAAATGGAACACAATCCATTAACGTTTGAAAGGTTTCTTCTTGCTTTTTTAAAAGCAAGAAAATGAGAATATATTCCGAAAAGGGGAGATTTTACGAACGTCAAATATCAAAACAGTAAAAACACCAGTAATATTTATTTTGAATTAAAGCTGCGGCCAGTACGAATAGAAATAAAAATACAATAAGTTACTACATTATCCATATGTAATGTTAACAAAAGAGAAAGAAGATGGAAAAAAACATTTTACAGTATTAAAACTTAGAAAAGGTGCATTTCCTTTTCCTTTTTTTCTTTTTTTTTTATCCCCTTCGAATGCTTTCTGCGCTACAACTATTTTTCCAATCTGCAAAATAAATATTAATCATACAAAGATAAACATATCTTGAAAAATTGTTTTGAAAAATATGTAAAGATTTGTAATGTAAACGGAAAGAAATGTTTCAGAAAAGAAACGTGCTTTTTTATAGTTTATTTTATTTATACAATTGAGAATATAATATCCATCTGGGAATTTGCGCTTTCAAATACAACTGAAAAAGCATTTGCAAGTTTATTAAACAAAATTTTATTTTAAATGTAGATCTCTTGATTCTGGAAATAATTAGAATATTAAAAATTAAATACCAAATGAATAAATTGTTTCGAAGTTTAAATTCGTTGATATTTAATTTGCCATAGCTTTAATTTCATGAAAGATATAAAGTTACTAATTAAAATATATAATTTGATTTTTTTTGAAAAATTAAAGTTATTTTTTGTTTGAAATCATGTCAAGTGAATATATTTCTATAAGTGAAATATATTCACTTATTAAAAAATAGGTTTTCATTTTACTTTATATTGTATGATTTTAATTTAATAACAGCTGCATAAATCAATAAAAAAAAGAAATTATGAATAATTATTCCTGAATTTCATCTTTAATTAAAATTAACAAATTAGGAATCTGTCACTTTTTCATTCGAAGATTTACGTTCAAACTTTCTTGCTTCCAATGAAAACAGTTTCAAAAATTTTAATATAATTTTATATAAATAATGTCAAGTTCAATAGTTAATATTTTAATAATAAATTATTGAAGTTTCTGAAATTAAATTCAAAAACACAATAACTAAATTGAGGAAAATAGCAGAACTTTGTAGCTCAACGTTCGCAAAATATATCAAGAATGAGATCTCTGGATTTTTTCGAAATACAAAGAATAGCGCAGGATTTTTATTTCCTTTTCGCTTGAGAAATTCGCAAAGAAAAGATGTAAATGCACATGAAAAAAGGGATTTAGGATAAGACGGAAAAAAAGTTCAAAGAAATTTAGCTGAATTTATTTCCCCAAAAGCTCTATTGTCTGAAGATTTCCGAGTCTCCATAGACAATTCGCCAAAGAAGCAGGTGCGATTTGTCTATAGAGTTTGGCTGATTACACAGAGCGAGGAAAAGCAAACATTAGCATTATCTAGAAAAGGAATAGGACAATCGGACCTTATTTCTAGAAAAAAGATTGTCAATATTCCACTCCTAGGCTTTTTTTTTTCTTTCTGAATATAGGTGTTCTTGTTTACACTCTGTTAAATATTTGTAAAAAATTCTTTCAATGAAAGAAAATTAGAAAATTCGAATACCACAAATGGAAATTTGAATTCGCAGCAATAAATTACTATTCAACTTTTAAAATATATTTCCGTTTTTGAAAAGGAAATCAATACCACTCGTTTCTATACATTTGATTGAGGAAAAATGTATTGAAAAAATATTTTTATTTTTAAAAGTGTATTTAGCAATGCCAAGGACATGATCGTAAACAACTCTGCATTTTATGCTAACCATCTATTCAAATTATAAGCTTGATTTATCTTATCATTTGGTGCTCTTTTTTCTATGAGAAATGCTTTAATCGGTTTTCAGTTAGCCTTGTACAGAGTTTGCTTTCCTCTAATAATGCACCAGTATGGTGGCACTGGTGTCACCATGCTGGCATTTATCTTCTCATTACAAATTGAGTGTCATAATAGGTACGCTTAACATTGCCCACGACATTGACCGAGCAACAGAATATAAAAAAGAACACAATTAAAGTTAATTCTAATATTTAAAAAAAATGTTACTTTTTTTTTAACTATTAAGTGAAAGTTCTCATCCTAAATTCTACAATGCTAAATAACAACTAAATTGTAATGGATTTTTGCCTTATACATCAGATAAATGTATCAGGACTTACACATCAGGTATCGTCAATATGCGAGGCAAATTATTGTTTAGTTTCTTAGAAGAACCGATTAAGAATTGAAGATTTTTTATAAAGTATAATTTTTTATATTAATAAGTAGAAAATTTGGAAGGGGGAAAGAGTTCAAATTGAAATTCGATTACAATAATTTTTTTAAGCTCTGAAACAGGCAGAGAAAAGAAAAATTTCAGGATTTTAATAGGAAATTTTTAATTCTATTATTTTTACTGATTTTATTACAAGAATCCATAAAGATCTATACTTTATTTAACTTCCACTTACAAAAAACAAATATTTCGCTGTACATATTGTTTTTTTTTTCATATCTGAAATGAAATAAAAAAGAAGTTATAACTTCAGGTATTGCATACTTGTTTTCTACGCTTTGGAAATTTGAAGGAATGTCCTTTATTTATCTTGCGAAATAATTTCTTTGAGTTTATTTTACGAAATGAAAAACGGACGACTGTTTATCAAAGATTAAGCTAGAAGTAAAACAAGCATATTTTGGTATTAAAGATTTAATAAGAATTTCTTACCTGCAGACTTTATTTAAAGTTGCGGAAGTAAAACCACATTCACTTGAAATTTCAGGGGAAAATGAGGTTTTCTATTCCTATAAGCTCTGGTCAACTAAACATTATCTATCACAGATCTGAAAAATAAACATTAAAAAATTATAAACCCTATATTTAATACAACTTTTAAAATGAACATTTTTATTGATGTAGAAGCACTGACACATCGAAGAGAATATCATGTATATTCCTTCATAAATTAGCGACAACGAGCTGCATTTATTAATAGATTAAATTTAGTTAAGATAAATTTATCTACATTAACATCCACTTATGAACGCTAAAATAGACCTGACGACCCATATTATGAGATTAAATGTAGGGAAGTAAATAAATTAAACTAGAATTATTAAAAATTTTCTTTAAAGGAAATTTTGGGAAATTCATTTATTAAATGCTCCATTTTTATAGGTGAGTAATATCAGATTGTCATTCTATAGAGAATAAAACTGAAGGCAAATCGATTGTAGCTACTGACTGATCTTTGCGTAGTGTTCCGTTAGAGAAATAAGCCGAATGTTTCATTAATCTTTTAATTAATTCAAAATATCAGTCGTTGTACTGAATTTAATTAGGAGTGCGTTTTTTGTGTAAATTCACTGTCAGTAACGTTATTATTGGGAAATAAAGCGAAAATGAGTTTAATGGAAAGGCCCACTTAACATCGATGCATTATATCAAAAAAATAGGCATAAAGAGTTTAGATCAAACTTGTTAATTTTATCAAAGTGACTGAATTTGTTGCTTTTAAAACCGTAAACTGGGACAATTTTGTTACGTAGGGCAACTTTGCCAGTGTCTTAAGAAAATGATGTTTAATTTCTTACTAACTTCCTGAACTAAGCGATAAAGGTGACACTGTTTTCATTGCACAAAAAATAAACATTTAACGAAAATACTTTTTGCACGTTTTAACCCTTATAAGCTGCTTACAAATTTTAATTAGCACTTCTGTTTTAAACTTATTGAACAAGTATTTTTGATAGTCACTTCATTGATTAGAACAGCCTATTTATTCAAACGTATGTAAAAACTGCTTTTTTGACCTGTTAACCGGACAATTAATTCATATTTAATTCGTTTTGCATTGAAATATTTCGTCATACCCCGTTAACAGATTAAATCAGCTTATAACTCCATTTCAAAACCATATTTAGATTTAAAATGTATGTAATATTTCTATTTTGTAACAAACTGGGTAAAAATGGGAAACTTTGCCAATTTGGAATTTTATCTTGTGTACTTTTTCAAATAATGCGTTTTCTGCACTTCAGATGCATAGAAACATTACGACTGAGTTGGAAAACCGCAGGTATGAAAATCATAATGACACTATGATGCAATTTGCTGTCTCTAATTGTGGCTAATAAGAAAATAATCAGTGGAAAAGCATTTGGAAGTTATAATATTCCTCTAAGAATCATTGAGAATAAAAGTCGAATGTCTCCATTCGTAAAAACCAAGACGTTAGACATTATTGAGCAATGTTGAGGGAGAATGAGATTCTAGAGCAAGTCCTTACTTGTGCAAACTGGGGAATGCCTTTTGGCGGTCTTTATCTATGGCTCACTTGAAAGATTAATTTTAGATTCTTTAAGAAGGAAGATTCAACTATTTCAATGACACATCTGACGAACATGATGAAATGTTGCAGGTCAACATAACCCGGGAGATTAATTTTGAAGGACCGTACTATCAAAGTTTGGAGTGTGTGTTTCGGTAAAGCGTTTTAGGGGAAAAGTATCAAGCGATTTGTTGATGAACTTACACAACTGTATGCAGGCAAGAGTTTGAAATAGTATATCTTCGCACGAATGACAAAAGAAATCCATATACTTCCCAAACTTGCATTATGAAACTTTGCTGAATGTATGAAATATTGTGCATATAAATGACCCTCGTTACAATGAAGGTCGTAGGAAATTTACTACTTCTTATGAGATTTTAAAAATTTTTTTAAGTTTGAGGTTTGTGAATTTTAATCATCTCAATTTATATATTTTGAATAATTTTGTATATATTTCTTTACAATAAAGATTTAATACTAATATGTAAAGTAATCTTGTTTTGTTATTTTTGGGAGAAGATTTCGATTGGCTTTAACACATTGGCAAAAATGCCCTTCCAGGTATTTTAATTTCCTGGGTATTTTTGCCTCTGTCATACTTCTATAGAATATAAAACAAGCTATAGAGGCTTATGGCGTATGATGGTTTGAAATTTTTTATACAATTTCTAGTTTACAAATCAGTTGAAAAAATAAAAAAAAATCTGAAAAGGCTGTCTGTAGTAACGGTACATTTTCTCAAGAAATCATGAGAAATTCCATTAATTTTAAAAAGGGCCATCTTCAAGGATTCCTAATAAGAAACAATCTTCGCAGAGAATTCAAATGTAATTAAACAAATTCCACAAAATGAAAGAGCAATCATGAACTTTTTTATTAAAAATATCATCATAGACTATTCTTAAATTCACAACAACAGCATATAAAAAGAAGAAAGCAGCAGCATAAAAGAAAAAAATTAATTTTTAGTGAAAAAAATATGTATTAATCAAATATTTATAGGAAATCTTTTAATACTATAGACATAAATGTCGACCATACTCTCCCACCAGCGATACCTATTTCTATCCCTTAAATCATGAAGAATAATTAAATACCAGAGGCAGCGAAGACCTAGTGGTAAGGTTTCTGTATTGGAAACTTCAATTTGAAACCCTATTCCGCCAGCTATCCCTCGCAAACGTGTGTCTTGCGCACGTTAATTTCGACGCCGCGTGTAAAATGGCCTCTTGCTGGCTTGACACGTGAGCTTAGGGAAAGGGGGGGGGTGACAACAAAAGAGTCGTTTCAATAAACTTCCTTGAAATTGATTTTTTTTTTTGAAGAAAAACTTTTTATTTTCAAAAAATTTTATTCAGCATTTTGGCAATCACTTACATGATTTACACAGCTGAGGCTGAAAAATAAAAGAAATGTTTTAGGTAGAGGTAATTTTCTAGAATCATTAAAGAAACAAAACAAAGTTTCATATCTTTTATAAAAGCAATTCTGGAAAAATAAATAAAATGATACTTGAATAAAATTAAATTTATTTCTATTTCATCCAATCATTGTACAACAACACAAAAAAGGCAAATAATGAACCTATATAGTTATATCATTATTACTTTATTAATTACATTTTATTTAAAAACTAATTACTTTTTATTAAAAGTATTTTTCGCTTCTAACATACTATACATAAAACAAATTCAATAGCCTCACAAGATTCAAAACTGAGCAAAATAACTGAAGAAATACTTAAAAAAAAAAAAGAAAAGAACCTATCTTACTCAAAAACTATTTTCCATGTTCTAAATGCAAAAGTTCAAATATAAAAGAAAATGGAAATGCTAGTTAATTAAATCAGAAATATAAAAGCTTCTTGAAGTACAGTTTCTTCATTGCAGACTTTCCACTTTTTGAAAGACTGTAGTTTGTTTTATCTCTTGAAGTGGCCGCGGAAAGTTTAGTCTTTTTCTCTAGTCGCAGCGTTAAAAGAAACTAGAGAAATAAAAATGTTCAATTTGATAGGAAGTTGCTAAGAATATGTTGGGAAAAACAGCAAAAGAATAAAAAACAAACGCCAGAAAAACCCCTCACACTAATCAGAGTAAAAAAAATTTACTCTGAAAAAATGTAAAGGTTGTTCTATTTTATGTTTTTATTTTTATTTTTAAAGTGTTACCATAAATCAATAAAGAAAATCGACTGTAACTCTGTTGTTTTTTAATTATTTGAAACAAGACCAGACAGCTGATTTCTTATTTTTAAATGTATTTTCGCTTTAAAAACACTTTTTTACTGGTGTGCATCACATGATTAAATTTTAAAATTCACTAAACATATTGTACGAATAGCACAAGGAAACATGTCGTTAGACTAAAATAATTTCATTCGTTATCTATTTATCATGCAGCTTTGGTTGATTTTGACGCCATACGAATTGACTGAAACAAGCAACAATTAAAATTTAATTCATTATCTATATGTAATTTTTATTCATTTCTTTTGAAAGCCCTCTTTCGCATTCAGGGAAATCTAAAACGTAGACATTTATTAAAATAACGATTTCGAAATTTTGGATGTTAATAATACTCTTTGTAGAAGTCTCAAAATTTAAAATCTATTCAGATAAAAAAGTAACTACAGAAATAAATGGGAAAATAAAATGTTTGATATGTTTCCATGAAAAAATATCAAACTGGATTTCAAAGTGAATTCTAACTAAAAAGAAAATACTTTTAATTCGTTTTTAATTTATTCGACAAGATGAATTCGTAAATCTATCTATACAACTTATTTATGTGAATTTCAAAAATGTCAAGAAAAATCTACATCTTCTGGAATCTCCATGGCTTCCGATTTATATGTGTGAAAAAGAAAGAATGGATGGATGGATAGAGAGGAAGACAATGAGGATTCGGATTTAGTTTGAGTGTATTTGCGAGCATGTGGCATATACAAATTACCTATTCGTTTATGAATTTTCGTACCTATTTATTTCTTGGGTGTGATTCATTTTTAACGCCGTAAATAAATGATTGACTGGTACGCCCAGCAGTGTCCTATGGCTTAAACTATGGCATTACCGAAGAGCATGAATCAAAGGAAAAAAGTTGTGAATTCTATCATCTGGCTTTGCTTTTTTAAGCACTATTCAAAAACTGGTAAAACGATTTTTGTTTTAGGAATGAATTGCTGCACAAACGTGGACAAGCTTTCCTTGAAAGACAACCAGGCAGGCAGTCTACTCCCATGTATAGAACTGAACATTATTGCCTCGGTCGCTAAATAGATTTGAATTTGGCCAACGAGATATGCCACAATTATTTTCATCGTGAGTTCTTGATTCATGGCCAATGGACTTCAAATGAGATTAGAAGTCCATTTCGATTGACTGGTTGCTCAGACATGTATATTTAGTTCGTTTAATATAGAAGAAGTGTTTCATTCCACATTTTTACAGAACCAGAGGGAAAGAAATCGCTATCTCAATTCTTAAGTAATAAGGCGAGTTAATCCAATTAATAACTCATTAAAATTTCTTCGTAAAGATAAAGAAATTATACTGAATTTATTTACTCAATGAACAAAGTGAAACACATAAAAGAAGGAGAAGGTTTTTTCTTGAGGTAAAAATGGTAAAATAGATGATCTCCACTTAAATTGCAGTGTATTTTGAAAAGTTCAATGCAACAATCAGTTATGATTAATCTTTCAGGTCATCGTTCAATCAAAAATTGTCTTACCTGGTTCAAATTTTATTTATTAACTTTATACGAATCCTAAAACAATATGGATAATCTCGTGGAATAACATTTTTAAAAGTAAACAAAAAAAAACTTCAAAAAATTTCTAGAAACGGAATTTTAATAAAGGTATTCAATCAAATTAAATTTCAGACATGAAGAAAAAAAAAAAACTTCAGTTGAAAGGAAATGATGTTAGCCACATCCAATAATTTGAAAAATATAATTCGGAAAAAAAAATGTCTGAATCAGAAAAGTTAACAGACATTTCTAAAGGTTTAAAGAGTAGAAGAATAAAAAGTAACTCGATGAGAAAAGAACATTGAATTAGAAGAGTAAAAAGCACTTATTAGTAAGCTCGAGGATGGGTGGGGAGGAGGAACATGGAACAGCGGGGAAGAGAGTGTCTTAGGAAAGTATTCCGACTTACAGTTCCTTTTGTAATCCTTTCGCTACCATTTGCGAGGAATAAAAGAAGAAAGCTTTTGAAACTGAAAGGAAAACATTTTTTTTTTATCAAGAATGAAACGAAAGAAGAAAAGAATGCATGTGCATGTTTCATAAAAAGAAATCTGATTAATAGAATTAGATAGAGATGGGTGACTAAAGCTCTAATTTAATAATGCAATTGCTTTTAAAAACGAGCTGGGATCCATTAATCTTTAATTACGAATAAAACTTGTACTGAATTAATTGTCTATTGAAAAATTTTATCAAAGCACTTTGTTGCTTATTTTTAAAAAAGATAGCTGTTTTTAGTTGCACAACTTTATTTCTAAAATTATTAATGATACATACTAGACATCATAGTAGCCTTTTGTTAAGTTATCGCTTAATGGTTACTAAGTTGTTTTGTTTATTTTATGCTTGTGTCTGGGTTTTTAACATTTAAAAAGTCGTGTCACAGAAGATTAAATTCGAATTGTGCTTTATAAAGTTTTCTCAAAAAATTGATTAAAAAATAAAAATGTTATATTTATCGAAACATAGCATATTGTGCATTAACTTTCTTAAAACATTCATTTATGCAAACGAGCTGTCGGTTTCATTTAATAGGATTGCATTTGCGACATAAATTGGAAAATAAGAGAATAACTCTGCGAAATGAGGATGTGGAATTTATTATAGTCAGTGGAATCCCAATACTTAATAATTGGATTTGTAGTTTATTATGCTTATTCAGATGTAATCCTCATCATGTAACAACAGTTCAAAATAAAAAAAGTTATTTCCTACAAACCTCTAATTTTACCTCCCACGTAGCCATCGCTGAATGAATGAGAATATAAATTAAGTACGAGAATTAAAAATAATGATAAAGCTATCGGTTATTGGTTCAATCATTGATGCCAGTTGTAGCAAATTTTGATCTACTAAGTAATGGCATCTTTAGTCATCGTTATGCTCTATATACAAGGTTTGGTGTCGACTAATGTACAATTGTTTATACTTAGTGGTTTCTTTATTGAACTGCCACAAGGAATTATTTACAACAAATTTATTAAATCACATTTAAAAGAAGTTTTTAAAATATACTTCATATTTTAAACTTTAAAAAATTCTAAATAATTACATTTACTTAAATTATATTTAACTTCGTAATTAAACGATTCCTACATCAAAGAAGACTTTATTTTTAAAAAACATTAACATGTGCCTGATTTCTAATATAAAATTTCTGATTTTCTAAAGATCTCTAAATTTCAGATATTGCTTTTACGTTGAAACGTTAAAATTTAGTAATATATATGATTCCTGCAAAAGGGCGATCCTGTATTTCTATTTAAAGTATTGCGATTATAAAATGTCGCCTTTAGGGAATATCATTACCATTATGTTATTTTTATTTATTAATTTTTTGCAGCTGAAAGTCTTTGTAAGCAATAATTATTACTGCAATTGTTACAAATAACAACTGCAACAAGGCACATTGCACATTTCAAACATCTGAACTGCTGACTATTTTTCACGTATAAACAAATAACGAGAGGAAAAATCAAACACGATATTGACATTAAAGGCATGGATCAAATATGATTTATTTTAGACTCTCGAACCTGAAATAGCAATAGATCTTGGAAACATTTAATTAACCGCAATTAAACGGCAATAAATTGAAAAAGAACTATATGGTCTTTTCGTAAATTACTTTTTAATGTTTTCTTCTGAAAGAACAAAACCTTTAAGCGGATATTCCCGGAAGAAGTTATAGAATTCTTTTTGTTACAATATATAATATGAAAGTATTACTGTGCATAAGGGATCAAGGAAAACGTCTATCTAAAAGTGTAAGTGAATTAATAGGTAATGCTTGTTAATATCTTGATTAAGTATAAACATATTAATGCGTGATACCGAGATAGTCCAAAAGATCTTCAACAGCTTTTTAATGACCTGACTGAGCTCTGAACTTAACAGTTTTAAGGAATGATCCTCAAACATCAGCTTGTTAATATTTAAACAGGGTTAAAAATCTCATAATTCTAAAACTATGTAGATAAATATTTCCTTATATTTGACGAGATTAATTAATTCATATTTCATTCAAGCTGTCAAATGGAAGACATAAGGATCCTAAAATTTACGCTTCTGGTAGTTATTTAATTCTTGAGGCAAATATTTTTAAAGAACTTGTATTTGGTTTCTTCACAAGTTATATCTGAAGCTTCGAAGAAGAGTTTCATGGTGTTTATGACGGTTTATTGGTGATAATGGTACTAAAATGAATCATTGTGAAATAATGTTAATAAATTGTTATTGTTAATAAATATTTATTTGTTAGCGCTAATTATCTGTTAATGCTTTCTCAAATTCCTCATCTGTATTTCCCATGATAGCAACATATCTTAAATATTTTATGAGATCATTAATAATGAGAAACATGAGGTTAATTGCAGAATATTATTATGACACTGTGATTTATAAACTTATGAATGTTATGAATAGAATATTGGACATAAACGCTTACATAATTTACCATATTTTTCAGACTAAAAAGGGAGATATTTATTTATTTCCTCATATGAAACTTTCATAAAAATATTTTTTGCAAAGAAAAGAATACTCTTGTATGCTAAAAGTGTTAAAATGATCATTCAGGAAATTGAAATAGTAAAAGATAACAAACCACCATAATTACCACCCTTTAAAGTATGAATGTAGTTAAATGAAAAAATACATTTTCATCATCTGTGAAAGCATAAGTAATTTTCTTTAAAATCGTTCTCAAAACGATTATATAAGAGCAAAGTAATCTCCATTGAATGCAAAACTGGAATAAAATCTATTTTAGTGATACGTAATGTTTTGTAAAATCTTTTTAAATTACGAGTAATATCGATAGTTAAGAAAATGAAAAATAGGAAGAGTAAAACATGGAGGTAAATATTAATATCCGCCGTTTAGTTTCGCAGCTGTTTATTGTATAAAAGTTTAGCAATATAACAGAAAATTTCACATGGTGAAAATATTTTATATTTGGAGTAAACAAATCTGATCGATTTCAAAATATATTATGTGTCGTTAAAGAATTCTCTTCATGTAAAATATATTACATAAGCTATGAAAAATTATCCTAGTATTGAAAGAGACACTTAATCGTTTCAAGATATCTGTAGGTGCAAATTTGATTTAAAAGAAACAGATTTTAATAAATAAAGTGATTTCAAATCACACAAATTGCAGGTTTTATTCAACAAATTTTTATAGTCATTTGGTTTGCTCTTAAGTATAAACAAAACAGCTACCTTAAATGCAAAATGTTTCTGATTTTCTTTTTTTTAAGCTAAAAGTCAAAGAAATAAAATTTATTTTAGCAAAATGTAATGAATTCATAAGAAGACTGAATATCCTATTACGATGGTTTTTAGTGCACTACTTTATTCCTCTGATAAAGAGAAAATGTAAATATTTTTTTTTTAATTTTCTGATACATTAGGCTTTTTTTATTTAAACTTTATAAAATGGCATGCATCAGTTGATATGGTACAAATAAAAATGATACAGAGGACAATCCATGTTTATCAATTTAGTGAAAGCATTGTATCTGAATGTAATAATATAAGATAATCATTTAAATAAAGTTCAATCTTATTTGGTTAAAAAATGAATACATACTCCTTTTTTCAAGCGATCCAGGTTAATTCTTATAATGAAATTCTAGCCTTGGTGAAATTAATAAACCAAATTTGTTCATTCTGCATCTTTTATAATAAAGGGAATATTTTATTTTCAGGTTTCCTTAGAAGTAACATGAGAATTAAATGTAACCATAAATAAATTACTCCCTCCACTTTGGCATTCAGGGTGAATTGAATGACTCGGCAGTTACTATAGTAATTTCAGATTGTATGGTGAACACAAAATAATCCTCAATAAGAACAGCACGTCCCGTTACCCCTAAAGGGTTACGATTCGCTATCGACAATGGGCTCGTTAACAGCAACACTATCGTTATTGTACACTCTATGGATGCTAGAATCTGCTTGCTTATATGGCAATTTTTGATCTCCAAAATTAATTGAGCTACCCCCCCCCCTCCTCCAGAAGGATAGACTTTAAAGGCAAAATTAAAATTCCGAATTTCAAGCTGAGTCATTAAAATGAATTATAGACTATAAAAAATATTGCAAAATGTTATTTTATTTTCATCTGATATTTTTTTGTAATATTACAAAAATATATTGTTGGTTGAATAATAAAACCTGAAGGCTGTTTCGCAGTTTACTATTCTTGAAATATTATTTTTAAAAACTTTATATTTACTTTGATATAAGAAACACCAATGAAACGAGTTTATTTGGAATTTAATATTATTAGGTCTTCATGGAAATATTAGTTTGTTGTTAAAGTTTGGCGAAAGTTGACAGCTAGTTTAAAGTTGGTATTTATGGTAGCTTAAGCCGAGAAAAGTACTTAAACTGTTTCAAACAACGAATTCAGCAATTTACTATATTTTCCAAGCAACAAGAAATTTTCGGTATTAAAACTGGCATCGAATGTATATTAAGTTGTCAAAAAAGTAGTTAAAATTCTCGATTCTAATGTTCTATCATGAAGCAAGCAAAAATAAAGTAAGTAAATATAACTCTTAATTTTACTATCAATCAAATCTAAAATTTTCGGTATGGATATTTTTTGATACCATTGCATTCTATTCAAATAAAATAATCCATCAATTATATTTTTAAAGAATCTGTTGGAAATTCCGTGGTTATTTTTATAACTTTCCAGTGTCAGATATTTTTATTCCATTTTCATTATTTTAAAAAAGCAATTCGTCATTTCGTTTATCATATTTCATAAAATGTAATAAATATGTCAGAAAATAGTAGAATATAAAATATATTATATACAAGGTGCCCATTGTAAACGCGATCCGATAGCTATTCCTAAACTATCAGAGAAAAGCATATTGTTTCAACTGAAAATTACTTTAAATGACTAAAAAATTATATTTTGAGTTTTTTAGTCAATAAAAGTGCTGCACCGAATCTAAATTTTGAACAATACTTTCGTTTTAATAGTCATATTTAGAAAAATATTCTTAACATATTAACATTCTAAACAACAAAAAGTCCCATTCATTTTGCGATTTAAATCGAAAGAGTTGAGAAGCTTTGAAATCCATTGTTTTAAACGATTTTAGACCAGTTCAATAGCTACCTCAAGGAAAAACATCTGATCAACAACTCAACTTGAGACTATCATTGATAGCTCTTTAAATAATGAAATTCAAAGTTTCATAACTCGGTCACTTTTTGTTTAAAGTGGTATTGAGCGAAAAATATTTAAATATGACTAACTAACATGACGGGGAGCAATATAAAAAAATTGAATTCCGTGTTTCATTTTTTTTCTAATAGTGTATTTAATATCTGAATCAACATCAAATATAACTCTTCAAGACATGAAATATTTTTACGACTGGAATTATTTGTCTGTCTCCTAACAGTTTAGAAATTAGCTGTTGAGTCAAGGTTAGATGGGAAGCCTTGAATAATACGAACATCAACAACCAATTACGATCTACTACTATATCTTAAATTTCTATAGATTCATTTTTACAAATATTTAATACTCGATAAATGCAACAGAACTCTTACAAATCTTTCCATTTATTCCAAACTATTTACAAAACATTTTTGATTTATTAATTATTCTAAAGAGATTCCGAAACAAATTTGTTAATTAGCCCAAAAGGAATATTGATTAAATATTCAGCAAATTAGTAGACGATCCATTGAAGCCAATTGTCTAAGTTGCTTTGTCTCTCCAATATTAACTGACTTCATTTATCTTCTTCACTGGTAAGTACATAATTAATGAAGTCTTCAAGACATTCTATTTTTTAAATCATCTCTCATATGAGAATTCACAATACGCATGCGTGTTCAATAATTTTGGTTTAATGTCTTGACGTGTTCTTAAGATAAAGGAAATACAGAGAAGTCATTCAATAAAAATGAAGTCAGTTTGAAATGTCTGATGAAGTGAGCGGGATGACGCTAAAGGGCAAGATGGATGCTCCCATCATAAAAGGCTCACATAAGAGCGTTGACCTGCCCGTCGAAATTGGTTGAGAACATGGGGAGAGGGGTAGTTAAGGGGCAAATAAATTCTTCGACCGCACATATTTTTTGAGGTGAAAAAATATTTCACTTTGGAAGTTATCTCAAAGAAATGTCAATTTTTCATCGTTTTCTCATTCTTGAATTTAATATATTTTTCAAAGGAAAGAATTCGAGTATATTATATTAATTTCTATAAGAATCTTTAATTAACTTTTTATAAATATCTGCGAAAAAGCAAATTTTATTTAGTTGGTAATTGATTGCCATAATATGGTTTCTAGACTTTCAAGATAATTTACAATTGACTTAATACGACTGAAGGACATAGCTATCATTTGTCAAGTCTAAAGGCCTTAGCTCTATAATTTTTCTCTCTAAAAATGTAATGTTTGAGAAAAGTGTCTGAGAAAATTGTCTTGATATTTTCTTATGTTGAAACATATTGAAAAAGACATTAAGGATCTGAATAAGTGCCTTAAAGTTGTCAAAATATTTCATTTTTCTGGTGAAAATTAGAAGATATAATTTCACATTCGAAATCCTTCTCAATGTTATTTATATTTTTTGAGATGTTTAATTATTTATTTTGAAATAACATTCAAAGCGTCCTTGGAATTTGTGTGAGCTATTGAATTATATATTATTAATATTCAAATAAATGCTACAAACTGACAGTATCGAAAATGTGTTTATTGAATGATGATCTTCGGTGATAAAATTTTGGGCTGTATAAACTTCAAAAATTTATATTTAGTTCTTTTAAAAATTAAAATTTAGTAAAAAGAAAAGCAATGCTGAACATTTTATATTAAAAATGTCATTAAAGTTCTTTTTGCATATAATTTATAATTTTCAACAAATACTTTAAATTAAAAATTTTAACATCCGAAACATCTGTTTGACAGATAATCATATCAAAGCTTCATTGTATCTGCATTAACAAAAAGGTATTTGATTCTTAAATTCAGTTCTTTTAAATTCTTAATGTCTGAGATTAATGTATTTTCAGTTTGATCACTTGTATGTCCTCATTGATTATATACTATTTTGTATATTTTCAGAATTTATTCTTTTAAATATAAGTTACATTTTGATGCCATATGAGTGGCGCCATCTCACGGTGAATTTGAAAAGAATTGATTTCCAGATCTTTTTAGCATTTGTCATGAGGAAATATAGATTAAAAGGACTAAAATAATAAAAAAAAATCTACCTATAATGATAAAAGGGTACAGTTGATAACTGTTATTGTTAAGAATTCCTCTTCTTTCTAACAATTTTTAATCAGTAAAAAGTTTATAAAACTAGCCTAGTTTAAAACACATTCATTTTATCACTTTCTCATATACGAAGTCTCGTAATCGTCAAAAAATTCTGAATCGAGATTTTGATGAATCTCCACGTTCCAAAGCTCCCTCAATTCGAAAAACGCACTTCTGAAAGTATTGTTGTCTGTCAGCGAACATGATAACTGAAAAACACTTTGATCTAACAGGATGAAATTTGATTATGGATTTTAGAATAAATTTATACACTTCTATTATAATCTGAACGAAATCCATTTAGAGAAAGTCTGTTTGTATGGTTGTTAGGACACAAGTGAATTCAATACCTGCAAAACGTAGAGAACTAGATGTATAAAATTTGGTGCTCAGGTTTAGCATCTGAAATGTAGATTTTAATAGATTTTAAACCAAATGTATTAAAAGGTTAACCGTCTGTCTGTATGTACTTTCATACACATATAAACCCAATGACCCATAATAGCAAATACTAAAAGCAATAAAATACGTTATGTAATCTCATAACTGTAGTGCAGTGTCCAATTGGTAGGGGAAAAAAAGGCATCAAAGTATATATTAACACGATAGATTCAGTTAAAATGATAGATTTATACCAAAGATCTACATTTCATAACTGTTGTTCGCCAAAACCATGTTAAGCATTCGTGGCCTTATCTAAAGTCCACAGTTTCATGCGGGGTGTGGAGATAAGACCTTTATTGCAGAGTAAGAGAGAATAGTTTTGGGAAAGCCACTCTCGCTGGTTTTATGTAATATCATGATATTCTCTCGACCAAATAAAATACAAATCATAAATAAAATCCAGAAAATCATAAAATGACGCAGAAATTGGGTGCCAAACGATAGCTTTTAGGAATTGAATATGATTGGAAAAAAATCAATAAAGACTGAAAATGTCATAAGGCGGCTGTTTCTCCGGCAAATATTTTCCTAATTCTTCAACTGACTTTCTCCTAGCTGAAAATTACATGGTTTAGAAATTCTCCGGAAAGCTGTATTTATTTTACTTAAATACAAACGCAACTAAATCATTTATTATAAGCCAATCAAAAGAAATTATGAATTCTTGACACAAAAATGTTTTTAATTTTAAACTTTGGCTTTTGTACTTTTCAGACATTCGTACAGTTCAAGAGTGCCTAATGAAAACTTAAATATTCAATTATTATCGTAAAGGAAAATAAATTTGTAAATGAAATGAAATTATCGTAAAATATTATTATTGTATCTCATCTCCATACAAATCATCGTGTTATTAAAATAAGTAGTAAGCTTGCGGCAATATACATGTTTTTTCCAATGAAATTGGAAATCAAAACTGAATATCGAATAAATTCAAAATGAAAAATAATTACATTGTCTTAGAATGCCCTTTAACCGTTTGCTTTCACCGTCGTTAATTTCAAAGTAATGTACCTGGTAATTGTGTTCAAACTAAACTTTTGTTTGGAAACAAAAATTTTAAACAGACATGTATAGAGAAAATAGTTTGAGGAAATGTAAAATACATTAATATTTAATGAAAATTATTTTTAAATGCAGATGAAATTCTAAAATTTTATTTAAAAACGAAATTCACATTTTGTTTTTAAATTCTTCTCGCAATTTCATCATCAACGAATGTGATACTTTCTTAAAAATTAAATACATTAATTTTTTTTATTATAAACTTTTTTAAACCGTCTTTTAAAAAGATTACACTGTTTTCCTTATCCATTAAATAAAATATTTTAAACTATAATACTTCATGCATATAAGTCATTTTTGCAAAATAGTTTACATATTTTAGTCTCAACTAACAAATTCCTTTTGATTTAGCTAGAATGAATTTCAATGCTTCTCATTGAAGCGTTATATATATATTTTTAAAAATAGTCCTTAATGAGTTCATGAATAAAAAATATAATCTATGAAAGATATAATTACTAATGTATTTTGCTTATTTGTGTGTTACTTAAAGATAAATATTCAAACAGTAATTTCAATTATAATTCAACATAAACTTCCGTGAATATTTTTCGAAGTTTAATAAGTCATTTGCTGCTTTATGTGTAATATTTAAGTACAGTGAACAAATATGTGAAAGAAAGTAATTACGAATAATTACCATGTGCATAGAATTTGTTTTCAATTTCCCAGTTTAAGTTTTTCGCCAAATTTAACATGCACTCAGTGAATTTTTTACAAAAATTTTGAGACTAAAAAAATAAATAAAAAAGAAAAGAGAAGAATCCAGTCTAATGACTAAATCTATGAATGGAAACCGGCTCCGGGTAGCGGATATCTGATTTTACAACAGGAGCCCCTCCTTTCCCGACTGAAGGAATGTAAAGGCTCAGCCTCAACTACGATCAATGCCGGGAGAGCCCAATACTTCTACAAAAGGGGTGGAAGGCAACAACTTGGAGGGGAATTGTGAGTTTTCGGTTTGAGGAAATTAAAGTAAAACTCTAAGGAACACTTACTTTTTCCAAAAGAAAGTCCTTTTTTTTTTTCTTTTATCCACGAAACTAAGACTAATTCGATTGAAAATAGAACCTTAAAAGCCCAAGACGCCAATATTCATGAGATGTCATAAGTTTAGAAGAAAAAAGAAAAAGAAAAGGATTTGCTCTTCAAGTTGTTGAATTTGCGCGCTTGCCCTGTCGAAGGATTCAGTTTTTTCCAAGTAAACTTTACTATTTCTTTTTTGATGCGGATCTGAATTGCAAATAAAGCGGAGACCTCCTTTTTAATTTTTCTTTCAATTTTTTCCCCCTTTTTGTAATGTATTTTAAATTTTGGGGTTGCAGTTTCTAGTTTTACTTATGGCTGAACGAATAAAGAGATCCAACTCTCAATATTTAAGTAATTTTATAGAATACGTCGTTTCGTAATTTCCATCAAACGATACAATTTTGAATATCTATGCAATTTCATGGAATAAGTGAATTCCATATATTTAAAGGCTATTAACAGCCGTTTATAGCAAGCGCTAAAGCTATGACCTATAAATAGGGTTTATTTCAATATTGCGCTTTTTGAAATTCCCAGTTTTCTGCAATGTACCAATATTATGTGATCGGTAATTCGATTATCCAAACTGCAATAAAATCTCTCTTAACCGGCAGTAACGGAATTTCGCCGATGCTGGATCAGAAATTTTCCGGGTAACTGAATATATGTTTTTAGAACCTACCTCTTCATGTTTTGTGGTAACATTTGTAGAAATTGGAACACTAATTGAATATGCCCATCATGTTTTTGAATTGACTGACCCCAATTACATAAACAAGATAGAAAATTGCTCAAATTACTTAAAAAGTAAAACCCATACGCGCAATCTTAGATTTCATTAAGGCGAAATTTAACAACATATTAAAATCACTGTACACTTTATCGTATGAAAGTTGTGCACTTTTCTTGCATGATAATGTATATCTTCGAATATGTTTCTGTTTTCAAGATTGCCGCGTATTAATGTCTGCATATACAATAAATTCATACAATTATTTGTCAACATTAATGAATACTGCATTGCAACTTTTATGAAAATCTGCAATTCTTCGTCTGCTGCTCTTCTGGTTTTCATCTTCATCATCTCCTTTCTGTATTAATATTTCAGCTATTCCAGAGAGCGTGTGAAACGATGTTAATCATCGATATTCATTGAAACCTGCATCTTCTCTTCACCAATTCCTTACATAATTTTTTTTTATCTCATAGACTTTAATTTTGAATTTATATTTATGTATTTAAAAGTCCATTATTTTGATCTAATTGGTTAATTAAATTTAGGCCACGAGAGATTTTACTGTATTTCTTACGAAAAGTTTCTAACCAGTAAATGAATTCTTTAAGTTGTTTTTGTGGAAATAATTTTGAGCACCAATTTAAAGCATCTCTGAGGGAGACAACAAACACTGAAATATTAACTCTTTGGAGCAAATATTAGACTTCTGAACTTGCAAAATTTTGCCATTGCTATTTATATGCTTCAGAAACAGTAAATTCTTTTGGCTAAGCTATTTCATTATTAAAGAAAGGTAATTAATGTTCTGGAACTAGATTTTCTCTCATAGTTTTTGGTAAATTTAAAAATTGTTTCCTACCATGTCACTTTCAAAGTACAGTGAAATTTTGTGCACTAATCATTTCTATGCGCATAAAATATTGGGCAATTTTATGACATTAATAATGCAAAATATTATTTTAAATGTAAGTATCGATTTAAATAATTCGCATCTTTTTATTTGTAGTTTACTAAGGTTTGAAGTTAATGTCTTCTAAACGGATATAGTTCTTTACATGTTTTAAACTCTAAGGAACAGTTTTTTTTAGCCCTTTGTATGTTCATTTTTATTTTTCTTTCTTTTTTTTATTAGAACTAAGAAAAAAACTTTAACACCACTTCAAAAACTCCATAATTTCTGTGCGTGAGTATTATTTATCTTACTTTTCTTCATGCTTTTCTCGTTCATTTTCGCTTGTTAAAAAAATAATAAATCCTGGCAGTCTGCCTGTAGTCTTCGTTTTTGGCATTATCATCACGCATGTCAACAATCGTTTTGGAATAAGTATTCAGCGAAAGCAAGTGTATTAACGCTTGTTCAACATTAAAAACAAGGGATAAATATCAGAGGTGATTGTAAGCATATGTTTCACAAAAGTCTATTTAAATATGATTAGTCTATGTTGAGCCTTAAAATGGACGTATAACAATGTAAAAAATCCAACCGTTTTTCTTTACCCTCACGAATTTTTAATGCGGTTTGTGGGTCCATGCGTGTATTTGAGACATAAACAACTTGCATTTTTGTTTTGTTTTCCCCTGCATAAATATTCAAGATTAGTTCGCTTTGTACTTTTAATAATTAGCGATATTTTTTTAATTATTTAAACCGATAAGATAGTTAAGAGTCTTTGTTATAGGAATGGTAGCATTTAAGTTTTTTCTCTGTACTGATTTTCTATGAAGATTTAAATTATATTAGTAAAAAACCGTTTCCATGGTTTTGATGATATGATTGAATAGAAAAGAAACAGGGAGAAAAAAAGAGGACGAAGAATCATTTTATTCCAAGTGTTTAAATTTTAAGGCACATGCAGAGATATTTATAAGAATTACTTTGTGCTTTTTGAATAGAAGATAAGAAACACAAATTTCGAGTTGAAAATTAATTATTTCATAATTTTTATTTTATGATTAAATTACTGATTTATTTCTTAATAATAATTAAACAAAAAATTTTTATTATTATAGAAAATAATTAATAGAATTATTCATAGAGAATAAATCAGTAATTTAGTATGTTATTTTTAATCGAAATTAATATACTTTTATTTTTATTTCTTATACAATACTGTTTGAAAATGATATTTTTAGTGAGAGGAAAAATTAAAATAACAAAAAACCCAACTAAGTGAATGGATTAAAAAATATTTGATTGTCGTTAATCAACCTTCTCTATTTGCACAACACTTCTAAACTATTTGTAAACTATTTTGTAACAACACTTCTAAACTATTTGTGTGTCTATAAAACTATTTATAAGTTTTCTATTATTAATTTCCTTTACTTTAAATTATTATAATAGAATAACGCTCCATTCACCCCCTCCCCCCGAGAAGTATTTCGAACCATTGTCAGATGATGAGGATGACTCTTCGACCAACCACAATAAATTTAATATCTATATCAGACCACCATACAAGACGAATTTTAGTTTGAATGCTCACTCGAACCCATGGCCCTCCATTACTGAAGCGGAGAATAAACCAAAATTTATCACGTCCACTTTTGCCTTCGGCATTCTCTAGAATATCTCAACGTTTCCAGGAAAGTATTTAAAAAAATATATATTAAATAGTTGACCTGAAACTCATATTAATTTTTTTAATTGTATATGATCAACAAAAGCCTTTTCATGTAAAAAATTCTAATTAGTATTGATTGATATCTGTCGTTTCAGTTATCAGTGTTAATTTCAATATTTTAGTTTTAAATATTAAAAACAGAAGTACCTAATGTAATTTTTAAAAATCACTGCGTATTAATCGAAATAAAACATTTCTTTCTGATGATTAAAAAAAAATCCAGTTTTATAACTGCAAATAATGATAGCATTGCTTAAAATTTGAAAAAACACCTCAACAGTAAGCATGATTTACATAAAAAGAAGCAAAGAATCTCAAAACTTTTAATCGACCTATTAATGCAGCGATAAATCTCAAAGTGAATTTCTTGGCAAGTTAAACATTTGTAAAATGAATATCATGTATGATTTTAAGATATAGATTTCAAATTGTTATATTCTATTTTATAATATTTTGAAATAAACCTTAAAATCGAATAATATTTCAAGTAAATTAAATGGACGCTCATTAATTTCATTTAAACACGATAATTTTAATAATTGAAGAATCGAAGGCAATTTATTTTTAAGTCCCATCTTTATCTTTTAAAATGAAAATTAAAGAAAGAAGAAAAAAAAAAGCATACATTTTTCTTTAATATTAATTATTTTTAATTATAATCCCCCCCCCCAAAAAAAATGTTAATTCGTCTCGTAAAGCTTCATCCTTCTACTCACAAAACTATTCAGCCGTATTTAGAAAAGCAGTTGACAGCTGTTAGAGTAAAGGAGTAGCTTTTTCCCACTTTAAAGTCTTCAGATTATTTCCAGAAGGGCGTTATGGATTTTGCGATCGAGTGGTCTGTTCATAGCGTCCTTTCATTTTTGGATCTTTGCGGGACCTTGTAATCACACACACACACAAAAAATGACTTTAAAAAAAAATTCTTTTTCGAAAGAGTGATAACGATTTTCTCAGCTGCAAAGCTAAGTAAAAAAAATTGTAAAATAACATGTTAAATATACCGATATAGTTTTTTATTATTTTTATATAGGCTGTATAGTTTTATTTACTTTTATATAAACCGTATAAAAAAAGTATTGTAATAGTAAAAAAAAAAAATCGACCTTCATTGAGATTTATTGAATCGCTTCATTTTAAACTCCCACTTGTTCAAAATACATAATTTGGGGTTGAATCTGTCAGTCTTTTAAACATGATTACTAACAACAAAACAAGCTAGGAAGGTGAATTTTTATCATACAGTGTGTAAACAAAAATTAAACATTTATATATTGAAATTTGGATAATGTTTGTCATAAGGAATCCTGTATATCTATCCGTAAGTATAGGAACAATAATTCAGAAATAAGTGTTATAGACAAATGAAAATAAATATATTGTTCTTACATCAAAGTTTAAAGTCTGTATCAAACTCTGGATGAAATAATACAAATGGAACTCTTTCCATTAGTGTTTTGGGAAAGGGACAAATCAAAAACTGTACAAGCTAGACAAATCATATTTAGGATATCATCATCAATACAAAATTTTATATCTGTATCAAATATTGCAATGGTGAATGAGAAACAGTACTGTTCCAATATGCATTTTCCTTTTTCTTCTTTATCTCCCCTTATTTTCAGAAACAATATTCTTTTCTTAAAAAGAATATTATTTCTGAAAATAATGTGATTACATTTAAAACTATCTCCTTTTTGAAAGAAAGATCGCATTCAAAACTTTCTACTTTTTGAAAGAAATCACATTTGAATACATAATTTAAACTAATTTGAAAAAGTAATTGAATCGTTTATTCGGCTTTAAATATCTAAAAATAATTTCTATGTTTCAGAAGGTATGTAAATTTTAAAATTGTGAAACAAGAACACTTTATTTTGGAAAGTTTCTGAACTTGTCTTGTGATTATTGTGTATGCGATTTAAAGAAATCTATGATATCGTTCATGAAATTTCATAAGTAAATAAACGGTTAAATATTTTCTAAAAATATAATAACTCAAAAATTAACTGTCAAAATTCACAAATCAGGAATAAAATATTTTGAATTGCTTCCATTTGATCGTAGAAATTTATTTCCAGAGGAGTAGTAAATATTAATATGCTGATAATGCTGCATCTTATTACATACTAGCCGCCTTTGGCGACCAGCCGGTTCGCCAGTATTACCGCTCGCTACAATTTTCAATTAAATATTTTAAGTAACTGGTCTCTTAATAGATTCTCAAACAAAACATTTTTAATCTTCAAATTTCGATAGTCATACCAAACTTATACTATTGTTTAGATCGTTTCGTTCCATTTACTATATATATTTTACTAATTTGTTGTCATTTCCGGTAAAACTTCAAATTTAATTTCAAGTGGAAATGATGAAATTGCAATTAATATAAAGATATTTTTTAATAAAACCAAGCGTTTTATTTTATTTACCATATTTATTGTTATTTATTTATTATTATTATTGAATATGAGTATTGCAAACAGAATCGCTCGGTATTTAAGTCTTAATTGAACTACAAAATATTTTTCATAATTTATTATATATTTTTCCTAATTTTTAATCTCAAAGAATAATTTAACAAAAATTTCTCAGATTCAGCATAAAATTCAGTTTTTAGTTTTGCTTTCAAAAGGATTGAAATGAAATCAATAATAATATTTGTTCCGCCCTATAAATATATTTCAAAAATTATGAAGTCTAAATTTAATGCATTAAGGTATAATATTCTGAGAAATATTCTGGACACACCAAATTTTAAATAAATGAATGAATGTTTCTATTTTCCACGATCAACTAAGACTTATTTATGAAGTTTTGAATGTTAAAATTTAAAAAAAACTCAACATTTTCATAATCTTAGGCCAATTAATCTTGAGAAACCGGCGCACTGATTGGCGTATTTTCTTTGAAACAATCGATGGAAAATCTAAAATTATCCTTTTTTTATTGAATAGTAATATTCAAATTTTTATAAATCAGTCAGTTTAAGTGATTGATTTAGTTGATTGGAAATTAACTCTTTATTTAAAATATTAGTGTTTCAAGAACATTTTGTTATTCGTGAACATTTTGTTTCTACAGAAGAAGCTTTATGTAAAATCAAAAATTCATTATTTATTAGAGCATTTATTGAATCAAGTTGCATAAAATATAATCATTTTCCATTTAGACCATTTTAGCAGATCTGTGTCTTACTAACGATTTACAAATTAGCTGTGTGGCCCTGATTTGAATGGATATCCTGTTCATATTAAACGAAACTTGCCTTAAAATAAAACTGATTTATTGGATTAATAATATAGAGAGTGTAAAAGATCATAAAATAGTTTTTCTTGAATTTATTTTTTAGAAAAAAATAATATTTCATATTTGTTTCATTTCCTACAGACACGTGCCGAAAATTTTATTTTTGCAGATTTCATTTCCAAAAAAGATTTAATTTATTTTTAATTGGAGCTTTAATCAATGAGATGGCAACACTTTGAAAAAAGCTAATTTTTTCCCATGAATGCGAAACATGCTCGTGCAGCTGAAATTTTATTGTTATTTTGTACGAAAAAAATTGAAAAATATAATTAAAATATTTATTTAAAAATTCATTAAAAAAAGAAATTTAATTTTAAGGTTAAAACATTGGTATCATTTAAAAAATAAATTTTTGATCTTTAACTTCATGTAAACATCTTTTTTGTGCAGTAATATTTTCGGAAGTTATAGCAGAAACACGCCAAAATTTTGTTTAATTTTTTAATAAATAAAATTCTAATTAAAAATTCGAAAAAATAACCTCCAGGTGCACATTCCCGACCTCCAAGGTATACACGTGCCAAATTTGGTAGCTGTAGGTCAAACGGTCTGGCCTGTCGAGCGCCAACACACACACACACACACACATTGAGCTTTATTATAAGTATAGATATCTCTTCAAAGTATAAAATACATGTAAAACTTTATAGAATATCAAAAGTAAACATATTTAGAACTTCAAAATCTCTCATAGATAGTTATGATGTAATTAGTACAATAACCTAATAATGTTTGGTTAATCAATAAAATATCAGTCAAGATTAATCAATAAACATCTGGCATGAAAGAAAATTCTGGTCATTTTAAGCGTATGAAATGAAAAGGAATTTCTTTTCATGCATTTGACAACGTACTAAAATTCACAGGACATTTAGATTGTTAAATCAGGTTTCAACATATGTTTAGAATTATCAACTGAGGGTTAACTTTAAAATTCTAATCTTTTCCTACGAAAGTTTCAAATGTTATACCATAGGAATGTCTTTTTAGGGTTTAATTTCTTAGGATTAATATTCCTTATTTGATTTTTTTTTCTCCTTTTTAACCTATGGGTATTTTTATTCTTTTATTCTACTGTTTCTCCTAATAGGAGATGAGTAAGTTAGCCTTTGAAAAAAAAGTGCATAGCTTTCATGAAGCATCTCAATAAAACTAACCCTTCAAGGATTTAACTCACACACAGACAGAATTGGGCATATGGAGAAGGAATAAAAGAAAGGTATGAGTTTTTGGGAATTAAAACACCTTGTGACAAAACGGATAATTGAAAGGACGAAGATATTATCGCCCAACTATTTGGAAATAATAAAAAAAAAACTATTTTATCTGAAATCACCTTTTATCAAAGACGATCTTATCGAGATTTATTCATTCTGTGAAGCAAAAAAAAAAAAAAAAAAAAGCGTAAACTATGATAACGCGAATACCTTAAAAATCATTAACGAGGTTCAAAAGAAAGTAAAACGTTTCGCATCCAAAAATCAATTGGAAAATAAATTCCCTCCAGGACTTCGAAGGCCATAATAATTCTGCACGAATCCGTCTCTAGTAGGAGAGAAAAAACATCTCGACATGTACGTTGACAATACGAGATGCATGACTGGAAAGTAAAGAGCTAGTTTTCTTCCGTTAAACTTGCAGGAAAAAAAACCCATCTTTCTAAGGAAAAAGGCAAAAAATTATTATCCTTTTATGTTCCGAAATAGAAGGAATTTCGAAGAGGAATTCCTGACAGCTCAACTTCTGTCTGAATGGCTTATGCCATTCCGGAGGTGTGCGCAGGTTAGATCCCTGTAGAAATCGTATTGGGATGCTATATAAAATAGCAAAAAGCTTTTATGTCGGCAGAAAATTGAGAAGTAAGACGTCGAAAACGAAGTACTGTTTTGTATCTGTTTTTTGGAATATATTAGATAAAAGGGGAATGCGATGCACTGTCGGCTTTGAATAAAGGATTTCAACTAAGTAAGGGTAATTGGTTCCGTTGAAGTTTTCTAAGCTATTTAAAAGTATGTAAGCAGGCGATATAAATACAAAATGGAATAGAAATTAGAATGAATTTTAGTTTTTGTGAAATATTTATTAAACTTGTATCACGAATTATATACATAAACAGAAGTTTGTCTAAGTAAGAAATAATCAAACAATACTTCACTTTCTGATTTTTTCAATCATGGCATTGTCGTCTTTTATGTTTAAAAATAGGACTGGCATGTAGGCTTATTATGCCTCGGTATTTTGTAATTTCGTAACTTGCCTGCTTTTTCTATCATTTATGCTTATTTAAATATCCTTTTTCTTTTCGTAAAATAAAAGAGTTAAGGAATTTCATGTCGTTCCGATATAACATTTTTCATACTTCAAAATACACCATTTCACTCATTCTCTTTTCTGATCGTTATATTTACAGTGAACAGATGCTATTTTCAACTTGTTTTTTAATGGCTGTTATTTTAAAAATATTTTTATGAACATTTCTTTAAATTTGTCATTTTCCAGAAGATAATAGTCAGTTTCCTTCTTTTACAAAGAGTGTATGTAAGGTTAAATGAATTAATTTCTTTCGAACACTAGTTGTAAGATGCTAAATGAATGAGAGAAGATAATTTTCGAAATCCCCGATTATTAATTTATATTCTAAAAATTTCAACGGTACGAAAAAATTTTTAACAAATGATAAATCTTCGAGAAATTAATCCTTTTTTTTCCCTCAAAAATAAAACATTCTGATTCATTTCGGAAAAATGTCGATTATCCCCTCAAGAATTAGTTAATCTGCCCTCCAAATCTAAATCTTATATTGTATTTCTAGATTTTGAAACCACATATGTTTGCTTTTTCAGGGTTGTAGTCAGTATACATTTCATTTTTACAGTAAACGATGTGCGTTAGTGTAAGACTCAGCTAAGCGAAGAATTTTCGGAGATTAAGGATATTCACCGGCTAAAATGGCCAGTCAGATATCCATTATATCTGGAGCATTTTTTGGAGGGAAAATATACTTGACTCCCCCATTCCTAAAACCATTCAACATATGAAAACTGCGTTGTCAGAGGAGTAACACTGACTACCATACACACACACTACTAGCGTCATTTACAATTTGAATTAAAGTTGCATGATTTTTATAATGTAAATTGTGGCCGGGCGTCCTATGAACCAAACCAGTTTCTATAAACAGTAATTTGATTCTTGTTTCAGAACTTTTTGGGTCTGATGAATTTAATCCATAAAAAGGCGAATATCATAAATTTTGTAGAGATATTTTTTCTTTGCCTTTCTATCAGTTTTTTATTTACGAACTTGCTTCACGATTATATCTGTAATTCTGGAGATAAAAATTAAGAGACATTTAAAAACTAATTATTTAACATCAGTGAGTCTTTTTATTGCAGTTTAATAACTGCTTATATTTTACAAATTTTAGTAAATTAACTTATGCATTTGATTTTTAAATATTGTAAATTAATGTAGACAATGTAAATATTTTTACGCAAATCTTTTAAGTGCCAATTTTAGTTTATTAGTAAATTTCATTGGAGAAGCATACAAATGTATTGGTTATCATTAATAAGTGTTGAAACAAAAAGATAATGTTATTTGATATGTCATATAGAAATATTTTTTAGTATTTAATGTTTAATTTCAATAAATTTTACATGGTATAAGAAAATATTTAAAAAAAACTAAAACAGGAAATTATGAATTACAATTTTAATAGTTATTAATACGTCATTGATTAAACCACCGAAATTTTAAAGGAATTAAATTATTATTTTCACTTGATTGCTAGGAACTTAAAAAAGGGAACGCTTATTTTAGCTTTACTAGCTGTTCTATTAGCTACTTTCAAAAATTTTCAGTTAAAATAAACACAATTTTTAACTACAAAAATTTTGAAATTTAAATAATTATGATTGTAGTGATTTTTATCTAATAATTTGTTATTAAAAAACTTATTCGTATTTTACAAAAATTCCAAATAATTTTTTAAAGATTGCAGCGCATCTCAATTGAAGTTTTACAGTTAACATTGTTTCAAATTATACAGGAAACTTTAAATAAGAATGTATTTCATCAAAAATTTTCAGCGATAATTTTATAACTAATTGGTAAAAACAAATTTTTTAAAGATACATTCTAGCCCTTTTTATGACACGAACAGTTTTCATCTACTTGTCTTTGTAGGGTTTCTGACAAAAAAAGAAGCCGAGGAGAAGAAACCCTATAATTTCTAAAATCCATAAAAATTCGGAAAACAAAGCAACAGTCTTTACAAATGCATATGTTAGCCTTTTTTAAGGAGTTACTCATTTTATTATTTGGAGTATTAATATTCATTTTTGTTCCACAAAAATAAATTTTAGTTTACAAATTATAGCAGAGAAAAAAAATAGAAAATTTGAATAGAAAATTTTTATCTTATAAATAAATTTCAAAATACTTCTATCTAGTCTGAATTAAATTCAAGATCGAGAAAAAAATTAAATGAGAAATTTTTATTTCAAAGAACTAGATAAGATTTTATTTATCAATGTCTAGATAAAGTTTTATTTTTTTCATTTAATACATTTAATAATGTTACTTTTATCGCTAAAAACTTTATTAAAATCTTCAACCATTTTTATCTCTTATTTTCATCTTTTCTTCGCCTTATCCAAATACATTCTATTAAAGATTTTTCCAAGTTGCGACTTATTCATAACTGACAGCTTTTGCCGGGGAATTTATAGTTTCACTTCATTCAGTTTTTCTCACATTAAGTTAAGATTCTTATTAAAATGTAGTCACGGAGGAAAATTATCTAATGACTTTAAATGAGTATTTGTTTTTCACTGTCAAGATATGTATATCTTGATTTCCATAAGTAAGTTATTTTATGTTTGAATTCAACATTTTCTCTTGGATGATGGAAGCAGATGTTCATAAGGTAGGTTTGAAAAAGAATAGGATTAAGGAAGTCAGGAATGCATGCAAACTACCGTTGTCCCAGTTATTAATTTCTTATTTATTTCCGTGACTGTGTTACAATACTAAATTGTATTTTTCCTCTTTTTCTTTCCTTAAAACGTAACGAATTAAATGTCAAAGGATTTAATAATAGCTACACATATTTAAACTATTAAAGAAATATTTGACCTGCATGATAAGAATATTTATCACGTTTCGCGCATTGAAAATTTCTTATATTGAGTTTCTAATTTATAACATTTGAAAATTAACTAAAAATTTTAAAGATTTTTTTTGTGAAGATAATTTTTCATACAAATTTACTCAAGTAAATTAACAGAATTAACATATCCATTAACATATTAAATACTCCTGGCATTATTAGCTAAATCAATATTTTTCCAAGCACAAAGATGTCATTTAAATGGATAGAGAAAAAAACTGCAAAGTTAAACAGTTATTTAAATCTTAGCTTAATCTATATAGCAGTATTAAAAGATCTTGAAGGAGCCCGTTGTTTATATAAAATCATACAAGTATCTTTTAAAAATTTTACTTTATCTTTACTTTAAAATTTTACTTTAATTTTTAAAAATTCATTTTGATAGGTGTACTAACAGGCAGTTTTCTTATTTTAATTTTTTTTTTCTTTTCACAATTATTATAATATATAAATAATTCGTGCTTGTATAAATTATATACAATATAATATATAATTTTATACAAGCACGAAATCACATTTTAAAAAATTATTTATCGGTGGCGCGATTTGTATGATATCAAAAATAACAATATTTAACAATTAATTTTTAAATATAGTTTAAACAGCTTTAAATTGTGTATTGTCAATCGATATATGAAATAGTATGTATTAGTAATTAATAGTGTGAGTAAAATATGTATTACAAGATTTCAGAGCTCTTGCTCATCATGAAGTGAGAAAAAATTGATGAATAAATGTCATCTTTGTAAGCATGAAGTATATCAAGTTAAATAAAAGCGTACAAAAATGTGCTTGTTTTCATTTTCTTTCAACTGGAAAGTAGGAATGAAAAAAAAGGAAGTAAAAATAAAAAAAATTCAAACTCCCGAGGGAAGTACTAATCTAAGTTCTGTAGAAATGAATAAATTGAGAGACGTATGAAATCGAGCTTTGTAAAAATGTATTCATTTTTTCCCGTTTTTAAACGACTAAACGAAAATAAGACTCATTTAAATATGTCGGCAATGTAAATTTAGAGATTTTTTAAATAACAAAATAGTTCATGAAATTATCACACGCATTAAAAATTCATAGCAATGTTACAAAATTTCATTAATATGAAAAATATTTCTGAATCTTTCTAAAATAAAAATATTACTCCTGAAGGTTTATAACAAAAGAGTGAGAAAGAAAGACTCTTGATACACAATAGTTAGTAAATTTACAGAAATAAACTTACAATTAGGGTAAGAAATACTCTGCTAAAATACGATCTTTTTTCGTGGAATCTTATTTTAACAGCAAATATGTGAGATATCAGTTTCTTTGATTCAGAAAGTTCTTGAATAGTTTTTTTATCGTGTCATTTGTTGAAGCTATTGTGAAAGATTTGAAAAAGGAAGTTCAAGAAGGGGAAAAAAGCATTAAATTGAAAGAGATAAGAGAAGATTTGTTCGATATCCTAAGATAAATATTTCTACGTTTAATTTCATGATTATCGAGGAAGTTGCTTTAGTTTCAAATTGCCTGGAATAAATTTAACTTTACGAGAGATTCCTGAATTTTTTGAAACGAATTTGATTTGGAAGTTTTTTTTTCCCCGTTTCGTTGTCAAGCTCTCTTTATCCAATGCAAAGTTAGACTTAGTTTGTTAGTTCAAATGCTATTGATAAAATGAATCATTATTTGATTTTTCATTTATCAAAATGTCATTTACACCTTTCTGTGTATTACTTTGCAGTAACCAGAGGCGTATTCAACAAACTGCATTTTTCAGTAAACAGGTTCAAACAGCTGTATTGAGAGAAATAAAATTTGTTAAACAAGCAGCTGTTTTGTCAATTTAACTTCAGATATATCAAAAGTAGAATATTAATTTAGACAAAGTATAAAATTTATTTTAGCATATTAACGGTTCCTAAATAGCAATTTAAAATGTGACGTATTCTGATGCGTAAGTGCGAAAGTTCATTTTTGGAATTCTCTCTCTCTCTCTCTCTGTCTCTCTCTTCATTTTCTAGTTGCACATAAAGAATGTGACAAAAAAATCAAAAGTTACACTTTATAAAAACGTAGCCGAATTCCAACTAAAATCGTTTTTGGATTCATACAAAAGTTATTAACAAAAACCAAAAAGTAAGAAAAGAAAATTTTTTAAACCCGATTAGCATCTTTATCAATTATTATTAGTATCTAAGAGCATTTACTATTATTATTATGTATTATTTATCTATTATTATCACATTATTTATCTAAATATTTATTAAAGAAAATATTAATCAGAACACAAAAAATATTTATCAGAAATATATATCATAATATCTAATTAATTTTGCGGATTAATTGTATAATAAGAAAAATAAAATTATTTTCTGAACCTTTTAGGATCAGCGTAGTTAATCTTAGTATTGCCTGATTTCCGCATTTTAACAACAATATGAACATAAAAACTGAAAGTACTTTTTTTAATAAAATTATTCTTTTAGGAATTTCATGTAAAACAGCCTTATTTAACATTAATTACCGTTTGTGTTTTTCTCAATTTTTTTGGGGGGGAGGGGGAAGGCGAGAAAAGTTTCAGTAAAAATGGGGTGTGAAACATTTCTGCTCCAGAAACTTTCCTAAATACAAAGAGATTTAAAGTACTATACTACTGTTATAGACAGCCTAGCCATGAGACACCCTTTCAACATAAATTCTCCAAATCTAAGTTCAGGCATCTTCATTTATTATTTTTATAACCTGATATTTTATTGGCTACATAGAAAAAAAAACAATTTCAATGTCTGTGTTTCTTTCTTTCAATGAGATTTATTTATTTCTTTTCTGGTGTTCAAACTATTAATTTTCATGATAATATCTACTTGATATCTTTAAAAAATTCAGCACATGAAAATTGCATTTATCTAGACAAAATATCTTTTTGCAAATGATTTCATTCTTGAAAATGAAAGATTATGTAAAATCCCCAAATTTCTGACCAACTATTATTATTCTTTTACTTTTCTAATATAAAACACTTCAAATAGCAACAGAAATAATTTAAAACATAATTAGAAAGAATTTAAACTCTCTTGCATCTTTCCAATTTAATTCTCTCTGAAAAAAAAAAAGGCGAAAATAACAAAAGTACAACGCTGCTGAAAATTTCCCCGCTCTCTGAAAGGAGAGGGAAGAGATAGCCCTCTAACTTAATTATAATCTGAAAGACTGACAATTAAGAATAAAAAACTCTACATAAAGCACCTTCACAAGCTTCTTGGTTTGAAAAGAAACTATTTTCAATAAAATTACTTCTTATTATGGAGTCCATAAATATAGAATTACAGAAATAAAAATAATTCTGTTCATTTAATTGCCTTTATATTGAGATAAGACTAAAAGTACTTTTTAAAACTTTAAAATTTATATGTGAAAAAATTTATTTTCGAAGATATATCTTTCATTTTTAATTTAAAACCCAACCGCATTGCTAAGTAATATATTCATGTACATATCATAACCTTTCTTTTAAATAAAATATGCTTTCAGATGAAATCTTTATACTTTGATATTTTAGCTGGACATTTAAAAATAGATCCTCTTATTTTAATTATCTTAGATTATTTATTAAAACATGAATGGTAAATTATTAGGTTCATTGTGAATTCGAAAAAAAATATTAAATATGCAAAAAATGGTTTAAATCGAATCTTTATTCTTCTGGGTTATGTTTTAACCACATGAATGAAAAATTATGTCACGGAAAAAAGCAATTTTTCCCATTGCATTTTGGAAATAAACTATTGTCTATATGAATAATTATTTACCGCATAAAATATTTTAAAAAGTTTCATTGATATTTTTAAACTTTGTTTCACGAAAACTTAAAACAATAGAGGATTTGATGAAAATATATGTTGTACTATTTTTAAAAAGTGTCTTAATAATAGTAAATTTCCTAGCTGAAATTTCAACTGTTAAATAAAATCGAATGCATGCACTTCTAAAAATTTTTCCGAAGTTTCGTTACCAGATTAAAAAAAATATGAAATGCAATTTCATTTAGAAAAATAAAACAAAAAGAATAAAATCGATTAAACTTTCTTATTGCAGACACCGAATAATGCAAAAAAATGAAACATTAAAACCTGAACTTTTAAGAGAATAAAATGCCAGACTATTCATAGGGAAATATTTTGTCTTTAAGGATTATCTCTTCCATCTTTTCTGATTCTTAACTGATATAGAACTGATAAGTTTAAAAACTGAGACTTTAAATATTTTATTAAATATGCATAAAAATCATACAGAATTCACAAGGAAACTATAGTTTCTTCTTAGCGACTTCTTTTTCGACTCTTTTAGTGACTTCTAAAACCTTGATTTGCCCGAACTTTGATATGAAATCACTGTGTTTGTTTCAACTGATCAATATTTTTTTGCAGATTTTGTTCAAATTTGAATAAATTACACCTTCAAGTTTGAATTGATTACCCCTTCTATCACTCTAACCATCAAAAAAGATCAACGAAAAAAATTTTCCAGATTAAATATTTCTTCTACTGAAAAATTTCTAACGCTTTAAAATAGGACTGCATATTTGATAAAATTATAAATTACTGAAACCATTGATTACTCATTCAACTTTGGTAGCCAAATGGCGAAACAAATTACCCTCTTTCACTTGAAGCATAAAAAAAAACTATAAAAAATACTTACAAACAAGAATATTTCCTTATCTGGAAAAGTTTTAAAGCTTTGGAAGTGAAGAAAACATAAATTACCGAAACAAATGATTACTCCTTCAGTTTGGCAATATTTTTGCGTGGGTAATTTCTACCGTTTATGATTAACTAAGTTACTCATCTCATCCTTGAAAAGGACCATGTAGGAACTAATTTCTAGGAAGGATCTTTAGATTTAAAGAGAACTTCTAAAGTTTTGAGACGTGACTGAAAATTGTAAGAGACTGTAAATTACAAAGGATCAGATTAATAGTGCATAATAGTGGCAATGCTTACGCCAAAATAAAGCATTAAAAAAAATCTCCATAGCTATTTCGAAACGATGCATTTTCCCCCAAGAGTTATTAAATTTTTAATTCAATGAAGTTTAAACATGGTGAATGTAATTGCATAACGTATTTTAACAAATAAAATTTTCTTTTAACTAAATTTTATAATGGATTGTGACGCCACGGCTGTTGATTTCCAAATGATTTAATTACATTAAGTATTCTTTTGAAACATTTATCATACAAAAGGATTATTTTTTTAAAATAGCAATCTTATATGTTATATATTCATTGATTTCCAAATGATTTAATTACATCAATAATTCTTTTGGAATATTTATCATACAAAATGACACTTTTTTTAAAAATAACTATGTAAATATATAAGTAACCAATCTAAAGTAAGAAATAGTTAGAAAACGAAACTAAAATGAAAACGAAAGCGAAACAGTTTCAATAACGCAACAAAATTATTATCTATTCAAACAAAAACCAAAAATGGAACAGGTAAAAACTTCATAGTATTTAGAGAGCGCAAATGCAGCTACTTCTAAAACACAGATGAACTGATACAAAAGTATAAAAATCAAGTTAAAAGGAAAAACAAATAAACCAAATGAAAAAATATAAAAAAGAATCTGGCCTGAAGACTTTTTCAAGGGTCACCCTCAGGCAGGGATTCAAAAAAAGGGATTTTTTTTCTGTTAAGGAAATTCAGACAATTACGTCTAATAATGATTCCTTCGTGACCCGAAAATCCCCTCACAATCGATAGCTTAAAATTTCCTTGACTGTTGATGGTATGTTTTTGCCTTTTCGTTTTTTCTTATGTGTTTTTTATGGTATTTTGGTGTTTATTGTTTTTTTGTTATTGTATTTTTACTTATTAGTGGTTTTTCTTCTAATTTGTTGTTTTGTATTTTCCTTTCTGTTAAAATGGCATATCTCTTGGGCCTAATTTCAGGGAATTTTCGGGTCACGAAGGAATCATTATTAGACGCAATTGTCTGAATTTCCTTAACAGAAAAAATCCCTTTTTTTGAATCCCTACCTGAGGGTGACCCTTGAAAAAGTCTTCAGGCCAGATTCTTTTTTATATTTTTTTATTTGGTTTATTTGTTTTTCCTTTTAACTTGATTTTTATACTTTTGTATCAGTTCATCTGTGTTTTAGAAGTAGCTGCATTTGCGCTCTCTAAATACTATGAAGTTTTTACCTGTTCCATTTTTGGTTTTAGTTTGAATAGGAAATAATTTTTGTTGCGATTTCGATACTGTTTCGCTTTCGTTTTCATTTTCATTTTAGTTTCGTTTTCTAACTATTTCTTACTTTAGATTGGTTACTTGTTCTTGAATTTGGTTGGAATTAAGCTGCAGGTGCGCTTTTCCACGAACTGCAAATTTTAAAATGTTTTTTAAGGGTTTTACAAAAGGTTTTTTTAATATATTGCCTAAAAAAATTTAAGAAATTTTAGATCATTTTCGTGAATTTACTTTTTCGAGAATTCCGTGTTTTTTGGCATTTAGGAGATATATTTTCATTTTAAAAATAAATAAAACTATGAAAGAAGTTAATAACGAATTTGTCATAGCGCATGGCCCGTCGCGCGCTCTACCAAGGGGCACTGTGGATAGCTTTGTGTCAGGAGCATTCACGGAGAAAAAATTACTGGCACAATCGTTTTGTTTAAAAAATCTTAAAAATACAAAAAAAAATATAAAATTTGTGGAAACGGGAAGTGTAAGACATGTCCATTAGCAGATAAGGTACAGATCAATAATAATAACTCAAAATTACAAATATTCTGTAAAAACAAAAACTTGATTTATCTTTTTAATTGTTCAGAATGTAATTTAAAATATATTGGCCAAACTAGCACCGAGCTTAATTTAAGAATTAACAATCACAGATCCGATATTAAAAACTTCATAAAAAAAATAGGACTACGGACTTCGAACTGGAGCATTTCCAAAACCATAACTTTAACAATATTAATATCTACATTCTTGAAGACAATGTTAAAGAATTAAGCAAAAGATTGGATCTGGAAAACATTTATATTTGCAACCTGAAAACTTTATTTCCCTATGGTCTCAATAGTAAATTAAATGGGGAAGGCTATGCAGATTTAAACAATAATTGCATTTATAACAAATTTAACATATTTAAAAATTTTCTAAATAAAGGTAACTATTTTGAAAGATTTAAAAGAGGTAAAGGAAAAGGAGGCAATTTTCAAATTATATTTGAGGAATTTCAAAATTACTGTTATCTGGAACACAATAGTGAAAACATTTTTGGTCTCAGAAATAATAAAATTAAATGGTTATTAAATAATAAATTCGGGGAATTAGAGTTTAAAAATTCGTACACAAAATGTATTGTTCTAGATCTAATTAAATGTAAGCTTAACATTGGAAAAACGATTTACTTTTTAATAATAAAAATAATGTTTACAAAGAATTCTGTGTGATTAAATTCTAGGATATTTACTTCGAATATCTAAAATTGCCCAAAATTGTACATAATAATATCTTTTTTCCTCTATCAGATAAAACAACTGTTTCATTAGCGTTTAGTTACACTTCAACTTTAAAAGAAAAAAATTTGTAATTATAATTACTATGGCAAAAATTTAGATAAAATAAATATTACAGATTGTTACTGTAAAAAAGAAAAATATAAAGATTTTATGGATGTTGATAAAGGTCATATTATTACAGGTAATTTAAAAATTATTGAATCCAACTCTTTAAGAGATTTAATGGGAAGAGGAACAAAATTTAGATTAAGAGAAAAAATAAACCATGACAAAATCTTGATTTCTATTGGTAATGATTTGGATGTTTTTATTGCCAAATTATCTAGAAAATACCATTGGCCTGCGGAAGGTTTCAGAGAATGGAAGGTGAGAATTTTAAAGGAAATAAAAGTAAAAATGAATGTTGATTTTGACAGATCTAAAGAACGTGGGATTTATTTTAGCAAAACATTGAAAAACGAAATAAAAAATTTAAAAGAAAAATTTGTTATTACAGTAATAGATAAATCAGCGAATAATTTCTGATTAATTTGTAAATATTATTAAAAAGAACTTTTAATTAATGAATATAACTCTAACGCAACTTATATGTTAAAGAACACCGGGAAAAAGGAATTAGATAAAAGAATGCTAGCATTCGCAAAAAAAACCAAAACTAAGACTTGCTCTCTTAACTATCCTTATTTATTCCCAACAGTTAAATTTCATAAAAATCCATTAAAATTCAGATTCGTGACCTGTAGCACTGGCAGTTATAATTACTATACGGGTAAACATTTCTTTAAATACTTAAAAATTATCCTGGACAAAATAAAAGATGAAGAACACTTTATTATTTCTAGTAACAAAGAAATTCTGGATTTTCTTAAAGATAACAACATTAATAAACTTAATACTTTTGATTTCGAAAATTTATACACTAATCTACCTCATGAAAAATTAATAAAAGTCTGCACTTTGATCTATGACGAATATTTAAATGAAAATATCATTCCTAAAAATAACTGGCTTGAGTTATGTAATTTCAATATTACTGAAAATTACGTTTTTAATGGTATTAATTTTTATAAACAAGTTAAGGGCATTCCAATGGGAACAGCTTTCTCAAGTGCTTTGGCTAATATTTTTCTACATTACTATGAGAAAAAAGTAATTAAATATAATTTGATAAACGGGTGGAGATATATTGATGACCTACTTTTGATTAACTTCGACAATACTAATATTGTAACTAATTGTTATCCAAAAGATTTAATTCTAACAGAAACGAATAAAAATCAACTTGATGCTACCTTTCTGGATTTAAAAATCGAAATTGATAATGATAAAACAATAGTTGGTATATACGATAAAAGGGATGAATTCAACTTCAAAATAACAAAACTATGTAACTACCATTCCAATCTAAAATTTTCAAAAATCTAACTTTCTCACAAGTTAACAAGATCAAAAGGGTTTGCAATAATAAAAATTCCTATATTGAAGCATCAAACAACCTCATTAATAATTTAATTAAAAATGAATTTCCTAAAAAATACTGTAATGTCAATTTTTTAATTAAACAAGGTATGGTTTGGGATTAATCCTTTGGCTTAAATAAAAAATAGAACTTTTCTTGCATATTATATCACTCAATAGGTGGCGCTGGGAGCTTACAATTTTCACCTAAATTACCGTTAGCTTTGTGTTTTTAATAAGCGGGAATCACAATCGATAGCTTAAAATTTCCTTGACTGTTGATGGTATGATTTTGCCTTTTCGTTTTTTCTTATGTGTTTTTTATGGTATTTTGGTGTTTATTGTTTTTTTTTGTTATTGTATTTTTACTTATTAGTGGTTTTTCTTCTAATTTGTTGTTTTGTATATTCCTTTCTGTTAAAATGGTATATCTCTTGGGCCTAATTTCAGGGGATTTTCGGGTCACGAAGGAATCATTATTAGACGTAATTGTCTGAATTTCCTTAACAGAAAAAAATCCCTTTTTTTGAATCCCTGCCTGAGGGTGACCCTTGAAAAAGTCTTCAGGCCGGATTCTTTTTTATATTTTTTTATTTGGTTTATTTGTTTTTCCTTTTAACTTGATTTTTATAATTTTGTATTATATATATATTGAAACTCAATACAGCAAATATAAATGAATTACAAGGCTGAGTGGCTAATAGGAGAAGGAAAATTAAGTTATTCGATATTTCGATCTGTTAGAAATATGATTGCGCTGAGACGTTAACCTCATTTACAGAAATTGCGAACGTATTTAATGAAGATTGGTTGCTAAATGTCATTTTTAAATCCTTTAATGTAAAATTGTGCACTCGACTTTAAATTACGACGAGCTATCGTTAATTAACTCACAGTCTTTAATTACATGCATATGAAGAATGATTATATACTTGGCATAATTTGTTACCTCTAATTTCAATTCGTAATTCTAAGATTCAAACGAAAGATTCTCTATGTTTTCATTTTTCTTACATTCAAAATTATGGTTCGACCTCTAAACCAGACATTAATTTAACAAATAAATTGAATTCAAGACTTATGTTTTGTAAATATTAGTAAAAGCAGTTTTTGTAAGACAATAAAAAAGTGTCACTTAAATTTACAGATAATTAATACAGATTTCTCTGTTAAATAATACTAAATTTTATTTACATGTAATTAATATTATATTTTTAAATGTCTTTCTAATAAGCTTTCTTTCCTGTACAGAAAAACTTATAAATTTTGTTAATGATGAGATTTTAAAGAAAAATCGTATATTTTTATTATGGTCATTTCAGTTTTCTCCCAAATAGATAAACCATATATATAACTAATCCGTAATTAATTGGATGCTATAATGTCGACTATTGCAAAAACCTTCAAAAATATTTTTATCTGCATGTATTTACTGAAACTGAAATGTTTGCAAGCGTTTTATTTATAATAAAAAAAAAGAATATGACTAACTCTCTAAGGGAAGTATGCAAAAACATAATATTTATATGAAAAGAGTTTACTTCTGAATAAAAAAGAATCTCATATTTTACCTAAATGAGTTTCTTAAAATATTATGCTTTTTCATTCGGAAAGGACGTGGAATGATTAATAGATAAATCAATAAAAGATTAAAAAAGATCAGCAACAATAGTTCATTAAAAAAATGGGAGGAAAATTTCAGACATACCCCTGAGAAGCCAAATGATTGTTTCAAAAAAACTAAAAACGTTCGAGTAATTGAATTTAATTAATGATTATTGAATAAAATCCAGCAGAAAACAATATTATACAGAAGTTCCTAAGATTCAACAGAAAATTTCTTTAAAAATTAAATTAATTTTACTTTTAATTTTCAAATTTATTATGTATTTGTAAGGATCTACGGATTCGAACCTCACCAGTATACCTCCGATTTATATCTCATCAGTGATTATCTACCAGCATTCCAAATATAACCTTTTCCATATGTTAATACCTATATATTAGCTACAACCGCCTATATTTACAATAATCTTGAGTGTCAATTCCTCATGTCGACATAGAATAAAAGCATTTGCTTTAAGCTTTAAATAAGTTAGCCTTATCCATCATCTCACATACGACATTATTTTTCAAACTTAATAGATAATTTATATAATTTTATGCTTATCCATTGCATTCATTTCAATGTCGTTTTGTTCTTATAATTGTATTGCTATATTTACTTCTATTATAGTATTTTGTACTTTGAACCATTTTTTATACACAATGTTGTAAAATAGAATCTAACCACAGCGAGATGACTTTTCCAAATCACCAAGTGTATTTGTGCATTATTAAAAAGTAGAAAAAGTAGTTTCGAGTGAAAGTATTCGAGTGCTATCTTTGGTGAATAATCACTAGGATGCGGTTAATAAATAAGCACTAGAAAAACGACATTTTAAACATTTCGACAGTTTAAAATCAAAATTTGAAAGAAAACTACAATTGTAGCCACAAAATCCCGTACCAAATTTCTTATATTTAAGTCACTACGTTTACATGCCTGTGAAACTACAAACCGACCCCTTGATGGATTTGGTTCTAACACTGATTAGGTATCTACACTTTCGAAGTTAAATCTATGTAAAATTTTATATATATGTAGTTAACTTATATTCAAACAGCCGGAAAGGCAGAATTTCTCTGAATGGATTTCGCTCAATGTTTTCTAGAAATCTACAAATTTGGAGTAGCAGCTATGTACGAAATTTTTTCCATCTAGCTCAAAACGCTTTTGAGTCAATACGTTCATAGTCAGACATAATTTAAAAAAAAGTTTTTCGGACTGAAGGAAGTCTGATACGTTGAGATTCGTCAAAATTCTCGAGTTCGAATTTTTTTGAAATTACAATACTTCGAAATATTACAATACTTACAATATACGAAAGTGTTAAAATGAGATTAAGACTAAAAGAAAAGAAGGTTGTTTTAACATGGTTAAATTAATTCATTTCATATAATGGCGCCTGTAGCATAGTATAAATTTTTCGCCCACATCCCTTTTCAATGATTTGCAAGGAAAATGACATCTATACGTCGCTACGCCGAAGACTACATCACGAATTGCGAAAATAAAAAGTTTGGGCATAACGAAAAAAATGCGATTCACTTTCTTTTATCATAAACTTAAATTTTTAAGTTTCAAGTTGTATTTTCAAATGTCGCTTAAATTAAATAAAATTAATAACTTACACAACTGAAGTAAACTTTAATATTTTTCTGAACTTAATTTCATATTTTTAAACCGAAAATGAAAATAAGTTGAAAGAAAAGATTCGAAATTGAATTAAATTCATGACTTAACTCTCTCTCTCTCTCTCTGTGTGTGTGTGTGCATGACTCTGTTACGCTCTGGAGAGAATTACAATGCAACTCAGGAAGATAAAGCCAAGAATTCCTTCGATGTAATCGTTCATTTTACGTAAATACAACGTTTTTGTTATCAAATCCTTCAATTCCAAATCCTTTAGAAAATAACCGAAATATTTTTTACTTTTGTATTCTCTCGCAGATAACACTTGAAGATGATATGTTTAAAGTAAAGGAGAATGTTATTCGGAATCCAGACTAAATAAATAATGATTTTTTTCCTAGTGAAAGTTTCAGAGTATCTTTTTTGCCCATGGTTATTTATTTATGAAGTGGTTTTTGAATTTATGCGTTGTGGTTTATTTCAGGAGAGTCGTTGGTTTTGTGTACTTTATAAATTTCTGAATAAAAGTTTCACCAATTCTTCAATTTTCTTTTATTGTACCAATGCACTGAATGCTACAAAACTCATATTTATCTTCTATTATCATAAAATAAAATATTTTGAATTATAAAAAGAATGGGATACCTCAAATGCCATAATGAATCAAATTTGAGTTGTTTTTTTTCAATTATAATAAGAAATTCAGGCAGTTTCTAAACTCCTGTCGCATTTCAAAAGCAAATGACCTTATAAATAATTTATTAATTTTATTTTGTTGTAATATTTCACTGAAAGAATAAAATATACTAGAAATATGTTATCTTAGATGATGACTAGTTAAATTTTCTTTATTTTACAGCTTTATGCATTTTGAAATTAGTCGGAGTTTATTTGAAACATGATTTTATGGAAATTATAAACGTAAACTCTCTTTTTTTATTTAGAAAAGAGAGATGTCGACTGTTTGATTTATGATGTTAACTTTGCTTATAAATATTCTGTTTAACTGCAATAGCATTAGGGAAAACGGTGTATCTTTGATGGTATATCTGTCATATGCGATGTTAAACTAGATGCCTGTAACGATTGAACGAATTCACTGTTTTGCTTAATGCATTTTTTAATAGAAGCTGATAAATCCTTCTTACATAATCACAACATAAATAACAATGAAAGTACAGATATATATGTATATATACAGGGGGACTATAAAAAACTTACATGCGTAACGCTTCCGTTTTTTCACGTACACGTTTAACACGTACCGTACCAACACTCAGTAGGGTTTTCGCATGCACCGGATATTTTGGGGTGGGAAATAGAGGGCGTTGCCTTTCGAAAATTTCCAGTTTCTATACCTGTAACCGTGGACACCACTGTGTTGCCATTCAAAGAATCCTGAACTCATACCTCTGAATAACTATTTGAATTTGAATTGTCATCTCGTTCGACTGAACGGACCAGCCTCTAAAGGTTATATGGGCTATTATATTATATATTATATATATATATATAAAAGAGAGAGAGAGAGAAATTTCGTAAAAGGCCATTGTGGGACAATTTATTTAACTCATTATTATTAATCTGCAGTTAAATAAAAATTTCAGTTTGAATCTTCAGTTCTATTCATAATGTTAATTATAGCGTTTTCTGTAAAATACTGTAACAGTTAGATTTATGAGAGAATCTCATCAGCTCATCATTAGTGAATTAAGAATTTCAAAGATGATCTCCATTTCTCCTTATAATATTTCTCAATTACTGTATTGTCCTGGCAGATTTCTTCTTGGGTTCATGCTGAATAATTTACAGGAAATCTATATAAGTGGAAAATGAGAATATGCAATTTGGACAATATTTTTCAATCCACTGACTCATGCATCTTCTCTTGGAAATTATCAACCTTGATATTTCCTAACTACTTCCCATTCTACTTACCCCTCCTTTTCTCTATATATCTTTGAAATGTGTTATCCTGAATTATTTTATTGTTTTCAGATTTTTTTGATCTTGGGAATGTTAGAATTTATTTCTTGAATTTCGCTACGTTAATTATATTTAAGAATTTAAAACAGCATATAATGTAATAATATTCTTATCGATAATATTTACAGAATTAATAGTATAACAGGCGAAAGAAAAATTAATGTAATGGTTGGTACAAGACATTTTTCTAATCTGATGTGACTAATAATCTACAAAATAAACCGTTCCTCTTTCTGTCTCCTATGCCTGATTATTAAATAAATAAATTAATTAATATATTTGTAATCTTACACAAATCATTATTAAGTCACATGATTTACATTATTCTGATATCATATATGGTTAACATTTTGTTTCATGCTCAAGGTATTTTCAGCTTGGAGTGTAAATTTCAGCCGATCTGAGAAAGACACATTGATAATGTACAGAAGCAAATCATTTATTCCATTGCGTAGTTCCATTTTTTTATATTACGTAATATTATTGGTTCAATATACAATTTTTTAAACTTTTAAATTGGAAGTGTTTAAACTTCCTTTCGTACTTAGTGTATAATTACTCAATTTCCAATGCAAGCTGGAATATTTGAAACTTTTCCTTCAAAATTTAACTTTGTTTTATGAAGTTACTTGTGATACAAAAAGAATCCAAATAAACAATATTAGTTTAAAGCCCTTTTAAATAATAAAACATGGTTTCCTTTGATTTTTATCAGCTGTTCTTTTCATTTTGTGAAATCAAACAGAATATGAAAAATTTAAATTTGCGACAAAAAAAGGGAATAAGAACTAATGTAAATAAAAACTAAGTAAAAATAAATTGTATAATTATATGATAACATTGCATTCCATCATTCTGGGTTACTTACAGAATCTTTCGTGAAAATAACATCTATTTGAGTGAAAAAAATTGAATATTAAATCAATGTGGATGACCACAGTAGTGAAGAGGAATATTAAGAATAGGTACAAATTCATGACTTAGCTGTCAGGTTTGCGGTAGTTTAATAATAAAACGCTGGCTTGTCAGCTTATATTGAATGCATAGATATCAATATTTATCAATTTCTTTTTTTTCGCTGAAAAAAGCATGTTAAGAATGCCAGTAGCTCAAATAAAAATTCTAATATATTTGTTGGAATTGTTCTGTTAGTCATGCCAACGTTCTAGACTCAATTTTATGTCGCATATCCCAAGATCACATATATCCTGACCCCAATCCGCAGTCTTCATCTTAAGTCTCGCATGTTCAACACGCATAAAGAATTTTCAGCATTGATTCAATTCAAACTGAGATATTCCAATCTCGCACCTGAAACTTCAGCCGGAATACAATGGTTCAATAGTTATATTAGTTCAGTTAAAACGATATCTTACAAGAAAGTTTTTTTGACTTCCCTAATTAAGTAATTTTGGTAATAGAAACAATGTTTTATTCTTAGGAAGTAACTAAAATGCAAGCACACAGTGATAGGAAGTAAACATTTTTCTGTTAATATAATAAAGAAATTTCTCCTATGTAAATTTTAGCGCCTATGGCATTGTAAAATCTATGATCCCATGTGCTCAAAAAATTATCGATTCCATTCTATGTCGGAAGTCAACAAGTAGTACCAAACCGGAAAAGTTTTTAAAACACGATGTAAAAATCATGATAATGGACTTTTGTTTGCTTTTACTCGCTTTATCACGCAAAGTTTCATTTAACCTTATCTGTGCGATTCCATTATGTGATAAGTTTCCCAAAAGAAGTCATTGTAACTTCATAGTCATTCAAAAGATGCGTTGTATCATGTTTAACATCTTTCAACAGAATAAAGTATTTGAAAAGGTTAAATTAAATAAATTAGTTTATAATAACAGGTATTAAACTTTCTATGCTACAAAGAAAATCTTTATAATTTTTCTTAGTTATCAAAGTAAATCTTTCATTATAAAGAGATTTTCAAATTTTATTCTGTCAGTCCTTTAAAAAAAAAAAAAACGTTATATTCTTTCACGGTTTAAAATATTTTAAAAGGCAAAATTCAACAAATGCATACAATTATATTTTAAAAAGATGAGCACTTTTCTGCAATTTTACACTTAAATGAAAATGGATTCTAGAAACTCGAGTTTTGATAAATACTAAATTAAATATTCAGTTTTGAGAACTAACTCATAACTCTTTTTATTTGCATATTCTTAAATGGTCATGAAAGCAAAAATGAACAAATATTTTTCAGGACTGTTTTAATATCCTCATTAATAATTTAATATTTAATTAAAATTAATAAAAATTTCTTTTTTAATCCTTTTTATGCATTGTAAAAAGATTTAATATCAATGCGAAATTTCGTAATTATGCCTTTGCTTAAATTAATTTTCTGTAAAAAGGAAAATTCCTCATTGAATTATATGAAGATCATTGCTTTCGTATTTAGTTCAAAGATAAATTATTTCCCTATAAATTAGAAGAGCCACTAAAATTTTTACTGTAAACGTTTTTCTATTTTATGCAATGAAAAATGACTTTTTTCTAAATTATACCATTTATGAAACAATATATTCTCTAAACGTTTTGGGCACACACACAGAAGGGAAAAAAAAACGCTTCTCGACAATCGTTGAAGTATTAAACCTCGTCTCAAGTTGCCGGAAAACACTCATTTTTACGGTCTAGAAAATGCTTCTAATAATCCTTTTGCTATACACCACTTTTCTTTTTATTGATTCTTCCCAGAATTCCTTTGAAACCTTTTTCTGTGGCAAAAGAAGATTACATCACTTTTCTTCGATTCATTTATTTTGTGCGTTGACTGGGTTTTGCCATGATTCATGGTTTATATCATGGAAAAGCCCAGTAAACATGAAAAAGAAGAAATTATATTTAAAAAAAATAACTTTTATTCTCGCACTCGATAGCATTTAATAGAAAATTTAATATTCTTGTCCATAAAATATTTCTGATATAAGTTTAGTTTGTCATACAGTAACAATTTATTAAAGAAAATTGACAAAACATTTTAGACAGTGATTAATTGACTGCTCAAAAGAAAAAGTATATTCTTATAAAATATGCATATTTAAAAAAAATAGTTAAATTCATTTTTATACATTGTTTCATCTCGCGAGTTTTCTGAATTTTTTCAAAGGATAAGGTATTATTTTCTATATAATCTTTCGTCTGGAATATTTACTCCGATCATGAAGGCCTGGTGTAGGAGTTACTGCTTTGGGGTCGAAAAATTGCGGATTCGAGACCATTTCTACCCAATATCCACCATTTATGTGCCAAAAATGTTGGATCTCGCATTTGTTTAATCTCTCTCTCATATTCAAACGTATCTTGGTTAGTGTGGAGTGGAAATTTAGGAGATATCGGCTTAGGTTTTGTCTTCATTATTGACTTTAGTTGCGAGGCTCATCTCAAATCAGCTCAATAAGTTCAATTATACTAACGTTTCGTTTTAAAGCAACACTAAGACTGTTTTGGTACGGACTTCGTAATTTCGAACCACGATCAGATGACTAGGAAGACACATGAGCTGAGGCCTCCCTCTCCAATCTTCTGACCTTAAAGTTGCGGAACATTTGGCACCGACAGGATTTAACGTGCTCCAGATCTGCTCATTCATTGATTTTTTTCGTGGAATAGGGTTTCGAATCTGAGACCCTTCATTCTCGAAATTTCACCACCAGGCCAATGCGCTTCCCAAATTAACTCAAAACGAATTTAAGGTTCATCACAATTAAATTAAATGAACATAATAACTAAGCAATATCGGTTCATTTATTGGGTCTTATAACGACTTTTATGGATTACTTAGTAAAATAGAATCATTTTTTTTCTCATTTTTATAATGGCTGAATCATCAAAAAATTCTTTCATATATGCATTCAAATACTTTAAAAGATGTAAAAGGATTAAGACATAAAAGGCAGACTTTTGATATGATAAATGTATGCATTTGAAGTCTGAATATTATAAAGATATGTAAAATTCTTTTTCAGTTTTAAATATTTAAGGCTGTTTACTTATTTCTTCACAGTCGATGAAATTAACTATTATATATCTACTTTCCCCTATTTAGCTTTTGAAAACAAAGCATAATGGTACCTTTTTAAGAACATTGTTTTTCTTATTGAATATGGTCAAATGCAGAATTTTTATCCGAAGCTCTAATATCGAAAGTCATTTCAGCTATTTATAAAAATTCTTTACATGTGGCCTTTTCAATATTTTGGTTGTTTTTATTTTTCATTTAATTAAGTTAGAATTTTACATTGTGTTATTTTTCTTACTAAATTTGAAAAGATGTAGCTTCCAAAACGATAATGCGATTAGATTACTTAAATGGAAGCATTTTAAAAGTGTATGGTAAAAATAAACGAGTCTTTTGGTAGTCAGGACATTCAAAATCATTTCAAAAATCTCCGTGCAAGAGATTTTTGAAGTTCCCTTTTCTAAATTTAACATTTCTTTAATGAGCTGTTTAAAGAGGGAAATGTTATTTGCGTATAATTGTTTACTGCGGTATACTGAATTATTTATGGGGGAGGGGTGTATTTAAAGATTAAATTTTTTTTCAAAAGAAATTAGAGATTGTTTAATTTCATTTTCTTTCCCTCTAAAATTAATGATTTCAATACGTCTAAAGCTTCAATCTCATTAGATATCAAATCTCCAAAAGTATACCTATAAATGGCTGCAGATAAAATAACCACCCATGAGTTAAGAATCAGTTTTTCGCTTCATATTTTCTTTTTCACTAACTTATATTAAACACATTTAGTTACACTACATACAACTAAAATTTTATTTAAACAGATTCAATATAAACGATTTTACGGGCTTACTTTTATCAGTGAACTAAAAATTAAATTTTCCCCAATTATTTCTGCTTTTCAGCTTTTAATTTTCAATTCATTATTATAAATATTAAAGAATCTTGAGATTTTTTTTCCTAAAATTCACTATAAGGCGAGGTCTTTTTTACGAAATCAAAACTGAATTAATCGATTCATGGTTAATTAATTATGTTGTAAAATATTTGAATAGTCTACTGGATTTGCAATAGTCTATGCAAACGAGAATATACTGAAAGTTTTATACTTGAGAAACATCTGGAGTCTAATATATTTCAGTTTTGATTGTGGAATGGTAATATCTAGCTGTGCGATGTTACCGACAAGGCAATATGGTTGTTGGTGAAATCCGTTGCATCCTTTCTTTAAAAATGTGACAATATATCTGAAATGTAAGTTACTATAAAGCTAGGGGAAATATTAAAACCCAGAGAGATTTGTTCTCACCAAAACTTTCTCATATTTTCTCCAGTAAAGATCTTATATCTTTCTCCGCACAAGATTGTGAGCCTTAGAGGCAACGCTGCGAATACTAGTATGGCATTGGCAAATATTAGGTAGGAATTATGCAGAATTTTTTCTGTCTCTGGAAATATGAATTCTGGATGCTTTTTTTTTTGTCGACCGATTATAACCAAAATTTAGCAAGAAATTATAGTTGTAGTCACATATTGACATACCGAATTTTAGGGATTTAAATAATTGGGGTAATGAATTATAGCATTTACATGTATGCGAATTACAGGTCAACAGTGGGATAGCCGTTTGACGGACTTGACTCAGAATTTGATAAATATCTACATTTTAGATGCTAAACCTGTGTACCAAATTTTATCAACTTCATTCTTTGCATTTTGTAGTTATCTAGTTCATTTGTACTCGAACAGTCAGACAGCCAAACTTTGAGTGAATGGATTTCGTTCACAATTTGATAGAATTCTTGGAGATTCATCAAAATCCCAAGTTCGAATTTTTTGACGATTATAATACTTTCTCTATACTTTGAATACGAGTAAGCTAAAGAGTGCATTATCTGCAAGTAAGGTTTTATTTATTTTTATTATAATTTCTTTTCAGTCGTAACTTTTTTTAAAAAAATTTAGTATATATATATAACAATGCATTAAATACGTTTCAGATTGATATATATAAACTCCACTGGATTGGAATTATCTTTTCTGAAATATCTTTTCTGGAGACCAAAAATGTATATGTTTATTGGCAATGTTTGAAATGCCTGCATTCTATAGATTACTCAGGCATATTTAGGCAAAGTATGACAAAAAGGTTACAATAATGCTATTATTTAAACAGTTTAGTAGGTAAGAAACTAAGGGTACACAAAACCCCATTTTCATCGTCAGAAGGTATAAAGTTTTTAGAGGCACTTTGTGCATATGCATCACTGATTCTCTTTAAACATGCATGACAGGCAGCAGAAAGGGAAAAACCGAAATCTATTCGGTAAGCATCTCATTATCATGTTGGTTTGAGCCAACCTAGAATATAATTTTATCCGTATTTTTTTTTTTTAATAAGTTATTTTTCTTGGAGACGGATTTCAAATTTTGTCATCTTGATATTTAACATTCCATAGAATTCCTTCGAAATGTTTAAATATTTAATCGCTTCATTCATTGCTGGCCAGTTCTCAGTATTCTGTAAAATGTCTAAGTATTTTTTAGAAGGCCAGTTTTCCTATAATAACCGGAACACATGCAAAGCAATGGAATAAGAAACTGAAGCAATAGCACAAATAATTAAATGATTCGCTAGAAATGAAGATTATTTTAATTTGACTGCTTTATATTAATTTCTGTAAGGCTAGCTTTAATGAAATATCTCGAATCGTAACAGCCATCATAATAAGAGAAACATTAACATTTTGGATAAGCTACTAATATATCAAATCAATCTATCAAATGTAGGCTTAAAATTCTTTTGATCATGACATCTGAACCGAGATTTACGAGAAAAAAAAATGAAACTTTATGTATTTCTTTAACTTATTTTCTCTAGGAACAATTCAAGATTATTCTACTCTCTTCTAAACGTTACTGAAATATATATTTTTATGCACATTTGTAACAGTTTCTTCTTCCTATACAAAGCTTTGGTGGTTGAAGGATTGCAGATTCGAGGGCCCAATTCCACCAAAACCTCATACCGTGTTTGTAGTCCTAATGTAAACTAAATTTACACTCATGAATTAAGGCCTTTTACGTTAATGCGAGAAAATCTGAAGAATAAAGTGCGACTCGCATATCGTCACCATTATCTAATCAAGATCTAAAATTCCATTCTAAAAGGACTTAGCATAACTTCAAAGATGGACGTTATTCTAAAATAATCTAAAACTGAACTTCAATAAACTTCTTTGCTTTTGTAAAAAAATTTCTTACACTCTGTAGCTATTATTTAACTGCCGAGATCAAGGAACTTCAAAATGATGTGTCACTTAGAACGACGCGAGAGATAATCCTCTCAAGTACAAAGGATTAAACAATTTGGCCAAACTATACACTCTCCAAGTCTGCGAAATATCAAATTTCGACTACCTTAGCTCACTTAGAGTCTTGACTTAAGAGCATCAATTCCCGAGAAGAATTGTCACAATTTAGACAATCTAAACGCGTTTCAGACTTTCTCAGTCCTGATTTAAAACATTCTACAAAACTCATCAATATTTTCTCTCCAAATAGCAAATAGCAAGAGCCATCAGAAACGATCGAATCTTTAATTTCAGAAAGAGGTTAAAACTGACATCCATTTGAGTAAAAACCGAGCCTCGGCTGAAAATAGCAGAGTGCAAACAGAAAGTACAATTCAAACACGAAATAAGTTTTTCTCTATTCATGCAAAGATCTATCGGACATTTCTCTTCCAAAGTAAATGCTGCCGAAAGAAATGAAATTCGATTACAGTCCAACAAATCTTTCGAACTTTTTTTTTCTCCCAAGATTATTCGCATTTCGTGACATTTCCAGAAGATAAGTTGCCGGATTGCTTCAAGACATCCTCAAACAGGATAAATAAGCGATTCCGTGGTCATACCTACTGTTGCTTTCGTCTTTTGGAAGCCAGCCAAAGAAATAAACTAAAACAATGGTACAAAATGCTTTGTTTCGTAGATGGGAAGTAACAGACAGGAAAGCAAAAAAAAAAAAAAAAAAAGGATAGAAAAATGGAAGAAAATGTGTAATTACGTTGCTATCAGAGCTTTGAAGTCCCTTTTAGACACTTGCTCAGACAGGTCTAATAGAATTAAGTAACAAACAGAATAGAAATCTTCATCAGAGGACTTTCGAAAAGCTGGTTAGAGAAATGCTTTTCTTAATTTTGTTTAGTTATTCGGGGGAAAAATATTTGTCAAACCAAAGAAGTAATTAAATTTTACGTGGGATGTAAAAAATAATAATTTGCTTTCTGTAAAAATTGCAAATTTCTGTTGTTTCTTTTCCTCAAATTCTGCTCTATGATTTATACCTTGATGATACATTGTGTCAAAAGGTAAGCTCTGTAAGGAAATAACTAATAAACTTATAGAAAATTGAAGTACTTCATTACTAATGATCTTTGAAATATTATTGTATTTTATTTTAATGTTTGCTATAAATTTGAATTTATATTTGCATTTTATAAAAAAAGTGTAGAAACTTACTTCCAAAAGGTTGTTATTTCCTTTTTTCTGTTTTTTTTTCTCGAATTTGAAGCCTGGATTTGAATGTTATTGAGTATGTGTATAACATACAATTACAGGAAATGTTTTTCTTCTTTTTCTGATAATAAATTGAAAACTCTAAGTTAACTGAATCGGGTCTTAACGTTTAGAGTGACATTTTAGTTAACAAATATTATATCGTAAGTAGCATTAGATAATAATTAATAAAGATTAATTCAATCCAATCCAATTCTTCTGTTACATTAAAATCTTTAAACTTACTAACAAGGCATAAAAAGTTACTTCGATAAGATTATCATTAATGAGCTCTAAATCGTATTTTAACCAATTTAAACTAGTTTAACTAGTAGAATGCATTGATACTAATACTTTTATTTGAAAAATAAACTGTCGAAAGTCATAAACAAGGATATTTTTCTTGTGCTTACTAAAAGTTATTGATTACTGAAGAGATTAATAGTAACTGTAGATAGAGATTCAAAACCTATGTCTAGTATGAAGCCATGATGGCGTGTTATTCCAAGAATTATCAAATAATGATTCTAGAACTAAAATCTACTGTTTGGTTACATACATATGAATTCAAAACAGTATTGAAAATATACATAAAACTATTCTAGTTTTATTCATGTAAAAGCAAGAAAATTTTCTATAAAAACAAGAAAAAATATCCAGAATATACAAAGACTATTCTCAAAGCCGTGCCTCAGGTGTTTGAAGGATTTGTTCTGTGACGTTTCTCGCAGCATAAAGCAACTTTCATCTTTGTAAAAGTGTAGAAAACGGGGTTCATTGATTAAGACAATCTTATTCCACTCAGAAGAGATCCACTGCTAGTTTTGTCTTGCAAATAGACTAATCTGCCACTACTATTAAAACACACACTGTGATCATTGTTCTGCATCGGAACCCAACATGCTGTATATGGGGCTGCTAAATCTTTCTTTACACATTTCTTGTAATTTCATCTAAGTCATTAGATGTTCCACTGTAAAGCGTATTTCGGTTCGATCGTATGAACATAGCCACCTTCCGCGTATACGTATTGTGTCTCATGGTGCTGCAATTTCGGTGTACGCAATTTTCATGTCTCTAATTCAATATGATATCATTTTGCAACTTTCTACTTTCTTTAATAAAGGCAGCACACGAATAGTTCATAAATTGTTCAATTTTGGAAATTTTCCCGCCTTTGCTCGTAAACCAATAATCATCCTTTTTTTCTAAATCTGACAAATCACTACGATTGCTTAGGATAACGATCGGTGTAATCCACAACATACATTATGTGCCTACAGCATCTACTACTGATAACATGCGCCTTCGGGCATTAGCAACGCTGTGCTGACACGAAAGTAAAAGATGATCATATTAATGGGACTCGATTGTGTATAATTAAAGAAAGTATTTCCATAAGTTTTCCTCGATTTTTTTTTATTTAGCTTTTAAGTTATTCACCTCGAAAGACTAACTAGGGTATAAAAAAACTTTACATTAAAAGTTTCATATTCACTTTGATTCGAATTTAGTGTTTTATCCAGATAAGGGCGTTATTTGTCTGAAAGTTAGAAAAACGTGATTACTTTTTTTCCCGCAAATACGGAAATTGGGTTCATTGAAAATCTCTCTTGTCGTAACAAAATAATAAATCTACGCCGTGATGACGCAATACCAATATGTTCTGGGTTACCATGACAACCAATAAAGTCTTCATTAAAAATAATACGTTCAAGGCGAGGTTTTCTCGTAAACTGCCTGATGTAATTTAGAAGGCGAGATTAGTTCTCACTATGCAACAATGCTATTTAAGGCTAGCATTTACTCTTTCGAAAAGTTTTAAGATGGGTATTTTAAGTACAGAAATTAAGCATATTGCAATCTTCATAATCCGTCAAAACCATTAGAAAAAAATCGTATAATTAATGACTAAAACTTTCATCAAAGAGAGGCCCTTTATTTTATCTTAGATTTATCAGCCTATTATTAGAATATATATAAAATATTTTTAAACACATTCTTTTATTTTAACAAAATGTGATACTAATATGTAAATATTCTACCTAGGAGGGGAATATATCCAGTTAATACTCAAAAATTTAAGTTAAACTAATCTCTGCTTTCAACAGTAAGTATTTTCATAACAACCGTTATTGCGTTTCAATAATAAATAAATTTAAAGGGTCGCACAAAAATGTAATCTGCAATTAAGCCTTTGGGTGAATATATTTTGCATTCGGGGCATAATGTTTTGGTCATTTAAAAGCAGTAGATTTTATAAAAAAACATTTATTTCATATTATTTATGATACTGAGAGAACATAGAATATTTAGTATTACAATAAAAGAATGAAACGAAAATTCAAAAGATGCATTACGTTCCGATACGTCAAATGTTCTTAAAGGGTCAATAAAAAATGCCAAGACATTTTTAAACATGCTTTTATAAGCGTACTAACAAAAAAAAATCAAAATGTATCTGAAATCTAAAATTACTTTAAATTTATAAATTAACAGGTCATTCAGTTCTGAAAATATTATATTTAAATCTTTAACACACACATATATAAACAAAGCTTTAGGATTGTTCAACATCTAGGAGTGAAAAATCAATTATAAAATCCGCTCTTATAAAAATGAAATTTGCAAGCATAAAAATACCATTTTAAATAAAAGTATGCAAAAACCTGTTAAACAATATCGCAAAACTCTCTTCAACGGGATATATTACTAAACTCTATCTCGCAGTAAATCGTAAACGTAAATACTCTTTTTGTAAAAGAAATATTATATATAAAATTACTAAATATTTCTCAGGATAAATATTTGAATTGTTTGATGGTAACTTTCATATCTCTGTCATTAAGCATCGAAATTAATTAAATGCATCAGTATAGGCAAAGTTTTCGGAGCAATTTTTAACCTCAACGTTAAAAATTTTTTCGGTTTCATTTCTTTTTGATAATATTTTCAAATTAAAGTCTCTACCTCAATTTCATAATTATATTATCCCTTACTTTTATTTCTTTATTTGATACTTGCCTTGCTTGCATAAAGTTCATAGTTTCATTTATTCAGAAATGAAATTTTAAAAAAATTATATTTTAGTTTTATTACAAAATTAACATAAAAGCAAGTTTTTGAAATTCTTTCCCAAGGAAATTAATTTCAAACGAAACCTTATTGAATGAAATTCAAATATACTTTAGAATATTAACTGTTATTTTGAAATGAAATCATTTCACAAAACCTCTTTTGAAGCTCGTATTCTTTAAAAAAAATTAATGCACCTTTTCAAACTAAAAAGCTTTTACCAAAATGATTCGATACTGTTTTCCGAGTTTAGTCAAAAACAATTTACATCGAACTGCAGCAGCTTTATGATTTTAAAAAATTACTTTTGGATTTCTTAGATTAATAGTTAAATGTGAAATGAGTTTCTGGAATTCGTTTAAAATTGTTAGTTTGAAGTCTTACAAATAAAATTAATTTTTTTCCTTAGAAATTTTTAAATGAACTGCCTTAACCGAAATCTATATGATGAATAACAAACTAGTGATCGCGTGCATCACTTTTATCATATTTCTTCTAAGATGACAGATTTTTCTGAAATCTCTTGCGCTGAAAAAGCCATGAATATTCATTTTAGGCGAAAATGTCCATAAGAAGCTCATCTTTATAGATTTCCATTTTTTCAGACTAGAAAGCCAAATTTAGATAAAAACTGATCCTGCTATATATCTAGTAAGTGAAATTGTATTACAGATTGTCAAATCTTTTTAACTTGGAATAACTTTAGTGAGGATGAGTTGCTAAAGCAGGAGCATTAATAATTTAATGAAAACAGATTTTAAAGCTTATTTAATTGGCATTTTAAAAAACAGAATATTTTATAAGGAATTTCTACTTTTTATTCTTCAATTTATCATAGTGTATCAACTCATAATAATGTTCTGAAACTATTAAAATAGTGCTTTCATCGATAAAACACGAGAAAACAAAATTTGCAAAACTAGCACACCAGGAAGTTAGTTCAAAATTGATTACGAAATTCCATCTTTTACAAACATGAAATATTTCAAGTTAAATAAAAAAGTAAAAATTGAGCCAAGCCACGTAATATCACTTCATATGATAAACGCAACTGTGCTTAGTATGTAACGTGTAATAGCGAGGTGTTTAACGTTATATTGTGACGCCATAACATTTCCCCTACCTCGCAAGAAGAAAAATAAGTTTTACAATAAATCAGCAATGCAAATTAGACGCTCTTTGAGTGAGCATTTTATTCAAACTTCTTGATGAAGCTTTTAATTTATTTCCATTCGTTAAAAAGCATATAATTTTCTTTTTGCTTAATAATCGCATAATAATTGTTTTAAATTGCATGATAAATATAAATTTATCATTTTTTTCAATTCATTCATTAATTTATTCATTTTCCTTTTTCATTAATTAATTCTGAATTTTTTAAAAGTCTGCAGATATCTTTTTGTTCATTGATTCTAGAAGTAATTTTTGTAGTAACTATATTATATACTTTTTTAACTATACCAACGATTGAAATCATTGATTTTTTAAAAGCATTTTTGTTAAATATTTGAATTATTTTCTTTACACTCTGTGCCAAACGATTGATTAAATTCATTATACTCTACGATATATGCTTGAAATATTTTTCTTTAATACTCGTAGTCAAACAATAGTATTTATTATATTTATTATTTAATTCAAAATCAATACAGTGAAAGCTGAAATTCAACAATTAAATTTTGGTACAGTAAATTATAAAATGAAGTATATCTTAAATTAATATTTTCATAGAACTTTATCAAAAAAATTAAAAAATGGGAATTTAAAAAAAAAATTTGTAAGATATATGTATTCTTATTTAAATCAAATTAGTGTAATGTTAAGAAAGCATAAAAACATTCAAGTAGAACTATCTAATGGATCTCATTATTATTTTTCTATTTTACTATTAGAATGGATAAATAAGCATATGAATACATACAGTTCTAAAAGAATCTGATTTTAATATGAATAATTTATGCTCATCAAAATTTCTTAATTGCTCATTTAAATTAATGCAGTAGCTTATGTAGGCTTTTCATTATTGATCCGAAAGTTGAATAAAATTTAAATGATTTATTTTCACGTATTATAGCAAAATAAAAAGATAATTCCTAAGAGACACATTAAGGAACTTATGAAAAATAAAAAAAAGAGAATAATAATAAAAAAGACAAAGGGAATCATTATGAAATAAACGAAAAAATATGTAAAAAATAAGTAGAACGAAACTTTAGTAATTTTTTTTCTTCAGATTTTTTTTTCATCATCAGTTTTTATGACGTCTGGCTGTCATGAAAAAACCTAAAAGCATTCATTGCTTTTAGACAATTACAACAGGTGTGCTCAGATTTTTTCAGTACTTTTTTTTAAAGTTTGAAAGCGTGCTGAACAACAATCAGTTGTGAAAAATGGTTTTAGCATACTTTTTCAATTAAATTTGCATACTATTTACTGAAATTGGCTCTCGAAATCAACAAAGATCTAATGTCATCATTACACAATTTATGCATTTGAAATAAAATTTGATGTTTAAACTACCAGAAAATTTTTCCACGGCAATTTAACGGAGGAATTTTAAAATGACATAAGAAAATATATTACATCTTTTTAAAATATAACTGAACAATATAAAAATAACAATTCACAGTGCTGTTAATATAATAATTATTATATTTTAATTAAATTTAGTTTACATTTTATTGGTAGTAGGTTATAATTTCTGATTATTTAAAAACTTACAAAACCCAATGAATAAAACATTTCTCCACGTTAAGATGATTCGTTTTTTAGATGCCAGTAAACTTTCGAACAAACATTTAAACTCTGCTCATTAATGCAAGTAATCAACAGCGCTGAAAATATTTTAATTTCCTCATTAATTAGCCCTTTAAAAATACTTTAATAATAATTTTATCTTAATATAAGAAATAGTTCGGTTTTAAAGAAAATTAAGAAAAAAATATTGTAAAAATTCCTTTTTAGTGAATTGAATCGCATTTCTCTAATTTTTAAACACTTTTGTTGCTAATACATCTCATTAATTTGATTTATAAATCCTTATTAGCTAAATTAAATTAATTTTTGTACTTGATTAATATATCAGCGAACTGAAAGAAGTGTAAAGAAAATAAAGGAGTTATTTGAAAAAAATAGGACTAAATACATCATTTCCCAAGTAAATTCGATAGATTGCTTTAAATATTATTTTAAATGAATGCTATTAAAATAGAAATATAAGCTTATTTGCTTTTAATCTGTCTTTGAGAAGACATTTTTTAAAAAACTTTCCATAGGGTGGCGTATGTTTAAACCAAACATAAAAAATACAAACATTAGCGTGGGAGAAGTAAATAAGGTGTAAGTGTATGAAGACACCAAAGAGAACTTAAATTTGTATTAAAACAAACGAGTTTTTTTTTTCGAAAACACAGTATAAAAAAAAACAAGGACAATGATAAAGTTAAATTTCTTCTTGATACTTGGCATCTTTTCTTTGCTACCAACTTTCTTACTTCGCGGAATATCTTCATCGCAGTGATTACTTTCAAAACTGACCCAAGATGAAAATCAGTAAATTCTGAATCTAACAGGAGACTTATTTTCTTTCATAAGTCTAAATAACTGATCGTATCGATAAGAACTTCCAACAAATAATTTCATATTAAAATTTTTGAGTGTTTCCAAATGTGATAGAAAATATTTGTAATATGCAAGCATCTTTCGACTTCCCTGGATTTTGCCTCAGAGAAGTAATCATTCTAGATTGTATGTTTGCTGCTGTTGGTGGGAAATGGGGGCTCCGAAGTAATAAGTTGGATAAACATATTGGAGAATATAGTGGTTCGTTAAAATAATTATGTATAATTATTAATTTTTAAAACTAAGATATAAAATCTTCTCTAAAAGTTTTATTATATGCTATTATGTTTATTGAAACTCCAATGACTTTGGTTGTGGTTGTGAGTTTGGCATGCTGATTGTACAATATAAAGATTTTACTCCCATGAGAGAATCAGTCTATCTGTCTAGGTTCTAATTATCCTATAAAGAGTTTTATTTTTTATGCCTTGTTATACACTCATTACAATGAAGACTGCATACAGCTATTGTACGAAGACTAGGATATTTCATCTCACGGACACGTATTCATTCATCTCATAAAGACCACAAATTTTATCTTCCACTAGCTTATGTGTGTTCTTTCATCCCAAAAAACCCCTCGCCCTTTGTGTTCCCTCCCCCTCAAAAAACCCTACCCACATTAAAAGGTTGTTTTGAGATTTCAACTAACTATGATCTTAACATTAATTTTTCAAAATAGAGACTTATACATGAAGAAACTTTTCTGAAAAAAATCACAACAGAATCATTTCAATATAATTATTATTCTTGGTTTTCCAGGTCTTACTTCAAAGAGATCTTACAGAGTATTTTCATCAGTTTCATTGCCATATGATAAAAAATGATATTTAAAATTATATATGATCTTTTTATTGATATATATGCCAATAAAAATCATAGCCGACTTTTTGAAGTGAATTAATTGTTGTAAAATTTCAAACCAGCACTTTCAATCTTGCAAAATCTATAAATTAAAAAGTTGAATTATTTCTCCATTATTTCATAACTTGAATGAAGTTCCAAAATACAAAATTATTTATTAAATTGTTCATTTCAAGAGCACGAATACAGGAAACGATCCAACAAAATTTTAATTCTTGATCGGTGGGTTATAAAATTAGAGGAATCTGATTAGAAGCACTCCCCTCATTTTTTCTAAGATAAAATTTTGTTTTTGTAAATAAATCTACATACATGGACAAAATTTTAATTTTATAAAATTTGAGCGAAACTTTAAATATTAACGCGTGCTACTTCCAGCAAACTCAATTTGTGTAATGGTGCTTTCGATACTCTGTTAAAACAGATACATACTTAAACATTAAATTTTCAAAAGCAAATTCCTATCTGAAGCCCAGAGAGTAATTAGATTATCATAGCTTCGAGCCTAAAATTGCATTTAATTAAGCCACTTACAAAAATTACCGACGAAATGAGAGCTTCTGCTCAGTAATCAAGTAGATATATTTGAATTTTCTACTTTTCCTTTACGTGTAACACGACTATCAATTAATTCTTCTGAAAAGTTCCGGAAATTGTTTAGAAGTGTTCATAAGCCAAATTCTCGTGTTCTATTGATCATCGTTCTACCCCCTCTCTTGCTATTAGAAATTGGGCTGCTGTGAAACTGTAATATGATCAAGGTTTGGGGAGTATAGAATTTCGGAAATGGAGACCCCACTCTACATAAGATCTGTTATGCAAGCGGGGAGAACTTTTTGCTTGTTATTTTCGATGTCAAAGAGTAAATATCAGTCTACTGATGTGGTTCGGAAAGTTAAGGGAAGGAATTACGGCTCAAATATCATGTTCATCAGTCTAAAACTCCTAATCACGAGCTCCCTACCTGAACAGATTTCGGATGACTTGAAAAGGGTTAATGTTAATCTAGCTAAAGTAAGGTAATTTTCTAATAAAATGAAAGTCGAAAGGTTTTAAATAAAATATCTTTAAATTGCAGCGCCTTTTAGAATTCGTTAAAAATGTCTAATATATACTGTCTAATTATATAACAAAATATTAATATTTATCTTAATACTTTTATTAAAAAATATAGGGCTATTAGATAAAAATTTGCGGCATTTCTTAAGAACAGAAAACAAGTGGGAATGGCCACCCTTAAAATTTCTTCCCTGCCTTGATAATAGTGTTATCCCGCTATCCTCTCATAAACTTGTAGACTTTGGATAAAGCCAAGAATACCTTGCATGGCATTGGTGAACAATACCTACGAAATATGGATCATAAACATGAATCTAGCATTATCGTGTGCATATGCATTGAATGCCTTTTTTTCGACTGGTTGAAACTACAATTCTACTCGGAATTACAGTTTTAGTCACAAAATCACAAACCGAATTTCATTGATTTTAGTCATTGCTTTTATGAGTACTATTTGCATTTGGGTGCATGCGAAAGTACAGACCCAACAGATGATAAACCTTTTGATATATCTGGTTTAAAATCTACTTTTTAGAAGCTAGGCCTTTGCGCCAAATGTTATCTACCTAGCTCTTTGTGCTTTGTAGTTATATAATTCACTTGCACCAGAAGCACCCGCCATCCAGACTCCATGTGAAATTTAATTCAAAATTTCGCTCAAAATTTAAAAGATATTTACATATTTGGTCATAATTCCACATACCAAATTTTACCCGTCTAGCTCAAAGCATTTTTGAGTTATCGCGTTTACAGACAGACCGACAGAAACAATTTCAAAAATGTGTTTTTCAATCTCAGGTAGATTAAAGAATATAGAGCCTCGATAAAATCTCGAGATAGAATTTTTTTTGAGTGTTATAATATTTACTCTACACTTCGTATAAGACAAAGTAAAAAAAAGTAAGTAGTACAATTTTATGCTTCTATTCATTTATATTTCAAACAAATTAGTAATTCAAAAACAAATCATGTAGATACTAATAAAAAGTTTTGAGAATCATTTTTAAGAGTAACATTATAATTTTGTTTTGTTAGCGTAAAGGTAAAAAAAAGTCACATTAGGTAAAATAAATACTATTATTAGCTATCGAATGTTAAACCATAAAAGGATACATTAAAATCATGGTTAGTTTCAAAAGTCCAAGAAAAAAACTTAGCTTTTGGAAATGTCACTTTTATCCACAAATGTTTAATATTTAATTGCGTATCTCTTTAATTCTTTCCTATCATTTAATTTCATTTTCAATTAATGTTTTTTAACCTGTAAAAGAATTTTTAATATTAATTTCTCTAAACTGAATCAAGAATGCTTAGAAAGAAAATGCGGTAATAATAAGCATTTAGTCAGGCGCATTAAAATAAAATAAGAAATCACTTATAAGAAATACATAAAAATAAACTAAATACAACTAGTTTTCTTCTCCTGTACTTAAGAGAGAAAAAAATTAAATTAGCAAATTTCTTAAATCGGGAAAATTCAGCGCACCAAATTTATAAAGGAAAAACATTTTTATAAAGATAAAAATACAGAAAAGTATGAATGTTTATTTTAATAAATTCTTCTTCAAGGGCTCTTATGACGTCCAAAATCTGAATTTTATCTACTTAAGCTTCAACTGCATGTAGGAAGCAGCTGCAACTAATTAGTTGCATATATAGTTTTGAATAGCTAGTTGAACTTATTTAAGCACGAACTTGATTGATTGAGATAGAATTACCGAATAAAAGGTAATTTTCAGCTATTTTATAACAGAAAGTATTTTAGTTCAAGTGGCACTAGAAATATTTTCAATAAGTTTCTCTTGGTGAATCCACTTTCTTTGCAGAAAGTTTAAAATAATTATGTAAATCAGAGACTGAATGGTAGCAATTTGAGAATTGCAAATTCATTGAAACGCTTAATACTGATATGCAAAAAATGAGAACATGTATAATTTTTAGAGGTCTTATAAGAAACCAATAGGAGTATTCTCTTCTCGACTTTAACATATACTAACACAATACTGTCCCTTTCGTGCTTAGCTTTGCAGTATATTGAAAACCAGTGGGAGATGCCCTGTTAAACTTTCTTGTATGTTCCCTAACAAAAGTGTTACTCCTCCGCATAAAATTTTGAACTAGGGTCAAAGTTGTGAACGCCAAGTGTAGTCAGTTCTAATTTCAGATCGCCGGAAAAAGCTTTTTCGAAGGGTAGCAAAAAAACCGATACATGTATATTAATCAGGTATCATTAACATTGACAGTTACAAACAAGGCTATTAGGGAGCAGTTTTTAACGATTTTGTTGCGATTAATCGCCACTATGCAGTTAATACATAACTACCAGAAAACCGAATTAGTATTTTTGGCACCATTTGGCATAGAACTATAATTGCAATAAAAAATCATATTAAATTTCATTTCTTTAAGTCACTATCTTTTGGAGTTATTGAGTCTACATACATGCGAAATACAAATCAAGATAGTGAAACCTTTGACGAATGTAGTTCAAAATATGATAAGGATCTATATTTTAGATTCTAAAATTGTTATCCAAATTTTATTTGACTGTGTAGTTACATTTTTTAATTATTACGTTAGCGTGCATGCATGCAGAAGTACAGACTAACAATCTTGTTGGTTCAATTCCAAATTTGATATAGGTCTCCAATTTAGATGCTAAATCTCTGTATCAAATTTTATTTAACTTTATTCATTTTGTAGTCATCGCACTCACTTATATTCGGACAGCCAGACTTTCTCTGAATAGATTTCATTCAAAATTAGGACAATACTATAGACTCGGTGTAAATATCATGTACCAAATTTCATGCTTCTAGCTCAAAGTACTTTTGAGTTATAATGTTTAAAGACAAACAGACACGATTCCAAAAATCTGTTTTTTGGACTCAGGGAGATCTGAATCGTGGAGATTCGTCAAAATCTCGAGTTCGATTTGTTGTTGTTGTTAGAAACTCCAAATTCTCTTCTTTCCAGAGATCATGCGTTCCTGTAACTCTACAAAAGTAAATCTATGGCTTAAATGTACTTCATGAATAGGCATTGTGACAATATATTTAACCATATAAATGATTACTATATGCCCTTAAATATAACTTACCAAAAGACAATTACCAAGCAAGCACTGAAATTACTTGCGAATTTCATCTTAATTCATTTTTATCGTAAGCCCGAGAAGTGAGTTCAGAAATGAATTAAATCTTTAACCTTCACAATTTCATTGCTGGGAGAATTTGAACATTAAAACCACATTGTCAGTTCCAGCTTTTATTTTAAAAAGGACATTCTAACCTACGGTTGTTCTAATTTGTCAGCTGATATGCTCCATTTTGCTTTGATGAAAAAAATAAGAAAAATCGATAACGTCCGACAATATCAGAGTGGCAGAAAAGCACGTCGAAAAACATAAGCTTGTAAATATTTCACACAATGGAGTTTCTGAAATGGAGCCAGAAAAATCCCTTATAGATCCCACTTTAATGCTATTTTAATAGTAGTGGGGAGGGCACAACATAGAGATATTGTTTCCTGTATTTTGTTAACCAGGTAACCTCAACAATTAAATTCACTTTCATATCGTGTTCCATTTGCGGAGAATCATTAATTCGACGATGATTGTCACTTGATTCAATGTAAACTCAAGGCCTCTTCGTGTCCCTTTAAGTTCAAAACAGGTATTTGGTATACAAGCTGTAAATATCGGAGGTCCATATTAAATGCTGGATAGGGAAAAATCCCCAAAGATAATTTCACTTTGAAGATGATGCAAGAGTAAGAAATAAAGCTTCCATTACAACAGATGGACAATAAATGCAGAGAAAATTTCCGAGCAAAGTACTAAATAAGATGAAAATTCTACTATAGAACATAACGAAATATACATGTTCCTTACTTTTATTGCATAAAGAGAAATCTCAAAATGGCTATCCTAAAACATTGTCAATGGAGTACAGAAATAAATAAATCATCAATAGAATATATAAAGAAGATAAATGGTGGAGTTAATGATGCGAACATTAGAAAAGTGTATTTTTGTATATGGGCCATTTCTATGATAGGCGTAACCATGGATATAGATTTCAATACATGAAGTCAATTCGTGTACAATGAGTTATATTGATTCAAAACCTTAATATCGAAAAAAACATTAGTATTAAACAATACTAGCAAAAAATAGGGAAGCAAAAATAATACTATTGAGACTCGCTAATATGTAACGCTATAAAGGCGGAAAAACCTTTAAAGAACAGAACCCGCAAAAGACCTCCGATTCGATTAAATCAAACAGTACAATAAGAAGGCAAGTTGTTCTTTGTAAGCGGAAATGAGTTTCTTGCAAATAAGGACGATTTCGGGACAATTTAATAGCTTATTCGAACTAAGAAGAAATGAACATCATAGAATCGCGTGCTTCGAGATCAGTACAAAGCAGCTTCTAGACATCAGTTAATGTGCAGGCATAATGCAGGCTGGATGTTTCGGATGATATCGTGCATTGTAACGTGCACTAAAAAAATTTGGTCTCTCCATGACATTTAAATTGCTATCTAATTTTCTAACTCAGCACTACATGTTTCATAGCTTAGGGACATAAGTTTATCCCTTAAAGAGCGTTTTCTTTTGAACAACTCGATCCTTTTTCTTCTGAAATTCATTTTGGTAACGAATGAAAAGTCCTAAATTACATTAATCTAATTGTTTATCTTGTTTCAAGTTACTGGTTCTCTGCATAAAATGCCGACAATTCATAAGGTGATAGAAATGGCAGAATTCAGCTTTGTTTTGGAAATTGCGCCTCTTTGGCTTCATGAGAATCTGCATGGCGCACTCTAAAGCCGATCACGGATCAAAGGGATTGGATCTTAGCACTTAATCTCTATCGATTAATTGTGATTGCCTTAACAGCAGTAAGTGCAGAAAGACTTCCACAGGAAGTCTTTTTTATTAAAAAGAATTAAAGATTTTTGGAAAAAATCAGTCATCACAGGCTTTTGATTAGAACAAATCTACAATTTACCCATAAATTGTGCCTGCTTGATCAATTTTGATAGTGTCGGGCTTCGTTTTAAACTTGTCTGAAATTATTTAAGATATACCAAAATTGAATTTGACTAACAAATTTTGGACTGGACGCCTGCATTCGTGACATAATCATCAACTTAAGAGAATTTACTTATAATCGGAAAGGATACGACTAAATTCTTGAATATACCGACCTATATTAAAAAAATTGTTCGAATCTAGATAAGTTGACACTCTATTACGTTGAAAGCAATTTTGATAGATTGTATCCACCTTCTACCGGAATTAGGTATGCGATCTTTGCCATGGTTTCATTGAAAGAACAACAGCATGGCAGTTTTTGCTATGGAACAATGTGCCATCACCATACAAAAGTTCAAGCCATCTAATTTTTGGAAAAAGACTGGAAATTTCTAAAAAATCTGAATTTGGACAGACCTTTAGTTGCAAGCCACTCACTCAGATAAAGACAATTCTCATCCTAATTCATTCTATCATGAAAGAATTTTTCTTCACAAATAGCAAAACTCCGAATCAACGAAGCATGAACAGTTTATGCAAATATCCTGTTTTTCTTAACCTCGGGTATAATTTTTTCCTATTTTGTTTATTTTTTGTAAGAACAGCTTATAAAATACATTTACAAGAATTGTAAAAAGCTTCACAGCTTTCTTGAAATCTACTTCATCAATGCTTGAAGACATTTCAAAAGGACCAAACATCCTAAAAGACATTTCGAATAACACACATTAAATATGAAAGAAACACAGCATAGTATAGATTTTTTTTATAAACGAACATGAAATCCATATCCTAGTACAACTTTTCACGAAAGATTCGTCTGCCTGAAAGAATCGATAAAACATAGTACCGTACAAAAGAGTGGGAATAGATAGCTTTTAAATCGTATCAATCACTGACACAAAGATAGCTGTCTCAGAAAGAAAGAAAAGAGATCTGTAGTCTTTCTATTCAAGAGAACGAGAATGATCTATGTGCATGAAAAGCCATTATAGTTAATATTTGAAAATATTGGAAAGATTGAACTGGTTTGATCTTATTTTTATGAGTGAACATAGTTTGCCAACAATAGTTAGGTTTCAAAGAACTTAAGAATAAAAGACTTGGGTTTATGACATTAAAAAAAAGATTCAGAAAACATCCGAGTTTCTTTTTAATATATTATTTTGGTGTGGTGTCATGGTTAAATTAAAAATAAATCGTCAACTACCATTAAGTGATAGTTATTTTTTTTAAACAACGGAAGTTATGCATACCATCATTATTTAAGTAAGAATTAAACATAATGCGGTCAAATATTTTATTTCTTTGCTTAAAATTTTCAAAAAAATTCCTCTATCTATATGATTGATGAATTAAAATTTACAAAAGCGCCATGCCTATTTTCGTTCTAATTCATTGAGCCTTTCCAAGAAAAGAATGACTTGATGGCTCAACAATCTATTTTCAAACTGCACATTATGTAACAAACATAATGTACAGTTTGAAAATAGATTGTCATGTGACTGATGTCACGTGTGTTGCCTCCAATACCGGTCAGGATCTTCGCATGGATATTAATATCTTGGCACGGTATGAAGATATTTGGTTGGGAAACATTGATTTTAAATAAAAAGGAAATTGGGAATTATCCAACAAAATTAGAAGGAAATTTTTTGAAATTTCATTAAGATTTCAACCGCATTCTTGCTGACACTTGATATTGCTAATAAAAATCAATAAAAAGTATCAAAATGCAAAAAATTGCTAAAAAAATCGAAGGAAGAATTATATTTGGATTAAATAAGTCCATCAGCCACGATTTTACTAATTTAAGACGTTCAACTAAAAAAAAATTCTAAAATCCGCAAAATAATAATAATTTTGCTTAAAGAGACATTACTTTTGTTGAATTTTGTCACAATCTCACGAATTTTAAATATAAAGTGAATGAATTGTTGAATTCTGTTAAAAAACTCACTGTTGAAAAGAAAGAAAAATCAATTACAAGAGATTACCTAATTGACCCCTCAAATATGTGAATATGATATTGAAAACATATTTTAAATGACAAAACAGTTAAAAATATATTTTAAAGGTAAAGGAAGGCCTTTGGGGTGGCAGCTATCAAATAACGAATCTTCTAAAAATGAAGAGAACTATAACAGCCTATAAATAATTAGCTTGTCTTCTTTGCCACCACCAGACTTTCATCCCGCATCATGCGAGAGAAAGAGGGTTTATTCCAACATATTTAACGCATACTTGATAGACTTTTGTTAGCAATATATCTCAAAAATCATTTCGTCGTTTCAAATTAGATACTCGTATGACTTAAGATGAAATTCTATAGAGTAAGTGTTTCTGATTTAATAAAACAATAGACCAATTAAAAAGGTTTCAAATAATAAGCATTATTATTACACATAAATTATTCACTTTAAATATAAAAATGAGCAAAAACACTTCATTGGAAAATAAATGAAGCTGTCAAAAGTAAGAAATGCAATTTGTAAACGAAATGCAAATGCTAGATCAGTTAATTAAAACTTTAGAGAAATATGCCGATAGAGTGCTAAGATGATGATAATAAAAGTTTCCTCATAGAGTGCTAAGATGATGATAATAAAAGTTTCCTCTTTTCGTAAAAATAAGAATGAATATCTTCTATAAAACGGAAATATGAAAAAGGATAATAGTTTCTGTGAAGACAACTTTCGAAATGTTATGCTATTTTTTCTGTTAATTATCTGTAAGAATACCTATTTCTTTATAATTAACTCTAATTTTAGAATTATTTTCGAATCTATTCAGATAATGATACTCCTCAGCTGTACCCGTTTCTGGACACTGAAAACTAAAGTTAAAAAAACAATGAAAATAGTTTCAAATTTAATGAAAATAGATTATAAAGTAAAATGTTTTTGAATTCTATCATACTAAAAATGTAGTGGATACGGTAAAAAAATTATTTTTCCTTCAAGTCATACTAAAGGAATAATTAAAAAATGAAAACGAATCCAAACACATGTTTAACTACAATAGATCGCATTCGTATTTTTTTTCAGATTAATCATAAGTTTAATATCAAGTATATGAAATCAAAACTTCTGTACATCATCAGCGGGATCCTTTATAGAGATTACTCGTAATGGTTCGATTTACGAAGTCGGACTTTCTATACATCATCGTCAGTATGAGTCTTTTATAAAGATTACTCTTAATGATCGAAGACACGAATTTCCAACGTCTGCACATCATCATTAATACAATTCCCTTATAGAGATTACTGTTCTTAATGATCAAGTTCAAGTTGTTATGACTTCTGCACATCATTGCTACTATGAGTCCCTTACAGAGATAGATGCACTTTCTCTCTGTAACTAATGCAATAAAATCAGACTACTCTTCCTAAGTGACCACTGAAGTGGTTAAAACCATGCTTTTCTAGAATTTTTTCCCCCTCAAGCTACTTGGCGACCCTTGAGAATTTTGTCGGATTCCCCTCAATCCATCGACCCATTACGTCAGACCAACCGGAATGAAAGTCAGTTCCAGAAGTATGGCAGTTAAATGCCGGGCTACCCCCGAAGGTATCGACCGACGCATTGACTCATATGGCGTGCACTTTTCCTTGTCAACTCGTGATAGATTCGCAATTTCGTGCGAGTCACTGGGCGTTAGTAATCAGTAGTGGCGTGAAAAACGAATTTTGAAATGCTGGCTAAGGAGGAGAAGTAGATAAAAATTTCACGGCAATGTAGGTTGCCTAGTTGGAAAAACTCGCCGCTTGAAGGAATTTTTCTAATTAAATTGATTTTTTTTCCCAGTTTTTTTCAGAGATTGGAATTTTCTTGGATGGTTGCGATTCTCTGCTAAGTTAAAATGAAAGAATCTTAGCACATTTAGAATTGATATTAATAAAGAGACATGCAATTCTTCATAGCAGTATTTTTTTTCGGTGTATAAACTTCTTGTGTGGCAACAAGTATACCACAACGCTTATAAATAAGTCAGTACACAATTGATAAGAGAATAAATTTCAAATATAATTTTCGTAGTAGTATTACAAACGCTTATTTAATGTTTACATGAAAATTGATAAGTTGGAAAATTTGCTGTTAGTTTGCTAGAATATATTACAGTTTATCTCATTTCTATGAAAATTATTCAATGACAAAAATTGTTGAATAAATAAATAAAAACAGAAACAAGGCAGAAACTACTGAGTTTTTTTTACTGTTATTTAGTTGAAAACTCATTGTGTTTTGGCAAAATTGTGTTGACTAGTTGAACTTAAACTAAAATAACATTTAAATGACGAAATTAACTGTTTTAAAGTGATTACATAACATGACGAAAATATCGAATAGAAATTTTAAAATCTTCCTATTTGAATAAGTTGAGATTTTTTTTATATCGTTATTTCGATAATTTAGCTCTAATTAGTTTTTAAGAGTTCGGAAATATGAGCTGAAAAATTTCATGAAAAAAATGTATATTCAACTACGTATAAATGGATCTGAATAAATACAAAAAATACATAATCTAACATTGCGTTTATATTGGTATGGTATTGCATATAAAAATATAAACTACTTATACATGTTATAATTAACTTACTATATGAATTTTTTAGAAAACATTTGCTTATATTGCTATTTAAAAATACAGAACTAAATTACATTTGATGCTTTTAAGAAAATATATCAGTCGAACCTGCTATATATTTTCATATATCCATAAAAAATTTCTATAAGACAATTTAAATTAATTTTAGTTGGCATAATAATATTATTTCAAATCACTATCATCAAGCGAAATTATTTTTTAGAAATTGAAAATCTAATTAAAATTTCGAATAAATTACTTCAAGATGCATTGCCATATCCTTTCACTGTATATAAATTCCACATTCAGAAGTTCGAAGCCAAATGGTCTATCTTACTATGAACCAACAGACAGAAAAATAATTATTTTTCTTTATCATTAAAGATATCAATACCCTCCTGTGTTTATTAATGAGTTCTTTTTCACGAACATGCTCATTTTTCATCTACAGAAGAATATTCAAAGACAACAAAAACCTTTATTAATTAACTTAACTAGTAATTTTTCCTTTTTCTATTATATATAAAAAATGTGAAATTTTTCATTCAATAAGAAAGGCGGCAAAGTGGCGGAATAAAAACTTAATCTTAAAAAAAACTGTAATCAAATAATAAATGCATATTTTAAACCCTTCTCCCTTTTGAGACTTTTTCTAACTCAACCTCTTCTGATACAAGATATAATTTAATTAACTTAAATCTGCAAACGTTATTTTATTACGAAAAGAAAAATTTTCACATTAAAAATCATTCCTCTTTAAAAGAATTTAATCAAAATATGAATATTTATGAGGTGAAACAACTGCAAAATAATAATGGCAATAATATAATAATCGAAAGTTAAAACCTAATAGCAAAAAGCTTGCAAAAATTTTAATATTGTCAGAGTAAAATGCTGGATTTTGATTTTTTTAAAAATTTAAACGATATAAAAAAGCAAAACCAGAAACATGTATGCAGTTAACATTCATCTTTAAAAAATTATATTAACAACAAAGCCCCCCTACAGTAATTTATTTATTGAAAAGAAATTCCATTTAATCAGATTTTTTCAAGAATCTAATATTTTAGATGAAAACCAATATTTGTTAATTTATAATGCTTTCTACTTTAAACTGGTTATATAATGATTAATTTTCGATATTTAATTTAATTTAATATTTGATTTTATGCATTTAACTTGCATTATATTTTATGAACATGATAAACTGTATAACTGCTAGATGAAAGCATTTCAACATAAATCATGCAAATGATTTGCTTCGAATTTACTGCTTTTGAAGAATCCCTTACTGTGTGTGAAAGCGCCTTCAAACTAATCTTTTCATAGAAAAGATAAAAATTAATGATCAAACATGCGATCGATTTAAAATTAAATAAACTTTAAAATACCTCATTGTTATT
>JAPMOR010012406.1:0-17531 GCA_026543865.1 Argiope aurantia | reverse complement strand
GATTCAATTCGTCTGAGGGAACGAGATTGGCAAGAAAAGTATTTGCATATGACTGACTGCAAAACTTTCTGAAGAAAGTAATACTCGTTTAGAAGTTAATGTATTCACTTAAGAGAAATTTAAAATCTTCTATACATACATAACGTGATTTACTTCAATAATTTTAAAATTCGAGCTTTAAATGAAACCTAGCTTTTAAATGCAAAAGCAAGTTAAAATATTCTAACCATCACACGAATGCTTCAGAATTGCTAATATGAGCTAGTATTTTGTAGAATATTTTACGTGCTGACTTAATGTTGCATGAATTTTATCGTCAAGTATACACTTAATAATAAGAAAAGGGGGAAATAGTGCAATATCATGAAATCATATTTGAATACTTCGTTATTAATGATTGTTTTTCTTTAGGTTTATCACTTGCATGTAAGCGAATGAAGTAATGGAAATTCGCTAACGAAAGTTTATATCTGATTTATAATCTCAAGCTTTTATACTTTAATGGTAACACATTTGTTATATATATATATTTCTGTTCCCCATCGTTTTTGTTCCAATATTACACGATTATCATTTAATCAGTTAAATCCTGAATTAATTTGCCAATATCTTTTTTCTTTTGGGATTGTTAGATAACTTTGGGGCCAAAATAACTTCAAAAAGTCAAAGGCACTTTTTAATTAATTTAAATTATTTGATTTATTTTCAGCTTCCACTTATGCTTGCCTTTTGAACAACACTCTTGGAGCTCTTGTGAAGCGTTCAAGAAAAATTATCATTTTATGAAGACATAAATGCTCACTGTGTTGCAATTTCTTATAACTTTAACCGCATAGAATGTTGTCGCTAGCTTCGAATAAAGTATTTTTGAGTCTTTTTAGCTCTTAACAAGACTTCAGAATGCTAGAATTATTGAAGCTTGGGATATCAGTTACAGTATTCATTTATCTTTTATGTTGCAATTTTTATTGGTTGGCATGATTTAAAAGGCATAAGATTTCTCTTCCAGAGTTATTTCGATTAGAAGCTTCAGGCGATACCTAAAATATTCACCCCTGAGGAGGGAACCACGAAATTAAATCCCCAAAGGGCTCGTGTTTCAGTTTGTGTCAGATAACCACAAATGGGGAAGGCGAGAGGGACCTAAAGAGGTGGGGAGAGATATGATATAGTGAAAGCAACTGGAGAGCTCCAAAAACGCATATAAAAGAAAATTTGCGTGATCCAACTCGGATGTCTTGTGTACCATAAAGAATAAAAATTGAAAATTATAGCTTGATAGATCTTTTTTTATTTTTGGAAAGATACCTTGGCATGCAACATTAAACTTTGTATTGATATATGGGCATAGGACACTAACATAATACACTGTATACCTATATTATTCACTACCCTGTATGATTTTGAGTAGAGAATATGGTTTATACCATTAAAAAAGTAAATCATCTGTTTGGAATTCTTCTGAGATGAAAGAAACGACACACCCAAACTTCTATTCAAAAATTCGTGCAAGTCAAATCACCAGAAATAAGGTGATAAAAGAAAATACATTGAATGATTAAAGCCATATTTAGTAGAGCTATCTAAGTAACAGTTGTCAATACATAATAAAAGGAGCTATGAGAACATAATATATTATTAAAGCAAGACTTTGTATATTTGTCCTATGCAACAAAAACGTAGTACTCCATCTATCCATTGGGAGCTCAATACTTTGGTTTATTGTGGTTGGTAAACTGAAGAAAAGCTTTGCATCATTAGGCTTAATCCCGCAAATCAAGGGTTACCAGTTTGTCTACCAGTGTTGTTTTTTATTGCTCTGGTAGCAGATTTGAAGGTTTAATGGAACTATTCTTGAAATATATCGTATCCAATAAGTTTATTTTTATTCAATATTTGCTTGAAGAGTTTTTTCTTATAAAGATTTTCGAAACGCCATCATTTACTGGCCAAAAGTATCTTTATTCAAAAGAATTTTATTTTGAATAACAGTTCTTTAAATTAGGATTTAAGCATACATTCCATAACGCTTAATTACTTAAGATTTTTTTTACCGTTATGTATTTTAATTTACAACCAAAACTACTTTGGGAAGCATAGAATTGTTTTGGTTATTCCTATCCAATACATTATAATGAAACTTTGTATATTTATGATAAAGTATGAGAAAAATATAATTCGGCTTTTTTCCTTCAATTCTTTTGGCAAAACGAATTTAGAATTATGCGAAATATTCAGAAAAGCTACTTTTTGTTACCTTTTAAAACAAACGAGGATCTTATTTGAGCGCACATTATTTTAACTTTCCTTGTTTCTTAAATTGAGTGCAATACCAGGGAAACATTAATACAAAAATATCTCTAATTCAACATTTATCAAAGCTTTTAATTTAAAACTCATCGGAATTTTAAAAGTCAAAGAATTAAAGTTCAGTTTTGGCCTAGTTTAGTTTTAAAACAATTCGTGAAATCTCAATTTCGCGAGTCTTAACTTAGGTAACAAAAATTACGCCTTAATCCATACTTCCTTGTCCCTCCAATAAGAAGGGGAATATCTTAAAAATCAGATTCGACGTGCTTTATGCTGACATATACAATATATCTTTGAACTTGGAATCTTATTCCTAAGCAGTTATTTTATTACAATGGCACATCAGCCTTCAAATAATTAAAGAGATGGTAAATTAAAAGTTCATATCTTTTATGTTGGCTCATTGTTCTTCTGGAATAGCCTCAATTTAGTTAGTCCAGGAAAATTTTATTTGCATACATTTTGAAAATATTTCTTATATCTAATTACAGAAATTTATATAAATAATGCTGTGCACAGAATATGTCCTGCTTTTAAAGCCTACAGAGAAGTTAAATTTATTTATTATCAGCATACATTATAAATAGAGGTTGTTTTTTGTTTTTTGTAAAGGAAGCTACATCGTAGAAGAATTTCTGCCGCGGTATCAAAAGGCTGCGGGCTTTATTCCACTGAAAATAGGTCTTTTAGGAGGGATAAGACTGAATAACTCTAAAGAAAGCACAAACCTTTTTCCAATCGTATACTATTGGGAAATTTGGAAACAAATGCATGAACTTAGGTACCTCCTTTGTCATTCTATCTTCTTTCAGGATAAAAAGTGAATGTTTAATTCGCAATAAAAAATTTGACGTGCATCTTAAAATATTAAGCCACCCTTTAACCAATGAAGCTGTCCCGTAGATTTTCTTTAAAAATGCAAAGCGCTAGATTGAAGTGGAAGATAAAAAAACAGTTTGGAGGTTGAATCGACTTCGAAAGGATTGTATTCCCAAATTGCCAGATGCAGTTTTGGAGACAAATTGGAGATACGTTTTTCTCTAATAGCTTAAGCTAATAGAAAGAAACAAAAATACATTAATAAATATTAATATAATGTTCTTATGCTACATCAGTTGCTTTTATCAGTTCTTCTAAGACTAAAGTTCTTCTGTCTAAAAGTACATGTTCTAGTAATTTAATGCTCTCTTTTCAAATAAATAATAAAAGCCATGCAAAAACCTCTGTTCTCTTTTCTACACAACATTCTTTTATCAATGTTTTTTTTAATGTGTTTAAATATACCGAAAAGTTATTGAATTTTTTCAGTAGTTTTTCTGAGAATATTATAAGTATATACTTTCATTTATGTGGAGATTTTCAAAGATAATATTTTTTTTATTAAGATGTTAGTTTTACTAGATACAATAGATTTATAATATAAATTTATTTATAGAGCAAAACCAACTCCGTTTTGAGCTATATCATTTTTAATTAATTGTTTTATAAATGTGGATATACTTAAATTCAGTGTGGCATGGGATTAAAAGTAGGGATGCAAGCAAAAACTGTTTCATTTCACAGAATAAAGTGAGAGACGCTGCTTATGGCTGTTTATTTTTCTGAAATTACTTTCAGAGAATGAAGCCATCTTGTGCACATAGGACATTACTCCGATTTCGCAAAAGGAAAAAAGAAGATTATGGATTATCTGAAGCCTAGATAGAAATCCAATTTATTTTGTCTCTTAACTGTCAACTGCAGTAAATAGTCGTAAAGAATAATACTATGATCGTGTAACTTTCGATCAATATTTATTAATGCGAATTCAACAGAAAGAGAAAAAGCTAGTAGTTTCTGTAAGATAAGGAGGACATGGTATTCTAAAAGGTAGAAAATTGACTGAACCGAGGATAATATGAAATAGTTACATTTCTTGATGTCTTTTGAAAAGAAACTTGCCTAAACGTCTATTATAACAAAGGAACAGCAAGGGGCGTTGTTGGGCAGCCCAACAGCGCATAGATTCTTCCCTGATATTACTAGTGACGTAAGATGTTAGAATTGAACATGTGACCATCAAGTCGCTGTTACGCAATATTTCTCTTGAAACATCTAGTCCAATTATGTCATTCAAAGAGCATTTGATATATTAAATATTTCAAAGCATTAATTCCTATGTCTATGGAAATAGTTAAACTTGTACCCACTGTCCCAATTTTTAATCTTTCCATCCAAACGATTTTTATCACATTAATCGATGAAATTTTCAAAAATATTAAACAAAATTTCTCAAATGAAGTCATACTGAAGTACAATATTACAATTTACAAACAGTGAAATCATCAAAAGAGTTGTAAAAAAACGCAGCTTGAAGTTCGTTATCGTAAACTCTCAATTTTCATACTGACATTAATATTTACCCTTCTATCATATAGCTGCAAACACACTCTCAATCATCAAAACATACATTATGTCTTTACCACTTTTCTGAACCATCGACATATCAAATACTTTTGATTTCGAAAGCTTAAATAACCATTATTTTGAATTTATTGTTATTCTTACTTCAAATTCATTTAATTCTTCATATTTCTTTAGGCTTTCTTCTCCATCAGAAGAAAATCCAAAAAAATTCTTTTTCCCTCCAGGGAGACGAATGAAAAGCATATCCGCTTTTATTAGACTTTCGAATTGTTCACTAAAGCCGACAGTAAGCTTTGCGAGATTTGTATTTGAAAGTTATTTTAACTTTAGTTCCAATTCGCAGCTATATCATAAAAGTACTCTTATGAGTATTTTATGCTGTTCTTTTTATGTCGTAAATAAAAAATGCATTGCATTCTGAGTTCGAGAATATCTGATAAATCTTTTAGATAAAGTTTTTGAGAATAAAAATAAACAATGTTAATATTTTTAAAAGCAAAATAATAAGCAACAAACTAAATCACTCAATATTTTCAAACAAAATGTAGTTATCGAGCTATATAAAAAATTCTCTTATAATCAAAGCATTAGAAATATCAGATATGAAATAAATAGTGCAATATCATTATGCATCAAAACATCCTTTCCCATTTTTAGTTCATAATTTTTCGGATTAAGTATCAGTATATTATACTTAAGCCCTGAAATTCCTATTTGTGATTAAAAAAAATGCTTTGAAGAACTGAGTTCAGAGAAATAAGTTTTATCTATTGTTAAAAATTATATAATATGAAAAATTCGTACCTTCCACTAAGACCAGTTGCATTCACACCGTCTGTAAGAACAACGCCCCTCTGCGGTGTTAACTTTAACGAATCCATCCGCAGCGAGATGCTATATAGTGAACGCATATCCCCTCCCCCCCCCCAAAAAAAAAGTAAATGTATATATTCGAAATTAAAATTTTGATGATTTAATTATACAAATTTCACTTCGTTAATTTTTTTTGTTATATAGTTGTTCAATGTTAATGTAATCAAATTAATTTTAAACGAGCTAGCTGGTGTTCAGTAATTTAAATTGATAGAAAACGCAACAATTTTAAATATTTGTATTTAATATTTGTTTAAGTTATTATTAAAGTAGACCTTGATGGGTTTTTTTATAGACAAAGTTCGTCTATTTCAGCTTTTCTGTAAGAAAAGAAAGAACTAGGACAAGATTTGTCATTTTTACTAACAACTGCGTCATTTCAATTGATCGAAGCCACGAATTCATACATTCCACCTTTCCTCTCAGTATCTTTAACAAAAGTAGACTATTTCAATTCTCCTGGAAGGAAAGACAGCATTAGATAGACTTTTGTGACTTTTGGTAAACACTGTTTCATTTAAATTGGTAGAAAACGTATCTTCTAAGCTAACTCTGGTTCCCATTTCAACGTCATTCATTCATCAAAATCAGTCAATTTCAGCACTATAAGAGGGAAGAAAACCCAAAGGAGCTCTTTTCTCTCGAGGCAAAGGGAAGAAAAGCTTATCCACTTTCCACAGACTTTCGAAGTGTTCCCCAAAGCCAGTAAGTAACATGCCTTGTGAGATTTGCAATGTACTTTTGCTGAATACTACGAATTAGTAGCTATCTCCCGGAGAGCGGATGCAACTTTTATGAGACGTTGCCTTTGTGCCTCAAATGCAACTGTGAACGGAATCCGTAATGAAAGGTTTATCATATCCATTATGCTTCTAATGTACCAACATTGCCTATAGTTTCAATATACACATATTTGAAACTATAGGCAATGTCACGACATTAAATCTATGCAGATTTCACATTTTTTTTCAGACATCCATTCTAAAGACTAAATTGGAATAGGAGAATTTCATCTATTATTTTTCTCGTCTTTTACTACAACGTACAAATAAGTGCATGTGAAGCGCCTGATATGTAAAGAAAATAACGATCTAATGCAACTCCATAATTATATTTACTGAACCTAATCAAATTTATTTCTCTAGAGTTTAAATGACAAAATAATGGGTAGATAATTAGTAATTTCGTACTTTGTTAAGCTCGGTAATGATTAAATTTGAGGCTAAGGCGAATGAAAGCATGGAATCAATTCCCTTGATTTAACAATCAGGCAAATGTAATAAGCATGTCATTGATTGATGGCTCTTATTTTCTGTAGTGAGAAGTAGAGAAGATAAATAGTCGTGAAAAGGAAGAATTTCCATCTTTTTGTCGACGTTGTTAGTTAATCTTTACGTTTTAGATCTTCCTTCCTTACTGCAAAAAAAATTATTTTTGAAGCTATGTCTGCCTATGAAGCTATGAAAGCAGAATGAAATTTGGTAAATTGTTTTAAAGTCGAAAATTATAGACATGAATCAAGTATTTAATGAAATTCATCAATGTAAAGCCTGCCTGTCTGTCTGCCCACGTGGATAAAACACCAAAATTATACTTGTGTATCATATTTTGGGATAAACCCCTTATCAAATTGACTCTTTTGGTAAGTATATGAAAGTGGTTACTCAAAATGCATGATTTTTGCACCAATATTGTAAATCGGTGTCTTTTTGAATCAAAGAAGAAAGAATTTGTTAAAGGAAAAGAAATAATTCATATTTAATTTTTATCAAGCAATACAGCTTAACATAAAACTCCACATGTCATGGAAGCGTATGAGAAAGTCAAGGGTGAAACATTTCTGCTGCTTCATCTTATATATCAAAGTACATTGTCTATATCCTTTTGATTCTTACAAGATATGCAACTGATTCCATAATTAAACTGGTGTGGATCCTTTGAAATGTGTCAGATAAGCAAAATTGAACTTCATCTCCATCGTAATAATTCAATAAATAACGATAACCTTTAGCAATATTTTAGATGCAACTATCATTTGTCTGTATTTCAAGACGTAATATTATTAAAATATGAAATTCGCAAATGAGCTATTAAATAATTTGTTCCAACGTTTTAATATTTTACTTACCACTTGAGTGAATAACATTAATATAAATCAGAAAATGTTTGGATTCCACTATTTGACTAAAAGGGGGAATTTATTAAGTTTTTAAAGAAATTTCCTATGGATTCAAAACTTTTGAACCAAAAAGAGTTAGCGTTGGATATCCTCATTTAAGTACTGTAATTTGTTCAACAAAGCGTAAAGCTTTTAGATTTTGTTAATATTAATACAGTTCAATCTTTTGGATGAAATATGCTTTAATGTCGAATCAAATTGTGTATAAGGTCACATGACTCTATTTTCCACAGTTGCATAATTTGGATTTAAAGATTTCGAAAAATGGAAAAGATTTTAACCGTAATCGGTATGAGTGAAAATATGCGAAATGAAGTGCGTCTTATAAGTTCAGGCAAAAATAATGTGGCATAATAATATTTCAACCATTAATCATGAAAGCGCTTTAAGTATATAGATTGAACAGATTTATAATATGTCCTATACATGTCATTTAAAGAAAAAATAAGTATTTGTAAAAATGAATAATTTAAATTATTTCTAGAAATCTGAATTTCTGTGGGAAACAGATGTACACACCAACACGAGATTCTTTAGAAATTACCATAAAGACTTCACTTTAATTGATAACTTTTTCTGGTTAAATTTTCTAATCACTGCTTCATGGCGATAAAAGTAATATTTTATAAATAACAGTTATTTGCAGAATAGCTTACTGTTATTAGCCAACAAGTACCTCCAATCTATCTTCTAAAAAATACCTAATATTGTTTCCGCAATTTACATTTTAAGGACACCATTTACTTTCTTCTTGAAAAAAACGGCAGTTTTCTAAACAATACGAAAGGGTAGCTGTTCGATTTTCGATTGTACCTTCTTGTTATGGAAGCCAATCCTCAGAGCATCGATTTTACCCTTGCTCAGACGAAGGCAAAACTCTTTTCACTGCCTTAGAAAGAAATCAATTCCCAACTCTATTGCTTGGAAGAGGCAAAAATAAAACAGAAGAGGAACGTTAAGACCTAACGAACAGGAAATTACAACAAGGATGCAAGTAAATGATCTTAATGAATATATTTTACAGTTTTATAGTGGTATTTTATCAAATAACTGGAATATTAAGGAAGATTATTTCTGATTTATTCATTTAGATAAGACTTAGTCCAAACATGTAGAGCTGTGGGCTCACAAATGGTAATATTCACATCTAATATCGACGAAAATCGCAAAAGTAATTGCTGAGTAATTTAGTTATTAGTTTCTGAAATAAAATTTGAAAAACGAATTTAAATGTTTAGATTTATATAATTGGCATCGGTTATAAATTATTTTCTAATAGTTTTCATGTTGACTGTGAAATAGTTTCAACAAACATTGCATACACATTATAACAGTATTTTGTTAAATAATGCCGAAATCTTACAAATATAGTTGTATTCTCAACAGTTTGATGCTTTTGAGCTTAATACGTAATCTCATATGACCGCTGATGACAATGTTCAATCTACATTTCGATGAAAAAACTTTGAATTGTAGCAGCCGAAATGTAATTACTCAATCCATGGCATTAATGAATTAGGAAATTAAATTATAAAATAGGATTAAATTCCTAAAATATCGGATACAGATTGAATATTTCGTAATAATTTGTATGCAGTGAACTAATATTTTTTACACATAATTTGTATGCAGCATTACACTAACGAAAAGACACGATTCTGTAAAAAGTCCAGAAATATATTATAATTTTTCCTAGAAAATATGTAAACTTTTTATTTGATTATTACTTACACATTTTATAACTTCTTGTTTTTTAAATATTTTAAAATCCGTCATTCGTCTTATAAAAATAACCTATTGTAAACACTCTTTCATGCAATCCTACTTTCTTTGATGAAGACAAAATTGGCAATACGTTTTTCATAAATTACGTAGAATTACAAATGTTAGTCTGCGTTTGCACTCAAGGATGCATTTGACAATACTTTAAAACAAGTATGAATAATAATTTTGATTATTATTTTTTTCCTTATGAACGATTTCCAGCCGCTTGAAAATGTAATATAATCATAAATGTTCCAGAATTTGCAAAAATTACTACAGATTGTATGAAAGTTTTGAATGTCCTACCAGCATATTCTTTCCTTAAAAACTCTGTTTAGAAAATATGATTTCTAATTGGAATTCATACTGGAATAACTTAGAGAATAGGATTCAGCTGAAAAAGTTAATGCTAAAATTCTAAGCACTCTCTCATTTTTTTGTTGCTAACGATTATCCCTTTCCTGCCCATCTTTTCATATTCAAATTATTAAATTATCTGAATTTCCTCTTGGGGGAATTTGGTGATGCAGAACCTTTTATTTTCCACTGTTGCTTCAAAAAAGAATTTAAACTTTCCTCTATAAGATTATATGGTAAAAGGCTTTCAGCAAAATTCCTCTATTGTTGGAAAAGCCTGTCTAAAATAATAAAAATTTGTTTTCAGATTTGTTGCTCCATGAAACTTGAAGAAAGTTTATATTTATTCTTTTTTCTTGAGGGCACTCTAGTTTTTCACTTTGACTTTTTCTTATCATTTTGTGAGTGACAGATGGTTTCATGCATATCCAGGATGTGGAATATTTTATTACACTATCGTATTAAGTATTTTATTGTATTGTTTTGTGTTTTGTTTGAATGTAATTGCATCCTGTTTCCCTTTAAAAAGCTTTATGTAAAATCATTCCCATTGGCCATTTGACCTCTCCATCCTTATGAATGAGGGGGTGGATGGGGGTTGGCAGAAGTTTTCCGGAATTTATTCTCAAAACATACATCCTATAAATAAAATTCATCGGAATTTTATTTATAGTATGGAAGAAGGAAATAGAAATATCAGATTGTTTTTTTTTCTTTCTAGAATATGCAACTATTTCAAGTTAGACCGTCTGGAGGCTAAAAGATCAGTTACTGTGTAATATTTATACATAGAAATGGTTTTATTCCTAACATTTAAAAAAATGTATTTCATGAAAGAAGGATTGAATCACATCTCTCAGATCCATTTACATAATTTCGATCAGAACTATTTATAACTTCTAAGCATTGCAGAAATATATCAGACTGACGAAGGATTAAAGAATATTGTAACAAAGAAGAAAACAATATCAAAACAGAATAAACGAGGAGTTTTTTAGTAGACTGAAGATAATAGAAAATATTTTGTTACATGCATATGATTCCTATTTATAAAGTAATTAGTAAAGAAAATCTTACGTAGACACATATTTTAACTATGAATTGTTTTTCCCAATTTAAATGTGAGGGACTAGATTTAAACATTCTTAATCATTTAAAACCATTTTTTTTTCTAAAAGTTTTGATAAAAATTATGAAATTGGGGTATTCTTCTCAAATCCTCATTCGATTGGATTGACAAAATTTAATTTTATATGCGAAATTTTTAGATCTATTTAATAAATATACATTAAATAAGAAAAGGCACATTTCCAAAAATAACTTTAAATAGAAAAGATTGGAATATTTGACTTTAATTCGGACTACATTGATGTAATTAATGACAGTATTTTTAATTTCCACGAAGAGAGTTTTGCAGAGAACTACAGAAATTGGATAAAGCTATGTAATAATTATTAATAGATATCTTAAGGTATCACAAGAATTCATTAAAAAACTATGTTTGAATTTTAAATCCAATACTAAAAACCATAATTCACGATTCAAATTATATGCTTAATATAACATTTAGATTTAATTTTTAAAGGCCCTTCATATTCCTTCAATTATTCATTTATTTCCATCATTTATTTTGGAGTACTTTTTTCTGAGTTTATTACTGTCAATTTTTATTTCGGTAAAATTTAAAATTTTTAAAAATTCTTCATTTATTACATATGTTTTGGTAAATCTTAACGGGTAGTTTATGGAGAAAATTTTAAGAAGAACGCATTTTACTAAGTAAGCAAAACAATTCGTTTTTAAAGCCAAACATAATTTTCTCTAGTCTAATTCGCAATATGGAGCCATTAAAATGTTAACAAATAAAAAAATCTTATTTTAATTCTTGCAATATCTTATTATTTAATTATTGCTCATGATCTTTGGCTCTAATTTAAATCTAATGTAATCTTCTTACAGATTTCTAATATTTCCTTTTATTTTAATTTGGACAGATAACAGCTTTTTCGACTTGAAATAAAATCAAATTTAAAATATATTTCTTATTTGTAATAAATTAAATGATTGTTTCCTTTCAATTGGATTTAGAATTTTATTAGTATAAGGAAATTAAACTATTATTCCTTATTCTAATTCTTGTAAGTAGTTGCATAAATCCTTCCATCACACATATTCTCTAGAGGTTACAAAGGCGATGCAATTATATTGGAATGACAAAACAATAAAATATATTGGTTACCTTCCTTGAGGATTTAATCACTGAAATACTGTACTTATAAAGACAACTCCTAGTTTTTTTAAAGTGAAAAAAATTGTCAATTTATTCATCGAATGAAAGAAAAATTCTTATATAGTTACAAAAACAATAACAACAAATTTTAGCTTAAAGTATAGAAGATAATCTTTGCTTTGTTTGTGAAAGGTAAATTGTTTCGTTGGTAAGACATTTGGGACAGTTATTTTTCATTTGCTGACCAAATGAAACAAAACTGTCTTGCACAGCAAGATAAATTATGCAAAAATGCTCGATATCAAAATATGACAGATAATTGTTTTATTTGAAAAAGTAATACATAGGTTTAAAAAGTAAATGATTTTTAATAATTTAATTAATTATTCTCAAAAGACATTATCAAAAAAACTTTAAAAAGACTAATTGTATATTTTGAGTGAAATACTTTTTTTCAACAAATTACAGCAAAGTCATTTATTTTTTAAAAGTACGTAAATTCGAAAATTCTTTACTTCAAACATCAAAACTATTATTTCATCTTATTTTAATATTCATATTTATTAGATATTCTCAACTTATACACAAATTTAAATGAATATAGTCAGACTAACACTACTAAATTATTTTTATATACTACTCTGAATTTATTTCATTTCACTCGTGTTGTCTAATGTATTGATATTCGTTGCTCTTTCGGATAGATGACGAAATTCTCGTTATCAGTTCAACCTACTGGAGGCAAGGGGCGCTCGGCGAGTACGAGTATGAGAAGTCGTAAGACGGCTCTCACTCCTCCTCTGGGTATAACAATGGTTTTGGATACTTTTATTTTGATGACAAGATTTAACTATTGCAGGAAGAGATCATCTAGACCAGTGACAACTTTCAGGACAACTCCCTTAATTCTTGAGTTAACATTGCAATTTGTATCGTCCGAAGCACCCAAATGCTTTGCAGGGCGGGTTTTTTTTTTTTTTTTGGATGTTTCATGCTTATTTTGCTTATTCATTATTACGGGATGAAGAAAAGGCAGTAGCTAAATAATTATAAATAGAGAGAAAGTGGGCACGCTTAATCGACAAAAATAAATGAATGAATGAATAAAATTATCATTAGTATTGTGGAATTGATATCTAGATCAGTTTGTTCAAAATTTAGAAATTTGAAAAAACTTAACTGCAATACATTAAAGGAAGAGACAAAGATTCAAATTTTGATAAAACAGACTTTAGCAGTCTTTTATTTGTTTGAACTAAAGATAACATCCAATCAAACAATCTTCTAATTTTCTAAGAAGTTCAGATAATAATATCCATTTAAAAATCAAATTTGTCAAGAAAGTTGAAGTCATAATGATGATTTAACTAAAAATTCTTAAATTTACTACTTATCTATGCTAGACTGAAAAACTGCTCTTCTGGTGGGGATCATGGTGGAAAATTTTACAATAGTGTTATATTTCATATCATATCATCTGAATATTGATAGTATATTTATGTAATAAAATGTACTGCTTATTATTTATGAAAATTCTGTCAACAATTCTGAGGAATTTTCGATTTAAAATTAGAACAAAGAAAAGTAGGAAAATCTTTTGACAGCTATTTTTATTAAGAGCTAGAGTAGAGAAGGTGATTGGTTTCTTTCTCTAACCTGTTTGATATTCGAAAACTGGAGAATTTCGGGTACTGTAATATATAAGCCCAACTTCAGTATATCAATCGGACCAATTAAATTTTTATTTGCATTGTTTGCTTATATTTTAATTTAGTTTTAGGGAAAGAAATTACGGAGATAATTAGGACTTTTTAATAAGGGAACTAATTACATACTTTTGAAATTATAGCATTTTAATTCATTCTTTTTACTTACTCTGGAAGATAATCTTACATTCGTTATCAATCTAAAATATCATTTGCACCTGAATATCATCTAATCAAATATTAAATTATTGATACTGTAAATGAGAAAACGGCGAGAGGAATTCAGAGCTTTCTAAAATATCTTTCCTGTATTAAAATTTCTAATGAATCTTTAAAAAATTACTTTCAAATTAAATAATCCAATTATGCTCCAAATGGCAAACGAAAAATTTCATGAATCTCTTGTAATGTCTTTGTGTCCATTATACCGATGGGTCTATGTTCTATAACTTAAACTAATTTTTAACTTTTAATATGCGAATCCACGTTTATACAATATATTCAGTGAATTCTATTCAAAACGTTTCAAATGATTAATGAATCTTTTATAATATAGGGAAATCCATAATTTAAATCCATTCCTCTATGACTTAAACGAAATTAAGTTCAGAAAAGTAATCCACTACCAACATCTGCATATTATATTCAATGCATTCTATTCAAAATTGATGAAATAATTTCATTCCTCTATTCTAATGCATATGTGCTCAGAATTTCAATGCCATTAGGCGTTGTAACGCAAATGAAACTAAATTCTGAAAAGTAATCTACTGTCCACATTTGTGGTTTATAGTCGGAGCAAGACACCAATCACCCAAAAGCTGAGAGACTACTGATTGGATTAGGTGCAATAATGCCTGCCATTAGTGCATTCTCAAAATAGCTCCTAATAAATCACATTCTGCAATAAAACACGTCACTTACCTGCCACTTGGTTCTAGTGTCATTTGTAACTTAGTTACATTAAAGATCAAGAGCCTCCAAGGGGCTAAGAGGATCAGTCAGCCCACTCAGATGCCATAAATAACATCAGCTGCCGAACAGCTGGACAATACATGTGCAACAAGAGAGCTGCATCAGAAGCTAAAAGCATCTTTTTTCGCAATCTTTGTTTCATTAGTCGGTTTGATGAAAATATATCGAAGAACTCATAAATCGTTCAAATGCTTTCAGAATATTGCTTCTACTAAATGTCAGACTAATATGAATTATGTGATGGATTCTATTAGCCGTCATTTCTATGTTTTCTGAAATATTAAGCTAGAAAAATTTATCCAAAGCCGTAACCACTGAATTTTTTATCACGAACACACCTTTAAGTATAAATTTTGCTTAACAAATTTAACCGTTGGTTCTAAGAAATTCATTCGTAATTTCTCTCCAGAAACTTTTTAATCTTCTCGACTGTTCCTTTTTTTCCTTTCAGTTTCTACGAAAAATCCTTCTCAGTAAAATGCGTTTGATTACAATGTGAGATTTTTAAGATGTTCCATTTACAAATGTCAAGGCAAGATGGAAAATTTTGAAAGTCATTTATGTAAATTTCTGTTATGAAGAAAGCGAGACTTATGTTTGAAATTTATTTTTTTCTAAGCACAATATATGCTGCAAAACTAATGTATTAGCTGGTACGCATGACGGATTTTACTTTAAAAAAACTTGCATCTTACTTTCAATATCTATGTAAATGAAGGGTAAGAATATCTTTCAGCTTTTGTGGGCCTTAGACATCTTTATTCCTTAGTATATCATGCGTTGGTAAGCATTCCAGATGACTTAAAATATATATTAGCTTCATCTCATAATTAGAATAAAAAGAAAATACAAGCATGCTATTTTTCAACGAAGCGATATAGAAGCCTGATATGATGTAATACTTTTTTCCCATGAAGATTTTCAGCTGCTGCTTGGTATAAAATTAGCACCTGCGTCTGTATAGTTTCATCATGTACCTGTATTTGTATAAATAGATGAAAATTTATTTGCGTCTGGTTCAGTGAAGAACAACTATCTGTTGAATCAAAAAGACTAATTAAATATGCAATTATATAAGATCTTAAGAGATTTGTTTAATCCTTTTATCTCATTAATGAAAACAAAAAATGACAAGCAGGATTCTGTTTCGTTTCTAAGAGAATAACCATAAATTTCTATCATCAACGAATAAAATGGAAATTGTGGAAAAATTTCTTAAAAGGATGATTAACTTGCATTCTTGGTCAGCTTATAATTTATCAGATAAGAATAAATTACTTAAAGATAATGCGAAAATAACGGAAATTGTCGTATGAAGCGAAAAATATATATGCAGATCGAATATAGAATAACTTCGCATAAAATGAACTACTAATCTATAATCCATAAAAAAGAATCCTTTCCTTTAAACTTCACTGAATTAGTCTTATCAAGTGTAAGAACGTGACAATTTTTTAATTAATCCATTCTAAATTGATCCTACTTAAAGGGAGATAATTTGGAGTTTATTCCAGTCTTAATAATTAATGCCATCGAAATCAACGTATTATTTGAAAAGGAAAGTTTTTTGTAATGGATTTTTCCAAAATAAGCAAAACTAAAAACTCTCCAAGCATGTTTTCTATTTTTTAAATATAGGTTATTTTATCAAGGAAAGAGTGAACGGTAGAATTTTGAGCATGTATTTAAGAAAAGAATATTATATTAGCAACTAAGAAAATAAACAGATTTCGTAAATTTTAATTTTTAGCATTAAAGTTTATGCTAATTTCAAGTATATAGTTCCAATTTTAGAAAATATTTCAAAATGCCTTGAAATTGAATATGCACTGATTATTATACTTTAATCAATGTTAATGTAGAAATATGTTGAAAGAACGTGCACATGAATATGTGCATTTAAATGTGTTACCCAATTCACTATTGAAATTCTTTCTTTTAGTCTAAAAACAATTTATTGTCTATTGACCTTTCAAATATTTTATTTAACATATTATGGTCTTTTAAGCAGAAAATATTATATATTATTAAGCAACATATATCAAGCAAAAAGTTTTTAAATATATTTTTAATTTAATTCAAGGTTTTATCTGAAAACAAATTATTTCATTTAAAGCTTAATCTTAGCAAGACAGCGGAATTTATTGTAATATTTTTTCTAAGGATCTTAAGGAGATAATCTGATTGAAAAGCAATAATTCGTATTACCTTTTGCATTTTTATGTAGTTGCTTAGTTTTTAACAAATTATTAAGGATTAAAATTCTCAAAAAAAAAACTTGAAGTATATTTTTCATCAAAATAAGTCGATGAATTTATATCAAAACATTAAATACAAAAAGAAGTTTTTATCAAAAATAATTTATCTAAATAATTTAACGAAAAAAATAAATATTAAAACACTTTCACTGTAAACACCAAAAATTAAACCCCAATTCCTTGTGGTTTATATCGATGCTTAATATTATAATTTAAGATAAATATCACTACTATAGTGTAACATTATAAACAAACACAGAATAAGATTATGAATAAATGCTTTAATCATGTTTTAACTGATTTTTATTTTAAATAATGAGTACAAAAAAAACACAGTTTACATAATTACATCGAAATAAATTAAAGTTCGTCAGAAAAGTAAATGTTCCAAGGAGGACATTCTTTGAGGCAATTTTTCAGTTTTATTCATTTAATTTTTAAAAAGACGCGGTACAAAATCTTAAAATTATAAA
>JAPMOR010012395.1:4860-18799 GCA_026543865.1 Argiope aurantia | reverse complement strand
TTCCATTTTTTCGTTATCCGAAAAGTTACTGACAAAAGAAGAAAAGAAACAAAAGTTTTGCGTCAGCTGTTTTTTTTTTTAATCCTATTTCCATGACAATAAACATAAAGATGCTTCAACTCTGCCTACCTTTGTCAGCAGGTATAAAACTGCATTTAACTAGTGAAAATTACAGTATCATCGAAATTATTATTTTTTTTTCAAATCTATTTTATCTTGGTTTTATTATCTCCTAATTTTTTTCTCCTATTTCATTTGATCTGATAGATTGCTTCTTACAAATAGACAGATTGCTTAAAAATCAGCATACTCAAACCTTAAAAAAGGTTGTTTTTTAAATTTTAAAATGAATATAGGAAGAAGAAAAATAAAAACTTTTGAAAAATAAAAAATAAAAAGTATATACTGCTGCATTTTCTTTCTTTCTTTTTTTTTTCGTTGATCAAATTCTTTTGTCAACGAAAATGAATTTGCTCAACAAAAATTATCTTTCGTGTGGCACGCGTTTTAAAAATATTTTAGTGAAAATTAAACAAAAATGATGAACGCTCTAAAAACAATGTTCAATTAATTTATTTTCTATCCTTTTTTTTCATGTTCTTCATGAAAGCTTGATTTTTAAATTATGTGTAATAATGAAATTTTTCTAACAATGTTCTCTGTTAACCTATATTGGACATCTGTCCTATTTATTCGACAGTTGATTTAAATGTGAATAAAATAAAAGAAAGAATAAAAATCTACATTAAAATTTTTGTAAATTGTTATAAATAGACTACATTTCATAGATTAGTGGGAAAAAATGGAATTAAAAAAATAATTAAACAAAAGAAATTGCTTTAAATTCACCTCAAAAATAATGTTCAAATTTTAATCTCTTAAATAAAAATAAAATTATTATTTTTCTTTATCAAACATATATATATCCTTAGTAGATCATCAATGTTGTTCAAAACATTAGAAATATCAATGAAAAGAGTAATATTACTTTATTAATATAGGCAATTGACATGTGTTTTCCAGCTGTCTCATAAATAATACAACGATCCGATACCCGACTTTTTTTTTAAAGAATAGTCCATACTCCTAGATCGTATTGTATATTTTTATCTTTCCATGCTAGGGGACAAGTATCAATAAAAGGTTGGATTGTTCCTTAGTATTAGTCCCCTTTGTCAAACAAGTTTTTTTGTGAAGACCGTTGCACAAATGCTTGTGAAACTAATTTCTAGCGCTTTGTTGTCTCTCTATATGTTCCGTTACTACTTTATTTTGTAATTGCAAGTTTGCTGACAATTTTTGTTGCTATAAAATGACGAAATTTTTAATAGCGGATGAAGCACTGGAATATATGAATTCTTTATCCGACGAAGGATTTGATGATCTAAAATGACAATTATTCCACCGGAACTAGATGCTGTCAGTGTCGAAGAAGGAATAGACGGTTCTTTCAGAAATTTTAACATAGATGAAACATATGGTAAGCCTGAAATTCGATATATTGCTGGAACTATAGAAGTTTTGTTAAATATCTCTGAAGAAACAAGGTTTGATACAAAACCACCTAAATGAAAAAAAATGTGAACAATAATTTTCACTTCTACCATATTCTTTTTCTTCACAAGGTGATCAACATATTGCAGATACGATATTAGGAAAAACTGCCGTTGGTCTTTTTCATATGATGACTAATGATATGATATCGCATAGACACAGAGATTAATCGATCGAATTTGTAGGCAATTTTTTGACAGTGGGTATTACACTTTATAATGTGAAATAATGTATTGGGAAAATGCTCTGGACACTGGTATAACTTTAGTGAATACAGCTACGTCCAGGAAGCATTACAGTGGCATATAAAAATACCTACATTTGAAGGACAATTCGTCCATCAACAAAGATGATTATTATTTATTTCAATATTCATCCACTTTCGGAATGATTTAACAGCAATGAGTTTTAACTTCAAAGAATTTTCAAAGGGATAATCTTTAACTGTTCATATATATCAATTGTAAAGTAGAGCTAGTTTTAAACCTACTAGCACTTTTGCAGTTATGCTAATAACGGTAATATAAAAATAAATTTGTTTTTGTAAATTTGAAAAAATTTTTAAGTATGTAAAAATACATTTTGAAACATCATACTTTTGAATGTTACTTATTATGAATGTGTTATATTAATTAATTTTCAGACTATATCAATTTATTTTATATATGGATACATTTTTTCAGAATTAGTTCAGATTAAAGAAAAAATACTGTTAACTAACAAATATTCAAACGTAAATTGGCATGACATTTTGAGAAAAATCAAATAAATCCTAACTTTAAACCATGCAAAGCAAAAACAATGAATCTGCTAAATTAAAGAAATTATTTTAAGTTCCTTTCTCTTCTATCCAATTAAAGAAACGAAACAGGAAGATTTCCAATTTATTACATATACAATAACTGTCTTTATTTTCAGGCCGTTGCACTTCAGAATTATTTTTGCCTGAGGAAAATTAATGAAACTCAGCATTCAAGTTTAACTCCGCGCGACGTATAAGTCCGATAATCTAATTGCTCATCCCAACGGATTCGGATGTTGTTCGGGAATATAATTCTAACAATCTTACAAATGTTTCATTTCTTCATTTTATTTGCGCACAATGAGCGCAGCCGGCAGTTTTACAATGGTGCTCATGAGGCGTTGAGAGGTAGAATTTCTTTTTATCGTCAGGGAAACAAATGGCTGAAGAGACCATTTTCGGATGGAATTACCACAATTTTTAACAGGAAAACCACGATACATTCTTTTATCTTAATATATTTCTCCTCATTTCACTTTATGTGCTTGTTTATTTTGTTAGACCATCCATGGATAAATTCCAACCAATGATTTCATTTAATAACAAAAGACGTGTTTAAAAGAAATTGATACCACCGATATAGAAAGAATATAATTTTACAAACTACTAGAGAAATCTTATTCTGTCTTTTTATTTCAATAGAGCAATTCTCAAACTTCAAACTGAAAAATTAACGAATGATTTGCTGAAACAAATGTCAATTCTAATGAACTCACTGCACATAATTTCAACACATATTTATTTAATTAACACTTAATCTAGTATGGATGCAAAAAATACCTTTTTCTAAAAAGGTATCGTCTGATTTTGTGAACCTTTGATTAATGTTGCTAAATTGTATCTCGGAACATTCAGACAAGCATACAAACCAAGGGTGCACAAGCATTTTGAATGGGATTTAATTCAGAATACTAAATGTTTATTCAAAAAGAGAAAATTTGCTGAGTTTGTGGAAACTTCATTAAATACATCAAAAAATTTTTGATGATGCCCACGTTCATATTTAAGATTACGATCTTAATTTTCATTCGCATTATAATGATTAATGAGCATTATTGAATATCAGCAAAATAACATATTCCTAATTTTATTTAAGGAATATGAAAAATGCAATTTATACTATCGAATCCAATATATAGTAACATGATAACGTGTTAGGTTTGATATGATTTTATTGCCTTCTTAATCTGATTGCATCATTCTTGCATTCTGTGTATACCAGTATTTAAGTTTCAGGTTTTAATATATATCTGATTATTCTTCCATCGGTCCATCCGTTTCTCAAAGCAGGCTCGTTTCTTTTCCTTCTTTTAAAAAAAAATATTTTCATTTTATACAGTTTATATATTACATACTAGCCAATGAAATATTTAATTTTAAAATAAAGACCACAATCCTAGAAAAACAAAATATTGAATTTTTTGAATAGCATAACAAAAAAAAAAATGAATTTATAAAAATAATTTGCAGTTTCTTTTTCTTCTTTTTTTTTTTTGACTTGGTGATTAACGGCTTCGAATATTAATTAATAAAAGAAATTATATATGTTTTAATTATATATTTTACTTAATCTATTTCACAAATAACAAAATTAATTGTTTTTAGGATTTTGATAAACTTTAAGACTTCTGTTAAGTGCACGAAAAGTTTAGAGTTATGCTTTGGACATGATCTAATAATAATTCCTTCCTAGTATTCTGAGTAACGAATAATGAACTGTTTTCAAAATAACCGAAATATGCATCTCTTCTTACTTGCAGAACATTTGGAAAACATTGGTAATTATTTATGGAAAAACATAATAATAAAATTTATCTTTCAAGAAATGAGCGAGGAATTCCATACTTATTACATTTTTGAAAGTCGAAATAAGCGAATTGGGCGAATTTGAAAGTCACTTTTTAGCAATAATAAATAAAATTTAAATTATCTTAGAAAAATGCCAGAAGAATTATTGATGAGACTCTAAATCAATGAATGTATTGTTCGAACAAAATAATTTTAATGAAACTAAATTGGTTAATAACTTTTAAGGGAGTGAACACAACATACAGTTGAGGATGATACAGTAGTAACATGAAATGTGATTCCATACTACAGATCCACATCTTCATAAAGATTAAATAAAAGGGAAAGAGGAATAGCGTAAACTAGTCCATAATCTTTGGGCTACTGAAGATAAAAGACAATTATAACTGTTTAATGTTGACAGATAAGAAATAAGAATATATTCTACAGCAACCAGTTTATTATAAAGAAATAACACCTTTATTCATGTGGAATAAATCAATCCAAACTTTTTACAAAGTATTCGTATAGTATTGTATATAGCATTGTTTTACTAAGATTGTAGATTGTATAACAACAATTCCAAGACGCGAAACGCTGATGTAACAAACAATTTTATTTGAGCATTGTGAGTGTGAAAAAAAGAGACAAAAAAAGGCAAGTGAAATTATAGATGCATTATTTTTTTCAAAAATACCTGATTTGCATTTCTAATTGATAATAAAAACATTTAGAAAGACCTTGGGCATAAAATAATCCTAAATTTGTGCAAGAAATCAGGTTCGAAGAAGATGGAGCATTAATTAGTGCCGACAAGGCGTTTATTGATGGCAATTATCTCTGAATCATTGGATATAGATCTCAGCATATAGGCATAATGTAATTAATATCATGTTATTTTTATATAATACGAAATGATTAGAGAGTATTTTGCCTTCATAGACAATATATTTAAACCATTGAACACTGTTCCGGGTTGATTTCTTTTACTTCGAGGAATATTGGGAACTAATTTACCAGCAGAACATTTGAGTAAGAATTCAACAAACACGGAAAATAATAGAAATACTATTTGGTATTTACTTATGACTTCCAAAAAACTTATAAATATCGTGAAATTTTTACACCATTTTAAGCAAGTTCAACCCTGATAAAATTCATGCTTCCAAAATTTTAAAATTTGCAGCAAGTCAGTGGAAGCCATTCCCTTTAATAAAAAGAACTATCTGTCAATGAATAAGAAATTCTTTCCTTTATTTTGCTGTGGTGTATGAAACGACTATTTTTTGTTTCGTGCCAAAATACTAATGATATTTCTCTATATTCAGGGTGGTATTCATTTTCATAATCAACTAAATGAGTGGCATTATATTAATAATCAAATTATTTTTACTTTCAGTGTATATCATAATTGTTATTTGGGAAAAATAATTTTAACGATGAATTTTCTGTCATATATATATATATATATATATATATATATATATATATATATAGCCTCAGAAACTGTGATTAATTTTAGCAGAAAAAAAGTTTAATTATTAAGTATAAGTCTAGAATTTGGTAGATTTGCGAATCCATCTAATTGCTTTATCCTATTCAAATGATCTCATATATTAACATTTCAGTTTGAAGTTAGCTAATCTGAAGGTGTCAGATTGTGATAAATACCTGCTACTTAATTCTTGGGAGAGGTGCAAATATGTTCATTGAAAAGTAATGAACATTATGATCGTTATGATAATAAGGAGAAAAAAATCTTTATTTATAGATATTGCAAACTAGAGATATGCTAAGAGTGCAGCTAATATATAATGAGAAAACGCATGTAAGTAGTTGCTATTTTAATGTATTAGAAATTGAGTCTAGATTCGGGAAATATTTCAGAAATGCAAAGAAAAAAAAGGAAAAGGTGAAAAAAAGCAAATTTCAATTAGCAGAAACATTTAAATAAAAAAATTAAATTTCAATATACTTTAACCGAAAGACAAATTTTAGAAATACCATCGTATAGCATCCAAATTCATTAGAAAATTAAAATTAAACTATATGAAAATAATGAAATATTTCAAGCATATAACAGAGCTAATTTGTAGGTTTTGAAAAGGTATATTAAGACATTTCTACTGTGAAATAGAAGTGAAACAAAAACTTTGAAACCAATTAATAAAGAAATTAATTTTTTTAAAATCTTACTTAAATAAAAGAAAAATATTTACAATAGTAAAACTTATATTGAATAGTGAAATTGTTTCAATTTTATACAATAATTAAAAATACACTCTTTCTAAAAATTAAATGATAATTTAAATATCATTTATTATAAAAAAATACTTGGTCAAAAGTTAGACATGCGTAAATAAAATGTCAATTTTCATAAAATTCTAATGTTGTAATAAAAGCATTCGTACGATAAAATATTCTGACGTTCTGGCAAAAATCTAATTTATTTTCTGATAACTTCAAATCTCGTAAAAAAATCTAATTTACTAAATTAAATATTTCCCATTACTCCAGAATTCTTACCAAAATCTGCGCAATTCAGGCTAATTTCTAATTAATTATAATATGATTTAAATTTACGAAACTTTTGTCAAAGCAGCTCACTTTCACCCTCAAAAAATATCATCTTCGGTAATTTTAGATTCATCGAAATGTTGGTTTAATCGTCAACTGACAAATTTATTCAGTTTCAGATTTTAAAACCATCATATAAGCATTCATCTGTTAGGAAAAAATGAATGGTTGGATTGAAAACAATTCTTATATGTTGCAGGTTATATATATTAACATTTTTTAATTGGAGTGATTTTGTATCTAAAATAAATTATTTTTAATTACTGAATCAAATGATCTGAATATGTTTTAAAAAGTTGAAATTTGTAAGTTTTCAGTGCGAATTGATATGAACAGATTAAAATCATATATGGTAATATCGAAAGAAAGTAATACGGCTGTACATTTTATTCTTTCTTCATTTTTTTGAATTACTCATCTTTGGGATTAATTGTAACAATTTCAAATGTGAATTATTCAATGTTAGAATCTTTCATCTTTTCCAATGCAATCTGGATATCAAATAAAAATCCTTAACAAAGTTCCTAAATCAACAAAAGTGAGTAACAAATATTGTCAAATAAGGATTTAAGTTATCAATAAGTTATAAAATAATAAATGGCTTGGAAATTGTTCAATCATAATTTCCAGTACATGTACAATGCATCTATTTTCTTTCAAAAAGTGTTCATTCACTGTAAATATGTAAGCAAAAAAGTATTGTTCTCTGTATTTGTTTTCGTGAAAACTTTGTTCATGCTGTAAACTTGCATCAATAGCAATGCTGCTACATATTTTTTACTTTATGGAAACTGTAAATATAAAAACCTACAACATTTAAGCAACAATATTTTATAGTAGGTATGTGATTGTGGATAAGGAAGATCTCTGTCCCATCATACGGGATGTATACTCAAAACTCCTTTTTAATTCATACCCACCCCCCAAAAAAAGAAACAGGCAGAACATTGTTGTATGTCCTCCATCTTTTATTTTATCCTATTTCCATGAAAGTGAAGGAAGACATAACGCAATATTGCTTCAGAACAAAGGTAAAAACCTTCTAATTCAGATGGGTTACCTTATCGACGCTTTGTTTATTTTTTCATTCCTTTTTCATTCCCAGCTTTCTTTCTTCCCGCATTAGATGAATGGAAGATTATTCTATCTGGGGGGTGGGGTGGGATGAAAGAAAAGAGATTGACTAGTTTTGAAGGCACCACCATGGACATATCTTTTGTCTTATCTTTTGCTATTTTTTAAGGTACTTTTTCGTTTCCTTCTTTATATTTTTTGAAAATCATCAAACAATCGCACTTTTTCGCAGAAATTGCTGGAGGTGTGGAAGAAAAGAAAAATTTCCGGATTCTGCTTTCGTTATTTTCAGGCTGTCGCTAATGGGTATCCGCAAGATTGTTTCTGAGTACATTTTCTTTTTTCTCTGTATGAATTAATATTGATCTTAAATTCATAATATGAAAGAAGACTATATTGAATACAGGTAAATAGATTAAGCAAGAGATTAAGCTTCTGTAAACGCTTGGATCATTTATTTACAAAGATAGGGATTTTGGAATATTTTATGTGTCATTTAATCAGTCTATTTTTATTGCAAACCGGCGGAAAAAAGGAAATGGAATTTTAAAATTTTAGCATTGCATTCTTTTTTACTGCAACCAATAATAATGCATTACTGTAAAAATTTAATTATATAAATTCGAGTAGAAAATAGTGCCAACAGGTGCAGAGAAATATCATAAATTGTATAAAAACAATATTTGTGTATTACAGCTCTCTGTTATTTTGTAATAATACCAAAATCCAGCATTTCTTTCTATATACACTTTTTTCAATACAAACAAATTGCTCTATCTTACGAAAATTGCACACATTGAAAACTTTGCAGTTCTGAGAGATATTTTTAACTAAAAAAAGTCGTTTAAATGGAATAAAGTATCGTTTTATTGTCTACTGCCAAAATTTTATTGAATAACCAACTGCAGTTGCATTCCTTAATCTAGGCACGCACATTTAACTGACGATTCAATGTACTGCTTGTTGTCATACAATTTAAAAAATAAGCGGAATTTTAAGATTTCTTTGCAAAACTGGATATGAAGTTCATACAATATATTTACCATAGTGTAGATTTTCATGAAAGAAGTTTTAATTTGCGATCCTAATAAGGAATAATGTAATAAAATCTAAACATGCTTCTGATATATTCCATTTAAAATCAAATGAATTTACGTTTTATGATTCCATCTGTAATAAACTTTTTTCTTGAAAGTTTATTATAGACTTAAAAAATATTTTCAGGTACTTAATATATTTGCCAGTGTCCATATTATTATTTTATGGATGGAAGTATAACATAATAACTCAAAGTGATATAATCGTTTAACTAAATTAACACTGGTAAATAACGCTTGCTATTATCAGAAAAATCAGTGAAAATTAAGCATTCAATCTATCCGAGTGATAATCATCACATTACTTAGATATTCATAGAAGTTGTATAATAATAGACCAGAAATTCAGTCTTAAGATTTCGGTAACTGAGTGCATATGAAGTGTTGGGGATGATTTTGTGAAATTTTCATTGAAGTAACATTATATTGAAGAGAAGTAAACAATACAAAAGTATTATTTCTAGGCTGAAAGAATCTATTATTTAAAAATAATACGTAAAGAAAGGCCTTTTATGAGGCCTTATAATACGTAAAGAAAGTCAAAGACCTTTTATGAGGAATAGCAAATAAGTATAAATCTCACGGTTCATAAAATTTGAAAAGATAATGTGTGGAAGTTAAGCTTCCTCAATACATTTTTCTTTCTTCTATTGATATAAAAGTTTTAATACAGGTTATATGTAACTTTCTAAGCTGTAGTACTCACTGTAAATTGTAGAACCTAGAGATTGGAGGTCTACAGCCTGAATTTTCTTAACAACAAGCCGAATACATTCTGCAAGGAATGGACATAAGAAAAAGTAGGGAAAATGACAAGAGTAACATTTTATAAACCGATGAGTGTTGTTCCTGACAGTAGACATAATATCATCTTTAAAGGCATGTGGTCCGGAGCAATATATCTAGAAAAGTCTGCCTTTTAGCATAATGTGGAGTGATTATCTTAACAATCTTTCTTTTAATATATACTAATAATTCTCCTCAAGATATTTATACTAACACATTTTTTTTCCATTTCTTTTTTTCTTTCTGTAATTCTGTAAGACATAAATTGGAAGATGCGAAATTCATATTATAATGAGAAATATTTATCTAAAGTATGATAAAGTTTAATAGGGAAATAATTGAGGCCACATTATGGAAAGAAACAGAAAAATCTTTATTGATTGAATGGAGTGGCAAAGAAACGTATCTGGAAGAGAAAGAGTACAAAATAAACAAATATTCTTTTATAAGGAACATGATTTTCTCTATCTGCAATGATAGCGTGATACCATCCTTTCATACTCAAAACAATATTATTAGCGAATCTTAAGATAATATTTTCCATTTATCATTAATCACTATCGTCTGTTGGTCACCAAAGGAAACGATTGAGTAGCCAGACGTTTAGGCGAATAATCTCAAAGGTGTTAAATGAGATTTAAAACTGAAGAGAATGCTGGCCAGACTTTCGATTGATATCTTTGTTTTTCAGATGCACCAGAACTACAAGAGACCTGTGTAGTGGTACATTAATGTCCATAAACAGAAAATCCGATCTATAGCAACTCGCAGCAGACGCACGTGGGTCATATAACTTAATCAGATTATGAATCCAGTGCTGAAGTTCATTCGAAAAAGTAAAGCTCAGTTATATTGACCGTTATTCTTCGGTACACTAGTGCACCATTGCAGCCGCATAGGTCCTTAATGTTAATGGGAATGTAAGCGTGTTTCTGTCGGTCGCTTCAACCAATGGTACCGAGAAAATAAGAGATTGTAAAGACTCTCATTGGTAAAGAAAACATGACTTAATTGAAGAGATGACTCGATTGTGCTCGTTACACCATTGCAAGCAATGTCACTGATGATCTTCTGTTAACGGCATGCAGGCATCAAATATACCTATTTTATAGAATCACCTGGGCATTGTAGTCAAGAATGTTATCGCTTTGTGGTTGTGCGCAAATAATAAGCAATGTTGCGCGCTGCCTGGGTTTGGCCTCTTTTCGTATAACGGAGATGTATCTTTGATGCATTGTTGCTATTATTTATGAGCGCCCACCATAAACTTTTCTTGCAGCTGTACCTGTACTTTTAAACACTCCAAAATCATGTAACAACAGTTATGTTAATTTCAATCTCCTCAGAAGCACTCGTAAAATTTTGTTCTTCTTAAAGTTTCCATCGCTTTACTTTGTTTGAATGCATTCTGGTGGTTTCCTTTAGCCATTTTAAGCATACACGTGCACATGGAGCGAATGTATAGAATGTATAGACAAGCGATTTTTCTTCTTTCTGCCTTGCATTATACGCTTGGTTCCATGCGCTTCCCACGTTTTTGTGATGCTTGTGAGCACATTGTTTTGATATTTGCATGTGCAGCACCTTTCAGTTGAATAATTTTTTAATTGGAACAATCATAAGCAGCAGCTTTCTAGAACTTTAGTCCTTTTTTTCCAGATTAATACAAAACAATGTTTTACATCTTCACCAAATTGTAGTTCCTTTTGTACATATACTTGGAGATTAATCTTTTTATAGACAGATTTTACAGACCGTAGTGGCATTAATTGCAAGAGAAATTTCTTAAAACAGAAGAAAAACAACGTGGGCACTTGGGTAACGCGATTTTTGTATATGAATTCGATAAAAATCTTTTGGGAGATCATAGATTCAAAAGATTTGTTGACCTTTTAACTTGAGGTTTATTTTATGACCTCCGAATTGATTTTCTGGAGGACTAGAAAAGGACATAACAATCCCTTTTTATTATCCTGATAAATACCCTGCTTGATGATATATTAAAATCTTCTGTTGTTCAGGAGAAACGAGGATAGCTAGAAAAATATTCACTCTTTCTTGAAATATTTTATTTTTAATTTATTTACAAATGTGTTAATTGTAATTTATAAGTTTTGTACCAAAAAAATTTTTTTACAAACCACTGTAATTTCATACATTATTTCTTGAATGACTTTTCATTTATATTTTTCAGTGTCATGTTGTTCAGATAATACATAATATATGAATTATCACAGAATTTACTCAACTATAAATATTTTTCTATAGCTTCAATACATTTTAAATATGTTGGGAAAGATATGAACCTAAAACATATTTCTTCTTAAATCTTAAAATTCTCGTTTTATTTCTTAGAGTCCTTTTTAACTAATAAAAACATATGGACTATATTTCAAATGAAAATTAAATATAAATTTTGAATAAAATATGATTATAAATTATTTTTATTGTCATGTCTTCTATGGGTAGAATATAAAGAAGAAATGCAAAAAATTGTTACTCTTTCATCCAGTAATGCATAAACATAGTTTAATTGAAGTTTCATGGGCAATATCAATTTTTAATTTACCTTTTATAAATTTTTACTTGAATTACTCACTATTTTTCATTTTAATTGGATATATATTTGTTTGTTTCCGAAAAATACGTAACAGACATAATATTATCTTTTTTGAGCATTTTATTTAAGAGTCTTTCAAAGATAAGAGGCACTAAAAATTTAATTTTATGTCTGCAGTTAATCTGAAAATGTTTTTAAGTGTGTATACATTATCTTCTAAAAATATATTGAAATGAATATATTTACCTCATGTCAAGTTTTGAAACATATCAGACAGACAAGTGTACTGAGCATATATTTCTACATTTTGATAGCATCCCTCAAGCAAAAGGAACTTCCTCGGAGCCAATATTGAGAAAAATACATTAAAAAAATAAAATAAAATCTTGCTTGATACTGATTCTCTTGCATGTTCTACATTTCTATCCTAGAAATATCGAATATCCCATTCGTATTCAGCAGCCAGAGCATTTAGATGCAATTTCTTCCTGGTTCGTCGTCATTTGTCTGTCTCTGATTTTCTGAGATATCGAGCGAAAAAGTTTCGAGTTGTCTCATATGTTGGATTCGAAAGATGCCGCTCTTTATTTTGATTCATGAGGAGTGAAACTAAAAGTCATATGGGTTCATCTCTTTTCTTATATCTAAATTTGAGCGTCATTTGAAAAATTTAGAAGGTTTTTTTTTATCCTTCTTATCCTATTCAATGCATAAAATTGAAAAGCATATCCTCATTTTAAAATTTTAATGTGAGCTATTTTTTAAAAATAATGTTGCTCTGAATGATCAAATCATGACTGCGTTCACATTAAATTTTGCATTTGATACACATCTTAGAATTTCAATATGAATTGGATGCACCGTTTTTTTATGTTATAAGCAATGTTTTAATTCAAATGTATGATGTATTCAAAAGACATACATGTAAATTAAAAATTATAAATTGTATTGAGATAAACTAGCGATCATCTTCGAATTATTCATAAAAAAAGACGAAACTCTTCTAAATTTGTAAACACAAAAATTTGTCATAAAGCCATGGAATTTTAAAACATAATAACTACCAATAAAAAAAATATATTGGTATTAATCCATATCCTTTTTTTGAACACTTTTTGCATTGGGATTGATAGACAAGAAAATATTAGGCAATTGTTTCTTAGATAATGTATGCCTTTTAAATGAAGTATCACAGAAATTGTTTTAAATAGAAGAGCGTATTATTTTAATTTTTTTCCAAAAGTTATTTTCATGAAATATGCGCACTTAGCTTATGATTGTTTATTATATAAAAGTAAGTTGAAGGAAAACGATATCACAAATATAAAGCCAATAAAAATATAATTTATTTTATTGTGAATTGCAGGAAATCTGTATCCATTAATTGTTAATTCTCATAATTCTTATCATATATCATTCTTCATTGGAAAATTATATATAAAAAATTTTTCTATCAAGTTTAAAAAATTCCTTTCTAAATTAAGTCCTAGTCTTAAATAAATTTTCTTATAGTTCTCTGAAGTGTGAGTCCTATACAAATTTCTTAAAAACATTATTTAGATAGATGACTAAGTAATATGGGGACATAACCAGATTCTATTATTCTCTTTAATTTTATAAAATTTAACTACGAATTCTTAAAATAATTGAATATTGTATATATATATATATATATATATATATATATATATATATATATAT
>JAPMOR010012350.1:0-48894 GCA_026543865.1 Argiope aurantia | reverse complement strand
CAGTTTCTTTTACTGACTATCAAAATATTGTTAATATTTGAGTTTATGTTAATTTAATGTTAAATAAACTTAATTCATAGAACAGAAATTTTATTGTTAAATAAACTTAATTCACAGAACACATATTTTAATGTTATATAAACTTAATTCATAGATATAGAATTCACTTATTCCTGGAGAGGTTCAACAATAATGACGGACTTTTTTCAGAATTTTAAAAAGATTTTATTGTTTCTCCGCTTTCGGCAATTTCTTTGAGCTTTTCCTTTCGGCGTTGTTGCTACATCGATAATTTTATAGGAATGATTGTTTTCACATATACCGCTTGAGGGCGTTACAAGTGAGAGGCGGGGCAATATGCTTAAGTAACATACTCCCGCCTTGAAATTGCCCACTTTCAATATTCGGATACTATATGAATTTCACACATCACAATAAATTGGACAGAATTATTACAAAAAACGAATAAATATAGAAACAAAAAACAAAAATATACTGAAAAATTCTTATATATACAAATTTACACAAATGAGTTAAAGTCTGTATATATTATTTACAATCATATACACATATAAATCCAATTAATTTTTTGGAGTTACATGTATTATATATATAAACATATTTGACTAATACCTCTTTTAATTACATCATTCAAAACTCTTATTACAACAACTCTGACCAAGCCATCTGAACTTTTTAAATAATTCTTGAATTCTACCCAGTCTCCATTTACATGGAGGCGAATCTCGATCTTTGATTACAACCATAACATTCAGATTTATTTACATTATTCTTAGCAAACTGCCATTTGTTTCAAAGATGTAAATTATTCAAATGATCACGTTTTCAATTTTTCCAAACTTGTACTAATTTAGTTAATTTTTGCCATTGTTTGGCCCTCGATAGCTCAGTTTTTAGAAAACTCAATCTCATATAAATGAAACACAAACTCTTGGACTGTATCTCCATTCCTTTATTCTCAACACACTGTCTCTCTCTCTCTCTCTCTCTCTCTCGTTTTCACATCCACTAAAAAAGTTATATGATTTCACCACTTGGTGGCGCTACAAATTAGTAGGCAGAGCGTTCTGCTGACTTCCTGGCGCCAACATTCCGGCCCCCTTGAAATATCATTTCAAAATCTCAGAAATCAAATTCAAAATTCAAAATTACTCAAAACTCAAATTCAAAATTTTAAAATTACAGAAATAAAAATTTAACACATTATTTGATTAGACAATGCAAAAATTCTACAATTATCTTACACAAGATACAAAATATATTACACTTTTAAAATAAATTTGAATATTATATACAAAACATTTCTGAAAAGAAAATATATGCGATAATTCAATATGTACTATGAACAACTTAAATATACATTATATATCATTTTAAATAATAAATACAATAATTACACTAGATATACATTGATTTTATTCACATGGTAATAAACAAATCTTTGAAATTGCTCTTTTCGTGACTCCTTGTGGAGTTTTTATAAGTACTACTCTGACTTTGCCGTCTGATCCATAAATTAAATCTTGTATTCTTCCCATTGTCCACTGGCAAGGGGGAAGATTATCATCTTTTAAAAGAACCATAGAATCCTTTGAAATGTTTTGTTTCTCAAACTGCCATTTGTGTCTGGATTGCAAATTATTTAAGTAATCTAATTTCCATTTTTTCCAAATTATTTGGACAGTTTTGCTCAATTTTTGCCATTAAGATAAAAGGTTATCTTTTCTCTCTGAATAATCTGGATCAGGAATACTATTTATGGGACGGCCGATTAGAAAATGGCCTGGAGTCAAAATTTCAAAATTGTTTGGATCTGATAACAAAGGTGTCAGTGGGCGACTGTTTAGAATACCTTCAATTTGAATAACAATAGTCAAAAACTGTTCCATTGTTAAACGCGCATTACCAACAATTCTCTTTAAATGGTGTTTGAAAGATTTAACACCCGCCTCCCATAAGCCACCGAAGTTAGGTGACCTAGGTGGAATAAATGTCCATGTCACTTGTTTAGTTGTTAAGTAATTAGCTAGTGGCTCTGGGGGTCTACCAATCATATTTTGCAAACGTTTCAAATCTGAATGGGCCTCTTTGAAATTGGTTGCATTATCAGAACAGATAGAGGAACTAACACCTCTTCTGCTAAAAAAGCGCTTTAAAGTGGCAATCATTGCCTCTGCAGTTAAGTCAGTGACTATTTCCAAGTGGATTGCCTTAGTAGCAAAGCAAATGAAAACAACCACATAACATTTTTGATAATTGCCTTTCCTCTGACCCTTGTATTTAATATAGAAATGTTCACAAAAGTCTATCCCAACATGAGTAAAAGGATAACTAGGTTTAACTCTATTGGATGGGAGATTTCCCATAATTTGGGTTACAGTTCTAGGTTTATTTTTAGCACAAATGACACAATCATGAATAATTTTTCTGGCTGTATTTCTGCCAGATAATGGCCAATATTCCCGTCTTACCAAATACAACAATGTTTGTGCACCAACATGTAAATATTTACGATGAAAATATTGCATAACTAACAAAGTGAATTTATGATTCTTTGGAAGTAATATGGGAAACTTTTTATCATATGACAAATCAGAATTACTTAATCTTCCTCCAACACGTAAGACACCGTTTGGGTCTAGAAATGGGTTCAAGCAACTTACCCGACTCTTGCTAACATTTTCACCTTTTTCGAGGGCTTTTATTTCACAATTAAAGGCAGCTACCTGAACAAGTTTGACTAAAGTTAACTTGGCCAACTGCAGTTCCTTGGTGTTTAAAGAACCTGACATTTTGCTCGAATTTCTCAAATTATTAATAAATCTGAAAATAAAGGCTAAGATTTTAATTATTTTATAAAACTTATTTGACACACTAAGTATATTATCTAAAAATGATGAATCCATAGCTGAAATTAAACAGCAATTAGTCGTATTTTTGAGTTCTGCTAAATAAAGTTTCTCAGAAGAAACGTCCCTGTCCCGCACAGAACTGTCCAATGGATCGTGGATGTCGTTGAAATCACCAGGAAAGTTCACAATCAATTCTTGGAGAAATGTTGGACCAAACCACCATAAGTCACTTTGTTGCATTCTCGTTGGATGAAGTCCCCTTGAAATGACGTCAGCGGGATTTTGTTCGGAAGGAACATGATGCCACTGATTCATTTCTGTGGATTCTTGAATAATAGCCACTCTGTTTGCAACAAATGTTTTTAAGTTTCGTGACTCTTTTCTCATCTACGAAAGCACGATTGTAGAATCCGAACAATATGATACTGACGTAATATCCATTTTTAATGCACTTTTTACCTTCTGCATCAATTTGGTGAGCAGAACGGCACTGCATAACTCTAAACGAGGTATAGTTACCTGTTTGATTAGTGACACACGAGATTTACTCGCGATAAGCTTCACTTTCACTTCACCCGCTGAATTGACTGTTCTGGCGTAGATTGCAACACCATATGCCTTTTCAGACGAGTCACAGAATCCATGAAGCTCATTCACTTCCGCGTTTGGAATAACAATACATCTATCTATGTTAATGTCGTTTAAGTTTCTTAAAGATGTTAGAAACTCTTGCCATTCACAAGCTTGTTTCGCGGGAAGCATTTCACCCCAATCAATCTTGAGCAACCACAATTGTTGCATGAATATTTTTGCCTTCGTGATCACTGGCCCAAGTAACCCAAGTGGATCAAAAAGTCTGGCGATAATGGATAAGACCGACCTTTTAGTAGGTAATTCATTACCTATTTCCTCAATCTCCCAAAATTTTCTCAAGTTTGAATTTAATTCTTCTGATCCACATATTAAACCGCAATAGTTACAATTTAATTTAACTGAACTCGAAACGCTACCTCCTACAGTATATCCAAATACAGAGTCCTGTAACGTCAAATTCTCATTTTTAGCATTTAATTTTCCCGACTTTATTATTTCATAAAAGTATTCAGCACCAATTAAAATATCTATTTTGCCCGGAATATTAAAATTAGGGTCCGCAAGGTCAATTGATTCTGGAATATGTACACGCATATCTATCATCTTATTTGGTATTAAATCTGTTATTTTTGATACCACTAACATCGAAATATTTCTTTCGAAACTTTTATTTTTATTAGCCACAGTTGCTGTAACTTGCGATTAACTACCAGCGAGGCATTATTAATACAAGAAATAGATTTATTTATTTTTTCACTTTGGAGTTCTAGCCTCTGCATGCAATTCTGACTCATGAGGCAGCACTGTGAACCGTTATCCAAAAGGCACCTTACTTCCTGCCATTGCGAACATCTATCTTTTATTAAACATCTTACAGAAGACAAAACTACATTTTGATTAACAATTAGATTTGTTGCGACGAAAGACGGACTCCACTCACTGGGGGAAACCGAACCTTGTTTCGAATTTTTCCCCTCCGATTGCGAATTATTTATGACTTCAGCGGTTTTTATATTCGAAGACGAAACATTTTTTGCTTCTTTCGAAAACTGTATTAACTTATTGTGAGCTTTGCCACAGAAACAATTTCTAAACGAACACTTTTTAACGCTGCAATTAGTCGATAAACATTTGAAGAAGGCGTTTTTATTTTTCACTACCTCTACGCGTTCAAGAACCGAAAGTCTCTTACATTGAGGACATGCATACAAAGGATGATTCTCGCTCTTTAGACATAAATCGCAATTTTTATTTTTCATCTCATAGAAAAATACCTTTGATGCTGGTTTAAATTTATTACTATAATTTTGCCCTCTTCTCGTCTCATTAATGGTTTTGCCTTTAGAAGCAAAATACAAATCGCATTCTTTCCCTAATTCGAGAGGTGTAAACCACTTTTGATTTTGTCTAATATTAATATGAGTTGCTGTTTCTTTATCCAGCGTTTGGAATAATTTATCCGAAACTATCAATTGTTTTAGGGTCTCAAAATCTGTAACACCCCTTAATTTTAAATAATATTCAAAACTCGTCATTAAGCGTGACGCGAATTGCACATGAGTTTCGTTATCTCTAGAAACATATTGTTACAAACCTGCAATTCGGCTTCCCAGCGTAGTTTGTTCCATCAACAGAAAGAAAGCTTTACAGTCATCTGAATGGGACAGAGTCCAGGTGGCGCGTCGGGAGTACCAGAGCTTGGCGACCATTTTGATACGAATTTGGCGACTTTGGCGCCAAAAAAAATTATACCCGAAACTTCGAGAATTTTCCCGATCCGTCCAGTAGGACCTGAGATACACCTCGAACGTTCCTGATTGGTTGAGAGGCTTCTAGCCCCGCCTCCTGAAACCTATAAAAGGGTCCACAGCTGCCAGAGAAGTCAAGTCCGAAGACGGAGCGGAGGAATCGTAAGCAACAGAGCGGAGTAGGCGGAAACGACGGTGAGCAGCGACGGAGTCAAGCTCGTGCTGAACTGAGCTGTGCGCTACTGTCTGCAGTAGATTCTGGTTGTATACTGTTGTATGCTACACGTCTCGGCTGAAGATAATCGTCTTCTGTGCTGTATATAGCTGTTGCTTTTGTGCTGTCCTGTGTGTCTTCGTGTAAATAAACGTCGTTGTTTTTATTCTACTTCTGCCTGCTGATTGAGCGTTCTTTACACCATATCACTTCCACTATCCAAACGAACCCCGGAAAAATTTCGTAACATTTGGTGTCAGAAGTGGGATAGTGGTTAATAGTACATGGTGCTGACGAGATCCCAAGCAAAAATGGCTGATAGCGGTAATGGTGAGTTATTGGCTCTGTTGGAGGAGATGAAGCAAGAACAAAAGAAACTTTTGCAAGAAATGAAAGCCTTCACGGAAGACATGAAGAGTGATTTGAAGGAAGACCTTTCGTCGTGGAAAGAAATTTCAAAAGATAAATGTAATAAAACAGAAGAAGTCCAAGATATCACAGAAGAAATTGAAGGAAGCAGCGAGAGCCAAGTGGAAGAAAAGACTGAAGATGGAATGGAGACCGGTGTCACCGAAAAGGTGCTTAGCCATCCAGAGGATGAACCGAAGTTTAATAAGGAGAGGAACGAACAGGGAGAATGTCAAATAGTTGCGGAGCTGAAACAGTCTTCTCCGAATGAGTCCCCTGAAGTGAAACCGAAAGTGCAGGCACTTGGGGATGGAGAAGATGGACTTTCGTCAGACGGGTCTGTTGGTGGTGACCCGTGCTCGATGCCTATGGATGCAAGAGTTGATGCGACCCTGTTTGGATTGGATTCCTCCCAAAGATTACAGGAACTACCTCTCTGCAAGCTTCTTGGTATCTCCTGGCATAGTGACACGGAAGAAGACTACGTGGCTGGAATCGCTGATCCCTGTAGTCACGGTCTCAATTTCCTCCAAGAATTCATTCCGGAGGTCTCTACTACGATCCAGCGTTTGGCTCCATGGGACATCCTGCATTTTAAGGAGCGGAATCAAGTTTGGATGTACAATCCGAAACGACGAAGAGGTCCGGGTCAAAAGCATTCAGAAGGTTTGGATGGATCTTCAGTCGCCGCCAAATTAGTAAATGATGTCATCTGCGGAAGTCGCCTAAAGCATCATCATCATAACATCATACGGAAGCCTACGTCAGCTGTTGAATTGAAGTAGGACTCCGGGACGTTAGTCTTTGCAGAGGGGAGCAATGTTACAAACCTGCAATTCGGCTTCCCAGCGTAGTTTGTTCCATCAACAGAAAGAAAGCTTTACAGTCATCTGAATGGGACAGAGTGCAGGTGGCGCGTCGGGAGTACCAGAGCTTGGCGACGAATTTGGCGACTTTGGCGCCAAAAAAATTATACCCGAAACTTCGAGAATTTTCCCGATTCGTCCAGTAGGACCCGAGATACACCTCGAACGTTCCTGATTGGTTGAGAGGCTTCTAGCCCCGCCTCCTGAAACCTATAAAAGGGTCCGCAGCTGCCAGAGAAGTCAAGTCCGAAGACGGAGCGGAGGAGTCGTAAGCAACAGAGCGGAGTAGGCTGAAACGACGGTGAGCAGCGACGGAGTCAAGCTCGTGCTGAACTGAGCTGTGCGCTATTGTCTGCAGTAGATTCTGGTTGTATGCTACACGTCTCGGCTGAAGATAATCGTCTTCTGTGCTGTATATAGCTGTTGCTTTTGTTCTGTCCTGTGTGTCTTCGTGTAAATAAACGTCGTTGTTTTTATTCTACTTCTGCCTGCTGATTGAGCGTTCTTTACACCATATCACTTCCACTATCCAAACGAACCCCGGAAAAATTTCGTAACAAAATCTAAAATTCTCTAAAACCGCTCGCGCTGTTGGCTCGAATTCTCTTAGCACAATTGATTTAATTTCTTCATAATTATTTAAGTCTTTCTCAGCAATATAAGTTAGGATATTAGAAGCTCTTTCTCCTAATAAATTTAATAAAATCTCTGCTTTAAATTTCTCAGGAACCTTTTTAGTACTAAGTGCTCTCTCTAACGAAGTAAAAAAGAAACCCCAATCCTGAGCTTTGCTCGGTGGTTTAATACACAATATTCTCACAGACTTTAATAAGCTATCCAGAGACTCTTCTGGTTTGGTTTTACACTCTACATTAACGGAAGTCTGAGTACTATTTTCATTACCCCTTAATTGCGCTAATTGTAATTCTATTTTAGTTCTTTTTAATCTAATACGCTGTAGTTCTATTTCACTCTCCTGATCGTATTTTTGGTTTCTATTCCCTGTTACTCAATCGACAGCATCTTTAACAACTTCGTTGTCATTTTTGAACACATCACTCTCCTCAATTAAACGCTTTATTTCACTCTTTTTCATGCCTTCCGCAACCATCAAACCCATGTCCTCGGCAACGAGTTTTAATTCATCTTTCTTTAATTTTACTAAACCTGCCATTTTAAATATATAATTCAAAATAATTCAAGAGAATAATATTATAACAATTTTATTCTAAACTCATTAAAACAAAATTAACTTCGTCTCGGGAAATTAATTAACTCATTAAAACAAAATTAACTTCATCCCGGGAAATTAATTATAACTCAACAAAAACAAAATTAACTTCTTCGCGGGAAATTAATTATAACTCATCAAAAACAAAATTAACTTCTTCTCGGGAAATTAATTATAACTAAAAAAACAAAAACAAAATTAATTTCATCTCGGGAAATTAATTAGTTAATAACTCAAAGGATAATACTGCCCATACCTCTTTGCTGGGACTGCTGTCACTCGAGACCAGTTATCCAAAAGAGAATACTCATTCTTGGTATTTTCGCACCAAGTTCGTCATTATCGACGATATCTCCACTAATAAATCACACATTTCAAATAATGAATCACTATACAATAGATGCATAGTCGTCTCCGGCTCGACGGACCATGTTTGGCCCTCGATAGCTCAGTTTTTAGAAAACTCAATCACATATAAATGAAACACAAACTCTTGGACTGTATCTCCATTCCTTTATTCTCAACACACTGCCTCTCTCTCTCTCTCTCTCTCGTTTTCACATCCACTCAAAAAGTTATATGATTTCACCACTTGGTGGCGCAACAAATTAGTACGTGGAGCGTTCTGCTGACTTACTGGCGCCAACAGCCATTTTGACAAATAATTATCTGATTTTTCAATTAATTTTGGTTTAGTAATTGAAGTATTTGGACGACCAATTAAGAAATGCCCCGGAGTCAAAGCTGTATAATCGTTAGGATCCGTAGATAAAGGTACAATAGGTCTACTATTTAGAATACCTTCGATTTCTGCAGTTAATATTAAAAATTCTTCAAATGTGAGTTTTATAGAACCTACTGCTCTCTTTAAATGAAATTTAAAAGATTTGAATCCTGATTCCCACAAGCCTCCAAAATTAGGAGACCTTGCGGGAATAAATTTCCAATCAATACTTTCTGTAGTCAGATAATCATTTAAAGTATCATCAGGATTTTCAATCTTTTTAATTCTGAATTTGTTCCAACAAAATTCCCTGTGTTAACCGAAAATATGCCTGCACATTTACCGCGTCGAGCAAAGAAGCGTTTTAAAGTTGCAATTAAATCAGTAGACGTTAAAACAGTAACTATTTCCAAATGTATGGCTTTAGTTGAAAAACAAATGAAGACTGCAATATAAATCTTTTGAAAAATATCTTTGCGTTGGCCGTTATATTTAATTAAGAATGGTCCACAAAAATCGATACCACAGTTTAAAAATGTTGGGCTGGGAGTTAATCTTTCCGGTGGCAGATTTCCTAATAGTTGATTACAACTTACTGGTTTATTTTTGAAGCAAACAATGCATTCATTAACTATTTTTCTAGTCACATTTCTTCCTCCAACTGGCCAAAATTCCGCCTGACAAAATGAAGTAAGATTTGGGGACCTACATGTAAGTACCTTTTGTGAAAACATTCCATAATTATTTTTGTAAATCTATGATGAGCAGGAAGAAGCTTAGGATGCTTTTTATTTTGAGTTAATTTAGTCTTTTGCAAACGACTACACTTAGAATATTATCCTCCTACAGAAATGGTGCTAAATTTTTAATCTTTATTTAATATCAATACCTTTTGACAAATCTTTAATTTCCTTTGAAAATTCAAAAGATTTCACCTTGCTTACCATGAAGTTGGATGCTGCTTGAATTTCCTTTATTGCTAACTTACCTTTTTTTAACCAAAATAGAATTAAAATAACTTTACATTCAAAATTCAAAAAGAAAGATAAAATGAATCCGTCCCGAAGACTTTTTCAAGGATCACCCTCAGGCAAGGATTCAAACCAGGGATTTTTTCTGTGAAGTGTCTGACTCTCGTCCAACCAACTGACCCTTCGTGACCCGAAAATCCCAGAAAATTGAGGTTTTGGAGACAAAAATTAGTATCACAAGAATAAAACCATTTTCAAAAAACAATCCAGAAAAAAACACAGCATATCACGCCACAAAATACCAAGAAAAAAGAACCAAAATCATTTAAACCAGAAAGCTAAGTACTTACTAATTGAAAGTGTAATTCCAAAAGACAATATAAGGTATAAACTTGTTAGAGAAAATGCACTTCGTTAAATTGAACCAAAATTAAATTTTCCACGTTTACAGCTATATATGCTTACTAAGTTTTGTCATAATGTAACGTCATCAAAGTTGAAGCGCCCTCTGTTGAGACATAACTCAAAGCCAACTAACTGGAGGAAGTCAGAAATCAGACAGTCCTTCTCTTATCAAAACCTCTATATTACAAAAGGTTTTGGGGAATTCGTTAATAGTTAAGTTCTCAATGAGATTGTTTGTTGCTAAAATATACGAACTTTTATTATTGCATATTTTTTTAATCCTGTTAAATTGTGAAAAAATCAAATTTTTGAAAATTCTTGAGTGCAAATTAGAATGGTAGTTACTAAGTTTTATTATTTTAAAGTTAAAATCATCCCTTTTATCGAAAATGCCTATTAAAGTTTTTCCATTATTAATTTCAATATTAATAATTTTAAATAATTAGCTCTAAGTTGATTTTCGTTTGTTTGAGTCAGAACTAAATCCTTTGGGTAACAATTAATAACATCACTAGGATTATCCAAATTTAACAAAATTAAGTCATTAATGTATCTCCAGCCTATTACTAAGTTGTGTTTAATTATTTCTTTTTCATAATAATATAGGAAAATATTGGCTAACGCACTTGAAAAGGCTGTTCCCATTGGAATCCCCTTTATTTGTTTATAGAAATTAATTCCATTAAAAACATAGTTTTCTTTAATATTAAATTTACACAACTCTAGCCAATTACTTTTTGTAATAATATCTCTATTTAAATATTCGTCATATATAATAGTACAGACCTCTACTAACTTTTCATGAGGTAGATTAGTGTACAAATTTTCAAAATCATAAGTATTAAGCTTATAAATATTGTTAGTTTTTAGAAATTCCAAGATATCTTTATTACTATTGATAATAAAACTATCTTCATCTATAATTTTGTCTAAGAAAATTTTCAAGTATTTTAAGAAATGTTTTCCACTATAGTAATTGTAACTACCGGTGCTACAAGTTACAAATCTAAATTTTATTGGTTTTTTATGAAATTTTATTGTTGGGAATAGGTAAGGGTAGTTTAAAGAACAAGTCTTAATTTTAGTTCTTTTAGCGATGCTGGCTTTCGCTAAAAGTGACGTGATTTGCTGTGTTTTTTTCTGGATTGTTTTTTGAAAATGTTTTTATTCTTGTGATACTAATTTTTGTCTCCAAAACCTCAATTTTCTGAGATTTTCGGGTCACGAAGGGTCAGTTGGTTGGACGAGAGTCAGACCCTTCACAGAAAAAATCCCTGGTTTGAATCCTTGCATGAGGGTGACCCTTGAAAAAGTCTTCGGGCCGGAGTCATATTATCTTTCTTTTTGAATTTTGAATGTAAATTATTTTAATTCTATTTTGGTTAAGCTCATTTGTGTTTTAGTTGTAGCAGCATTAGCGCTCTCTAAATACAGTGTGTATTTTATTATATAGATTCAGGAAATTTTATATAGTTAATTTTCATATTGTTTATTTCTGAATTGATAGTTGCTTACCTTTTTTTATGTTCAGAAGACCAAATTATTAATAAATCTGAAAAGATAACTTACAATTCGACAAATTTTAATATAGCTGTTACTCAATTTCAGAATATCACAAATAAAATCATTAGAAATATTAGATAGTAAAACAAATTCACAAGGAGTTTAAACTTTTTTCAGAAAGTCATTATTTATATTAAAATCTACAGCGCCCTTTTATGGGAAATTTCTGATTGTAGAAATTGTGGTCCATTGAACCAAATTTGACTGTTTATCAAATTGGTTGCTGAAGTTCCCCTGGAGATTAAGTCTGCTGGTTTGACTATAGATTTAATATGTCTCCAGTCATAATTGGGGTAGAAACTGTTAATTTTTTTAAAAACGATGAGAAACAAATGTTTTCAATTTTCCTGGGGGAGTTTTTATCCAACTTAAGGTAATTGTGGAATCTGACCACATATAGATGTAATTTCATGTCACTGGTAAAATCGAAATCACCTTTGATGTAAGTCGTGCCAAAAGAAATGTTGCTGACAACTCCAGACGAGATGTTGTTGCAAAACATGGCTCTTGCGCCAATAAAATCCAAACTACCAACCAACCGAGGTGTTGTTGATTACTTGATTGAGCACACACGCGATTTGCTGCACAAAAGGCTTGTTTTCACTTCGCAGGATTTATTTTTTGAGCACACATAGATGACTGCACCATAGGTCTTATTTGAAGCATCACAGAAGCAATGTAGGTCTATGGTGGTGGGATTCTCCATGATAACACATCTTTGAATTTTTAACTGGTTCACTGACGGTAAGTCTTTTAAGAATTTTAAACAGTCATTCAAATCGTTTGGTAGAATTGTGTCATTCCAATTTAGCTTTTGTTGCCAAAGTCTCTGAAGAAACATCTTAGCACTAGTTATAATCGTGCTGATATGACACAAAGGACCAAACAGTCTTGCTATGACTGAAAGAATTTTCTGCTTCGATTAACTGTTATTTAAATTGACAGTCATTTTAAACGTGAAAATGTCACAGCATTCCGAGCGTTTTGACTGTTGTTGAGTCTGGAAATTCAAAGTTTAAGTTTTGATTATTACCTGATCATCCAGGATGGATTTAAACCCATTTGTGAAGTTGCATGCCTCCTTTCCTTAAAAGTTCTATTAACTGCTGTTATAAAGCTTTGGTTTCTGGTAAGTTATTTGAACCAGTTAAAATGTCGTCAACGTAAACATCAGTAAGAAGTGTTGCAGATGCTTGGGGAAATTCAATTTTTTTCTTTCTCAGCTAAGGCCTTGAGTGTTGTGTTCTGTGGTTAAACATGGAGCACATTTTGTTCCATGTGTCACAGTCCGTAGTCTGTACGTTTCCACAGGAACAAATCTATTAGGTTTCCACAGAATTTTTAGCAGGTCTCTATCTGCTTCTGCAACCAAAATTCGGTGCTACATTTTCTTTATATCTGCACTAAATGCCAACTGATATGTTCGGAATCTCGAAATGATGCAGAGCAGTTCCTGTTGAACTGTTCCGCTGCTCAATAAAATGGAATTAAGTGAAACTCCATTGCTAGAATTTGCAGATGCATCAAAAACGACACTCAAGGGTGTTTGTTGATGCGCTTTCTAGCGAAATACGGCATGATGAGGAATATAATATTCACTATTAGCAATTTCAGCAGAATCGAAAATTCTTTCCATATGATTAAGCTGGAAATATTCATCCATAAAAACTTTGTATTGTGTTGCCATTGTTTTATTTTTATCTAATCTTTTCCAAAGTAAATTTCAACGCCTTTCCACCATTTCTTATGAATCGCCTAGTGTAGAATGTTTTTCTTCAATAACTGGTAATTTAAAAACATACCTTCCGTACTATAGCTCTTACGAGTGGAAAGAAAATGTTGCTCGCAGTAGATCGTTCAAATGATTCGACTGAATCATCTAAATTGTCGCCAGGAAAAGATTCTAAGTTAAAGAAATTTTTAACAGAATCCTCCAGATTATCATTTTCAAAAATTTACCCAAAAAAAGAAATGATAATTTCTTGCCTTTGATTGTTTCCGTTACTAAATATCCAAACACACTATTTTGTAACAATAGTGAACAATTCATATGTGTTTCTATTCTCGTTGTCAAGTCTTTCAAATGTTATTTTTATTAATATATCATTTGTTAAGTTATTGCATTCAAAATTCAAACTTTTTAAAGCTCTTAGACTTTTTTCTATTGTGTCTGTGATATTTCGTAAGCCCTTTGCAGACTCAAAATATAATTCTTCTAGTTTTAGCATATTTCGAATGTGAATATCAACAACTGCTCGCTTTTTTCAAAGCGTTCTTCGAGAGCAGCAAACAGTGGCTCAAATGTATCGTCACTCGTTTCTATAAATTTAGCTTCACTACAGAGGGCAGCTTTTAAATAAAATAACTTTTGATCATTTGTTAATTTGGTATTATTAGACACATGAATTGATTTTTGAAATTATTGAATTCTTCCATTTTTACGTAAAATAGCAGTAAGGGAATTTCCGGAAGTTTCTGTTTAATTCAATATTATCGATATAAGCTTTAAAATTTGAATTTTGATCATTTTTACTATGAATTGCATTTTTTTAATTATTATAATTAGAGAGTAAGCATTTCAAACATACCTCTATTTCGTTTCTTTCTTCTTCGATATCCAACATTTCTTGATCGCACTACTGGATTGGTATTTCATTTTCGCCGATTTCTAAATAATCCTTGAATAAAATTTCTAATTCTTTTTTTATTTTTGCCACACTTGCCAGTTTTTGTTGACAGCTGAATACAAATTTATTTTCTTCTTCAACCGTTGAACTACTTTCAACAAACTTTTTAATACTTGTTAGTTTAGCTTTTATTCTTCCCCAAATTCTATTTAACTCTTTGGCTATTTGAGCTTTATTTTTATCCATATTTTCGCTTATCCGTCTCCGGGTCGCTAGGACCAGAATGGAGAGGTTCAACAATGATGGCGGACCTTTATAGAATTAAAAAATATACATTTTATTGTTTCTCCTCTTTTGTGCGTTTTTTTTAAGCTTTGCCTTTGGGCGTTGCTGCTACATCGATAATTTTATAGGACTGATATTTTTTCACATATACTGCTTGAGGGCGTTACAAGTGAGAGGCGGGACAGTATGCTTACCTAAAAATTGCAGTGAATATATTCCAGTTTATAATGAATTAACATAGTTTGGCTGCAGAAAGATAACTCTTTGAAGCATACATATTGAACAAGAATGTCCAGAGAAAAAAGTGTTTTATTAAATTTAATTTAATCATTAAATATATTTTAGTAGAAGTATTCTCACAGTGAAATAAATAACATAAATTTCCCAATTCATTACCGAGTAATTAATGATTAGTTGAAGACGATTACGATTAATTTTAGAACTAATATTATTCATTGAATTCTGAATTAGGCAAAACCACTCTATCGCCCTATTCATGTATAATATAAAAGTATATTTTCCTAATAACTCCACTCACATGTATTCGAAATACTCGATGAAAACAATTTTTTTTTCCTTAACTTATGATAAAATCTTAGCTGAAAGACACAGATTAGTTGGAAAAAATGCGATGTCTTATTCACTAGTCAGCTTATTGATAATTCTTTTAAATATAGCGCAAATTATAAGCTGCATAAACAGCATTTAAATCAGATGTCTAAAAATCTGTGGACTTCATCGCATTCAGTTCATAATCCGCTCTCCAAATATTGTCGTCAGAACGCGATATCTTATTCACCTTCTCGGAAATACTGTCAAAAGTAATGCAAATTATAAGGTTTGATGAACGATATTTCAATCAAAAGCCTAAAAATCTGCGGATTTAACCTCTTCGACATCCATTGCATTGCCGTCACAACCAGCCGATCAAAAATTTTCCAGAAAATGAGGCTACTTATTGACCTGCCACCCTATCGATTATTTTGCCAAATATAGTAAAACTGCTTTAACCGTTACTTGGATTTTGGAGTGTTTACATTAAGGTAGTTTTTAAATTATTATATTCGAGAATGTGCAGCTCATCACAACCATATTCTTGCCACCATACTCTATTGAAGATTCTTGCCACCATTTTTTTTAAACTCTTAATGTCTCGCCTACGGGGGGAGGGAGGTAAGCGGTTGCCTATAGGGGGACAGTTCCCCTCCTCCTACTGATGCCGCCTCTGCCAAATCAGGAAATTGAAAGAAAATTGCATTGGTCCAAAAACTTAGCTGTCCTAAAGCCAAGTTTTTGACAAAGTTTCTAAGAGTATAATTATTCCGCTCATTCTATACCTCATCAAATCCCCCCCTCCTCCATAAAAACCCTTTTTATGTTATATATCTCTCTGTCTATATGTATGATAACAACAACAACAAAAAGCGAAGAGATAAACGAATTAAATTTTGTATGTAGTTTTAACACAAAGGAAAACGCAGTATTTGCTTTTAAATTATGACACATTTGTTATATCATTTAATAAATTAGTTAATGATGTTAACAATTTATGTAGAGTTACATTATTATTTGAATTTTAAAGAGGTGTAGAATAGTTTTGTGGAATATATGCTCCGAATTTACTGAATAAAAACATAAAACGTCGAATAATTTTACTTAGAAAGATCTAAATAAAACTTTTAAAAATCCTTTCTCAGCACTAATTATTAAAGAAGTTACTATATACTATTAAATAGCGGAGCCCTGGTGCATTGCATCCGTCGCACCCCTAGATGGCCGGCCCTGGTTGGAACGCCTGGAATACTTCTTCGAATTCTTTCCTTTTGTTGGTTTTCTTTTTTGATACATCCGGTAAACAAGCCTTTATGACCATGATTTCGAATTGTCATATTCAACTTGTGGGGAAACAAAACAAAAAAGCTTTCTTCACTTCACGAGAAAATTAAGCACTTTTTAACGACCTTTTCTGAAAATTAAGCACTTTTAAGATGCTTAAAAATGGTTTCCAAATTTAAGTACCTTTTAAGCACTTTTCATGACGCTACGCACCCTGTTCCTACTAACATGACTCAACCAAATGAATAGGGAAAAATCCTCAAGAGATTAGGTCAGAGGAATTAATTTTTCCTATTATATGTCGCCGTTATTTCTTTTATTCTATTTTTTTCCTTATTTATTTCCCCCTAAACAATACAATGCAACCCTGGAATCACTCCAAAAAAATGGTTTCCATATCAATAATGTTAAGTCCTTGTAGCACCGAATGTTTCAACCTGGCCTCAATACAGGATGCCATAAACTCTACTCTAAGGATTCTCATCTGGTTTAAAGGAGCCACTCTTGTTTTTGCCGGACAAGCGCAATTTTTACACCTTGGTGGGTGTCTGATCGCAAGAATACACAAGATGCATATGCCTCAACAAAAACGTGCATTTGAGTGGTATCATTGATTTCAAAATAACGCGGAATTTTTACATCTGCAAGTTTGTCTATTTCACTCTACCACTTTAGAAAGGGTTTCACAATATCTTTAGGCAAAGGTGAATCCCAAGATAATTTTAATTTCCATGTATTCTGCAACAGTATTTTAGGTGGTAGAGTAGCAAAACATAAAATTCCAAGTGGATCAAAAATTTTCTGTACCGCTGCCAAAATAAGAACGTTACGTTTTATTATTCTCAGGTTTTAAATCTTGGACACAAACACTGCGCTTCAGAACATCTTTATCTAAATCCCATAACATTCCCAAAATCTTAGTTATACCTGCACTCCTTAATATATATTTGCATTCGATATTACTTTCCTAATTTCGAAAATTAAAACAACCACGTGGCAACATTGTTCCTTAATCTCAAAATAAAGTCTTCTGGTTGACTAAAATCTCCCACGCCCGCCACACAATTGTCAACATAAGACGAAAGTTTTAATTTATCAGCAATTTCAGAATCATCCGTGGGCACATTTTCGAGAAAATGTGAAAGTGCTGCTGCTAATAAGAAAGGACACGAAAACGCACCAAATACTGCCCGACCATTCGCAATTCGCTTGCTTTCTGTAGGTTAAAAGAATCTAAAAAAATTCTCTATGCTCAGGTGCAATTCACAACTGAAGGGAAAGCCTTTTCAATATCGGCAGAAATGCTGATTGGATAATTTCGAAACCTAACAATGATATCCGATATTTGTTCAATTAAATTTGGACCTTTATACAATAAATCCTTTAATGAATTTTTTCCAGTTTCATGAGCTGGCGCATCAAAAATTTCCCTTGTTCTAGTAGTAATACTATTGGTTTTCACAACCAGTCGATGGGGCAGAAAATGAGATGTTACCTTTTCAATTATTTTTAATTCTTCCCATCCCTAAAACATTGCCTTATAATCCTCTAAAAGCCCATTCCGTTGTGCGCGTTCACACATCTTTTTATTTCTCTTCCAAGTCAATTCTTTATTGAAAAGAAACTCAATAATATCTGATTTTAAAAGCAAACTAAGTTCGCATCTACCATTCGGGAGAATTTTTATATTGTTTTTAAATTCCTCAATCACTTTTGAATGCTCGTTATTTTTATTTAACTTTTGAATTGGATCATGGATTCCAATGCTTTCGAGACTCCACAACTCATTGATAGACGAAAGTAAATAAATAACATTTAAAATGGTATGACTGTTTGTACAAACTCTATTAGCAACTTTTTGTTTCCCAGTCAAAATATATCCTAAACGCGTCTTTAACAAAAACAAACCCGATTTCAATTTGATATCCGCTTCTATCAATAAACCTTTTTCGCAGCCATTAGACAAATCTGACAAAATTATTTCCTTTTCATTCAACTCATTAATCAGAGTAGGATTACTAACTTTTGGCATTGTCCCACAAATCCTCTTTTCCGCAAACGCTTTAATACGAAGATGGAATGAGTCATCTAGTGAACAAATAAGCAATTCATATATATAATAAATCTGACTCTGTGTGTCTCGCCCCCCAAAATAACATATGTTGCCTTTTTATCTAATTACTTGATTTAATGCCCAACTTCTCGATTGCATGTCTTGAAATGTAAGAATACTGAGATCCGGAATGGCGAACCAGTAGCTTAATATTTTGGGCACGCAGCCGATCAAAATGGTTTGCATTTTAGTTCAAAATAACAAGTTCACTATGAAGTATTATTAAACGTGAGTGATCGGTCTCGGGGCGTATATTGTCATTCCATACCCTATTTCATGTTTGGATGAAAATTGGACAATTAGGGATGACGAATATTTTACGAGCGGTTATTACGTAACCAATATCAAAAAGTCACAAATACCAGTGATCAATACTTTTCAAAGAGGGGTGTGATTCAAATCCTTGATACGATCTTACTGGTGATATTTCGATTACAGGTTTTGGATCACGATATAAAGTAACAATCGATACTATATCACTGAAATTTATCGGAGCGGTGACTTCACTGGAAAGTGTGAAGTCGCCGCTCCACTTCATGAGAGTAACCTTGACTTTCCGATATTCGCATTTGATGATGCACTATTCCATACAAATCCTTTTTAATTGCTTGTGACTTGACTTTGCATATATTCCGTTTACTGCTCGCGCTATCTATTGGTAGAATATAGAAGTAAAGTAAACAATTTAAAGAAAGGACATATTTATTTAATTCAAATTTTTCAGAAAACGGTTTACTCCAATAAAGAAATTAAACAAATAGTTTTGAAAAAAATCAAATTTAAGAAGTAAGCTGAAACAGATAAGTTAATTCAATCACACGTTACTTAAGTATTAAATTAAGTAAATTAAGTATTAAAGTAAATTATTAAGTAATATATTACAGTAATAGTAAGTAATTAAAGTAAATTAAATATTAATTACAATTAATAAATTTTATATTTAATAATAATTTATAATATGATTGAAATAACAGATATTTAAAAATAACAATAGCAAAATTATTTGTTATTCAAAAAATCGTGGATTATACATCTCTAAATATCATTGGTTTCCGTCACGCAACTGCAATAAAAGTGTGTTAGGCTGAGAAGCTGTTAAAAATTCGCTTGCTGAGAAAGAAATTGATTTGAAATGAATTGTTTCAGTAATTGATAGTGCTCCAAATATGCGAAAAAATGGCAAAAATAAATAAATAAAATAATTTTAAAAAATGCTTCATTTGTTTATTTCAAACAGACGTAGGACATTCGATTCTTGAATTCCACTGTATTATTCACTAACAAGCCTTGTGTTCTAAGAGTGCTTTAACATGTCTTGAAAACATAATGGCTTTAGTGACAAAAATAGTCAATCTCATATCGTCGCAGGCTTTAAATAAGCGAAAGTTTAGTGCTTTGTTGGATAATTCCGTGTATAATAGCTTCCGATTCCGTGTATAATGGCTTACTAATGTATAATAATGTTCGCTGGTTGAGCCGCGGGAACGTACTTCAAAGATTTGTTGACTGCTTGAAAAAAAATCAGACTGTTTCTACAAAATGAGGGGGAAATTGAACAATATCCACAGTTGTTGGATATTATGTGTCTATCAAAATTGATGTTTTTTTACAGACATATTCCAACATTTCAATGAACTAACTGAACGTAAAGAATTATCGTTATGATGTATCTCATTCGCTCTTTAGACGCTAAATTGCATGTTTTCAGAAACGATATTAATACAAGAAACTACAAGGACTTCCTAAACTTGAAATATATATATATATATATATATATATATGTAACATTATTTGTTGTGAAGCAGAATACAGGTGCATCCAGCAGTGAAGAGACCTTGTAATTTTTAAAGTTCGATTTATTCTCTCCTGGAGGCAAGCATGATTATTTACAAGAAGGCGCGGACATGGCACGTCCGCCACAGCGCGCTGCAAAAAAAGAAGTGGGCAAGAAGGAACGAAATAAATTATCCCTCGTCTTATATAACCTATGATTTGATAGGGAAAACATTTCTTCATAGTGCTAATATATTAATAAGATTCTGATAGGGATTTCTGACGCATGTCAATCGCATGTAAGGGAAACACAGGAATCTCTTAAAAAGAATGTGCTTACTGGACAGTTTTTTACCCCTTCACGCCGAGCGTGGGAAAGTTCGACTTTTAGCTGACTCTGCAATTCAACAAAGCTTCTCTTGAATTAATTAAGTAGAGACAGTGGAATTGGATCACGAAATAAGAGAATATTTTAGAATAAAGTTACTATGGGCTAAGTTAAGATAAAATCTTGAAAATTAATTAAATTGAAATTAGAGTTAAAATATCATTACATATATATATATATATATATTAAAGATTTAGATGTACATGAGAAACCAGAGGAAGAAAAAGTTACTGAAGAATTTATTTCCGTAATTTATTCTTCAATCAGGGAATTTGGAGCGAGATTTTCTCAGTTTCAAGAATTATCGGAAGCACTCAGGTTTATTATGTACCCAGATGTGACTTCATTTGATAAACTGAGTTTATCCCAATTCGACTATAATTTGAAATGCAACTGATTGATTTCCAGTCTAGTACAATATGGATTCAAAAATTTATTGAAACAAGGAAGAAATTGGGAATTGATTGAAACAGAAAGATTAACAAACAATATAAGTAAAAATGCTAGTAAAGAAATTTTGGAAACATTGAATTCGATTCCAGACACATTTAACTGTTTGAAGAAGCTGGCTCATTCTATTTTAACCATACTTTCATCTACCTATTTATGCCTGCGAGTCATTATTTTCAGAGATGAATAACATTAAAGACCCGCTTAGAAACCGTTTGGCAGATGACTCTAATTCAGCGTGCATTCTGCTAAAAGTAACATCTTAGAAACCTAATGTAAGTTATTTGTCATCTAATCTGCAACAACAGAAGTCACACTAATGTTACTTTAATTTGAATTACACGTATAACTAAAACCTTTACTACTACACAGTGCAAAATGTATTTTTTCGTGGTAAATAAAGAGTTTTGAGTTGTTTCTATTTAGTTTTATTCAAAATCACAAGTCAAAATTATTTGACGGCACGTCTTTATCTCATTAAACATTTCTTTAGAAAAAAATGGCACGTTGATCGATAAAGGTTCGCCACCCCTGTCTTAGGGTTATGATTCTGTTATTCGCACACATTTTCACAATTAAGATCATTAGAAATATGTTAATTTTAGAACAACATTTAGACAATGAATTAGTTTCAATTACATTAGACTTATTATTATTTTCTTTAGGATAATCAAACATTAAATAATGGTGCGGTTTGGCACAAAATAAGCACGAATTTTTAACTTTACAAAATTTTGAAAAGTGCAAAACAGAGAACAACAAAAACATGCACGATTTTTCAAATACACTTTTTCTTTTCATCAAGAGATATATTTCTAGCTTCTAAACAAAAATAATTCTGAACACATTGGGATACTTTAATAAATTTGGTATTCATCTATACTTATATAAAGCTCAATGTGTATGTGTGTGTTGGCGCTCTACAGAAAAGACCATTTGACCTACAGCTACCAAATTTGGTAAGTGTATACCTTGGAAGTCGGGAATGTGCACCTGGGGTCCCTTTTTTTGAAATTTTAATTATTAATTAAAAACTAACTTTCCCGCCAAAAAATCTATATTTCCCCATCGCCAAATGAGTAAGGCTTCAGCATTTTTTCCCCACGCTAATGAGGCTTAGGCTCATTTAGACATTTTTCGGCCGATTATTTCAAACGATTCTATTTATTTTCTTAATGTCTGATCCATTTAAAATTAAACATTGTTAATTAATCGATCTTTCAGATTCATTCTGAAGTACTTTTGAATTAAAATAAAACAGAATAAAGGAAATTTAAAATTTCTAATCTGCATAGCGTTACCCCAACTGGCGTAGAAAAATTCACGCATGCGTAATTGGCGTTGAAAATTCACGCATGCGCATTGTGTTCTGATTGTTTCCATCTATTTTCAACGGAAGCGGAATTCATTTAAATTATTTTTAGATTAGTTGTATGCTTTTGTAATTAAATTGTAATTATGTTAGTTTAAGTTCATCATTTTTTAAGTAACTTTTTTTTACCAGTTTTCGACCGATTATTTTAAACGATTCCGTTTATTTTCTTAGTGTTTGATGCATTTAAAATTAAACATTGTTAATTAATAGACCTGCTCATGATGAATCTGAAATTTGTTTTGACAAATTCTTGAGATGTTACATAAATTAAGAAAGATATTTTTTAGTGCCTATAAGGTTTAAATGCTCAGCGACTCTGTTTTCAGTAATCATATTACAAAAAAAAAAAAAAAATGCTTTGTTTCAGTAAAAAATATTATTATATTCATTGCAGATTAATCATTTCCACTTAAATTTAAAGCATAAATTCTACGAGAGCTAACAGAAAATGAGAGAGATACATATTACGTTATGACTGAAGGCCTTTATAATATTATGAGTGAATTATATGACTATCAAAATTTGAAGTTCTGAAATATTTTAATGAAGAAGCTATTAAAGTAGGAATTACATGAAATATTTAATTATTAAAATTTTAACGAGCATTAAGATTGGAGAACCGGCTGGTCGCCAAAGGCGGCTAGTTAGAGAATATACGAAGTGTCTGCAAATTTTAAACACGACGTGAAAGAAAGCTTTCTTCTCGTGACATCACAAACGCATTGTACAGCTTTTTGTCTTTATGCGGTGTTGGCCTAACAATAAAAATAATACTGTATTCTTTTTCTCTTCTCTCAAGTAATACTTCTTAAGTAGGTATGGGGATATATGACCTTGAATAACCATACGACGTGATCAAGATAACGAAAAAAATTTAGAAATTTAAATGAAATGTCTATTGCATACAAACAATAATATTGGATTGCTGTACATGCATATAAAAGTATGCTAGAACTAGAAAGTTAAAACGGAAGTGAAGAGACTGAGTGCTTCATTGTTATTGTCCAAAGAAAAGAAAATTATTTATTATAATTTCAACGAAAAGGGAGGGGGGGGGGGCTTATGTTACGGAATATTGTCTTAAATAGAAAAAATTGGTTAGAGTTAACTACAACAACAGAAAGCACACAAAAAAGTTTTGTTTTATTTTATAAAATTTACTTCAAAGGAAAAAACTGTATAACAGCTAAACTGTTATTTTAAATATATAATTTTTCATTCTTTCAAATGGTATTAGGGATTGTTTCTTCTGTTTATTCAATTGCATATCTTGATAAGTAATTATTGAAGCTAAAAAATAGAATATCTCACATACAATGGTTATTATTAAATATACTTGTGAGTATTATAAAAAGTAGAATTATTATCCAATTTACATACACTGATGTAAATTAAGATGGTATCAAACATCAGAAAATAAAACTCTTTTGCAGGTGATTCCAAGACAGACATTAATTAATCCGAAAGCGTTTTGTGTCCAATATTGTACAGCATATCACTAATGCTTATTGTTTTTATACAGATACATTTACATTACAAATAATTTAGGAGTAGGTAACATAAAGACACCCCATGCTGTTCAATATACAATTTATTCATAAAAGGCTATGTAAAGACAGACAATGTCACAGAAAAAAGTAAACTACAATAAACGTAAATAAATTCATCAATATATTGTGTTATACTAAATTAGAATTAATACTTCAGGTAAAAGTTTAAATAAAACAATTTATATTTTTTATTTTTATCCGCATTTTGTGTAAAATTTCTATCGTGAAATTCTTTCACATTGTTTATATATCCTTAAAACGTTTACGCTCAAAACGATTTAAATGCATATTTCACAAGAACACGCTTTCCATAAGTATGTGTTTGCAATTGCATTGAAATAAAATTAACGCGTGCAAGTTCTGTAAAAGAAAAAAGAAACAATTTTCTAAAATGTCAAATATTTATGATATTACAACAAAGAAATTAATGAATGATAAGAGAATAACTAAAACTGGCATGAATATTTTGTGAATCACAATAGAATCTTATTCATTTAAAAATTATTCCACTTTTTAATATTAACTTAAATGCTTAAAGATTTATACTTTTCAAAAAGATCTTTAAACTCCATAATTCGCAAAGACATATTTAGCCAGTCTTTTATCTGTGTGTTAGGGGGGGGGGACACTCTTGTACAGAGAGAGCTTGAAAGATATCGATTTTCTTCAATTTCTACTTTTGTTGTGTATGTGACTAACGTCTATTTAAAACATAAGAAAGAAAATTTCTTACTAAAGATGTTTTATTTGAACGGTTTCTCTTCCATATGCGCTCACAAATGACTCTTTAATTAGAAAAAAATCCTTCATTACACAAGTTACAAGAAAATGATTTCATATAAGTCAGCAAATGACATGCTTATGGTTTATCTTCCGTGTGCGTCCGCGAATGCCTCTTTAATTGCGAATTGGTAGTAAATGCTTTACTACAAATGACACATGCAAATGGTTTCTCTTTCGTGTGCGTCCGCAAATGCCTCTTTAATTGCGAATTGGTAATAAATGCTTTACTACAAATCACACATGCAAATGGTTTCTCTTTCGTGTGCACCCGCAAATGTACCCTTAAATACGATTTCAAAGAAAAGGTTTTATTGCACACATCACATGAGTACGGTTTTTCTTTCGAATGTGTCCGAATATGATCTCTCAAATTTGAAGTGTTAGCAAATGTTTTATGGCATACATCACACGTGTACGGTTTCTCGTTCGTGTGCGTCCGCAAATGATTCTTTAATTGCGAATTGGTAGTAAATACTTTACTACAAATCACACATGTAAAAGGTTTCTCTTTCGTGTGCACCCGTGAATGCATCTTCAAATCCCAGTTGGAAGTAAAAGCTTTACTACAAATCACACACGCAAACGGTTTCTCTTTCGTGTGCACCCGCAAATGTATTCTTAAATACCAGCTATCAGAAAAAGTTTTATTACACAAATTACATGCAAATCGTTTTTGTTTCTTATGCGTCTGAATATGTCTATTAAAAGACGAATTGTTAGAAAATGTTTTATAACACATATCACAAGAGTACGGTTTTTCTTTCGTATGTGTTCGAATATGTCTATTTAAAGACGATTTGATAGAAAATTCTCTATGACACACATCACATGAGTACGGTTTTTCTTTTGTATGTGTCCGAATATGTTTGTTGAAAGACGATTTATCAGAAAATGCTTTGTAGCATACAATACATGTGTATGGTTTCTCTTTCGTATGCGTCCGTATATGGGTAATTAAATGACACCACTTAGAAAATAATTTACCACAAGCATCGCATGAATATGATTTCTTTTGTAAAGGGGTATGTAAGCCCTCGTTTAGAATTTCCTCCTGAGAGACAGCTTGATTGCATAGATCATAAGGACGTGGCTTTTCCATCGAATAAGTAGAGAAAATGGCGTTTTAAAATCATTTGCTGCGAAAAAAATATTAATTATTAATCAGAAGCAGCCGATTTACCTTCATATTCAATTTTTAAACGAAATTCCAGAAGTTCCCACAAACACATGCACGCATACAGTACATAAAAAAGCATCTTTCCATCGCTAAATGGAAAGATGCATTTTTACATTTGTTTGTTGAAAGTACACTTTTCCACTTGAGTTACAAGAATTGTTCTTTTCTTTATCGCTGTTCCGGATTCCAACATACGTCGCATTTAGTATCCCAGTTTTGTGAATTGCCTACTTATTGTTGTCCCTTTCTCTAGGAAAGAAGCGATGATACCGCGGCAGCTCTGCTTTTTATGGAAACACTTTGGAATTGTAGCATTCAACAGGTTTTCTCACAATGCATCTTCGGAATCTAAATAAAAAGAAACTAGGCTTAGAACTACTGAAAAATCTTCAAACATGTTTAAAGTTTCAAACGGATTTACAGAGCATAAAATTAATAATTTTGGATTGGTTAGAACATATATAAGGCGATTAGAATAAAATGCCATCTTTGAAAGGCTTAATCTTAGTAATAAAAAAAAACGTCAATGAAATGATACATCAGAGATGAATTCTGTAAATTACCACCGATTTTACGGTTGGCTCCGTCTACTTTATTGGTTATATGCTTTATGTGTTTTCACGTCATACAATTTTTGATTTTTCATTTTCAACTCCTTAAATGGGTCCAAATCTGTCACTCAGAATTAATAACACCTAAATGGCAAAATTCTACAGCTTTCAAATCCAGAGCTATTTGCTTTCGCCACTGGATTATCCGCTCTATAAAATGCAACACATAAGTGGCAGCGGAAAGAGTGTGGAGTGTTTACAATAATACCAACAATTTTAAGAGATTGTCCTGGAAACGCACTAAATACTTTGAGGGGGGGAAACGGGGGTCGGGGGAAGAAAGAAAATTAGAAGTTTTAAGTTAAAAGGCATATTGCTCGAAGGCATATTACAGAATTTTGAGGAATGTAGATACTCTCTCGTCTAATATTATCAGTACGGCCTCCATGTACCATGTTTGAATTAGCCTATTATTAGACAGCATAATAGCCTATTGTGATCTCCACAGGAAAAATCTATGCGCAGAAAACTTGAAAGACAATGATTTGGCGGAATTACAAACAGGATGTAAGATCTAAATGATTTATCCAAAATCAAATGTAACCAGCATTCTCGGGAAACTAGCTGATCTTGTGAGGCGACTAGTGAATAATAAAAAGAAATTTAATAAAACTTAATTCAATTTATAATAAGTGAAATACTGTCGTGGACAAAGTATTAGAGGAAAAACTGTAAATAATGCACCCCCTTTCCTTCCAAAGAAAACGGCATGCCCATGATAACAAAGAGCCATTTAAAAAATGATATGCTGATGAATTTCAACGAAGAAAAACTGTATGAATTGCCCCAAGAAAGTTAACTCACATTTTAAATTTTAAAATGGGCCTAAAATAATTCTTCAACTGTGGTGTTTTCATACATTATTTAATAGTATTATCCATCCCACCCCACTTAATTTTATGTTTCCTCCCTAACCCTATACCTTTTGCTGGGTTTTGAATCACCCTATAGATCTGAATTGATTTGGTTGGAGAACTGAAAGTTTATAAAAATTTAATAGTAATAAAATAAAAGCAAAATTTAGAAACAGAGAAGTTTTGCTATAAGAAGGATCAAAATATTTTTGGAATAATACATTTCTAGAAAAGACTCCTTAAAGAATTCCTTCTTACATGATTTTCTTTATTTTAAATCTAGACCGATCAGTTCATGCTGATTTCAAAATGTAAAATAACTTAAGACATTTCACATGATAGGCATCACTTTAATATTTATTCATTAAAGCATTAAACATTTTTTTTTCACAGAGTGAAATATTTATTTTTCTTCATGTGCTTCTACTGATATAACTAAAGTTTTAATGTGAAAAAATAATTTTCTTCTTCACATGCACAACATTTTGCTATGAGTAGTTAATTAAACAGGACACAATTGATCGAAAAGGCGCGTGAAACAACAAGCATACAATTATAAAAAAAGGGAGGGGGAATGCCATAAGATTTTATGACAGTTTTTATCTTTGTAAAATATTCTTTTGTAACAAGATTTATGTAATTGATTTCAAGTTTCTAGTTCAAAAAAAAAAAAAAAAAAAAAAAAATCAGTTCCTTATGTTTGTTCCCTAACTTTACAGTCTATTGTATTTTAAACATTGGGTCATTTTGTAAATTCATATTTTTAAGGAAATAACAATTACATTGCATGAACATTTAATTACAAAGGAAATATATCAAGGAAAACAAAAGGAATTTTATTAAAACAGATGTAATAAATGTATTTGTACATTGTTTTAATCAGCTGAAATATAGAATTAAAATTTATGTTTTTAGAGATATCATCCATTTTTAATCCAATCAAGTAAGAGGAAAAATTTCAACTCACTGATATCAAAAAAACTCACCATTTCTATAAAGGTAAAAAAAAATTGTGAATTTATTTTAAAATTATTTAATTTATAACAGAAAGTAAAAAGCTAGTGCTCGTTCTATTTCATGCTTTTAGGCTGTTCAATTTAATATAAGCCATACTGAGAAAATTGTTAAGCATAAAATTTTAAAATACTGAAATCTAAAATGAAAACTGAAAAGATTGCCATGAATGGGCTGAAAACTTATACTTCAATTTAATTCAAAATTTCAATGATATAGAAATCACATAAATGATTCCTCTAAACACTTTTTTTTAGTACTGACATATAAAAATATTTTTGGTAATTTACTAAGAAACTATGTACATATTTAAAAAAGCATACATATGAAATTACATTCCTTTTACATGTTCATTAAAAATTATTTGATCTGGTCGCTAATTTGTAAAATAAATATCATTTAAAGAGAAATTCTTAATGGTTGGTGATATGAAACTAAGAAATGCAGATTTTGAATTCACAGAAAAAATTAATGAGAATTTTCACCAACCTTCATTTCAGCAGTGTATATTATGAAATTATAATCATCAACAAAAAGAATAATTGTGAAAAGTTTATTTGGTGTTTAATCTATATTATGATTGATACACTATCTATCAACAAGTAATTGGACACTTGTGTAAAAGGAGATAAAAACAATTTATTCATATTCGATAATTGGTTGAGCCTCCACCTGTTTAATGGTACATAGTGTATAAATAATATAGGAATATTCTTATATTTAATATATATTATAATTAATTTAATCTATATTAAAAATACTTTTTGATATTTTTTAAGAATTTCTATATTCTTAAAAGACAGCAGCTCTGATCAAATGTGATAGACATCAAAAAGACATTTCTCAAAGTCCTTTTAATATTGATGAATTTAGTAGAAAATATATTTCTCGCAGTCTTAAGTATTTGGCAGCTGAAAAACCTTTTTTAATTGCAAGCTCTATCAACTCAATTAAATACATTTATTATCAAGTATCTATGCATTTCTAGACAATAAGGGATATTTATAAACTCAATTTACCCATAGGTGATATAAGAGGATCTCAAATCCAAAACTGAACATACTAATTTATCATTTTCAAACAAGTATAATTTATTATATATGTAAAATAAATTATCGTTGAGTTTCTTGATTGCACAATAATTCATTTTGATAGTGAAGATTGTGGTCTGGGTGTAAATGACTTGAAGACACATGTTGTCTTTTCTGGGGTTTATTGGTAACATCAACAACAAAAGGCACATGAAAACGCCATAGTGTAGAAGGCCTAGAGAACTACACATTAAACTCTCTCGGGAGAACCGAGCCGAGATAATACTCCCCCTAGTACAGGAGTCCAGTTCGCTTCTAGTGGGAAAAAAAAAAAAAATACTAAACAACAACAGGGAAACCACATGATACATGATTGGCAGCTAATTCCGCCCAGGAAGATCACTAGTTAACCGAATTCTTAACATCATACATATAAGAAAATAATAATAATAAAAAAGGATAACTATTCATATGGGTTTTGGAATAAGTTTCTAAATTACTTCTAAATATATGTTGTAACATTCGCTCTTCTTTTCTTCTTATATTATTAGTTTTGAATTTTTATTTTGCAGGAAAAATCTGTTGCATATTGTTTCACTAAACAGTAAGTAAAATATATTCATAAGACTTTTATTACATTTCAGATTCATATTTTCAATAAAATAATAATTTTAAACCATGAACACTTAAATACACTATACATAATGAAAAACAAATCATTGAATTAGAAGAAAGCATAAAATAGAATACTTTCTTGAATAAGAAGAAACAGTAATATTAAAAATGAAAAAGTGAAATAATTCAATAAGCTATCAAAGAAAAGCATCTTTAAAATCAACAAATATATCGAATATCAGATATTTTTTTTACTCAGAAATGCTCAATTTTATTCATTAAATTTTAAAATTACACAAATTAATAAATCAACAATGAATAAAACCTGAAATTCATGTAATTCTTGGTTTATGTTTTGCTTGACAATATTAAGCCATATTAGTTTATAAAACATACACCAAAAAAATGCATAGCCAAACTTTAAAATAATAGCACTTTTAGATAATAATATATTACACTATAATAATGCAAGTGAGATTTCACATAATTAAATAAAATAGAGAATATACATAGAACTAAAGAAAATAACCAATAAATTACTAAAATCAAATGAAATAAATCTCTCAACTTTTTTTTAAAAAAATGAAAGATCACATTCTGGAACAAAATTTGCTTCCGAATTAAATTTCAGTTTCATAAATTAAGGGAAGTTTATGTGGGTTCATATAAGAGCATATGAAACTAACTTTTTTATTTAAAATGGTATAATGATAACATGATAACGCTAAATAAAATGTTGCTAAAAATTTAGAAACCCTTAATAACAGCATTCTTAAAAAGAATTAATCAAAATAGACTCATTACATAAATGAGTATTCATGTATTAAGTACAAGCAAATTTTAATCACCAAAGATCAGCCACTAATATCTTCTTTAGCAATAAAATTTTGAGTGGAGTGACAAATAGCATGTTTTAATACACAAGTATCTATAAGGGAAATTCATCAATACACAAGAAATTATGCCTATATGGAAATATAATATTTACATTTCCTTAACACGACAAATTGTATTTACTGATTTAATAAAATTTGAATTGTTAAAAGATTTTTTAATATGTATGATGAAATAAAAATATTTCATATAGTAGTAAATTCATCTAATAGTGCAACACATGTAGTATGTTAGATGCATGGTAGAAGTAACATATTTTTGAAAAATGATATATTATTTAATTAATCATCCAATACTTCATCTGCACATAATTTTCTTGGTAAAAGTGAATTTTAGTGTGCACTTCATCCATTTTCTTAAAAACTGTGAAACACAACCATTCACAGTCATAATATATTTCAAATTATTTAATTCCTTTCTTTAACTCTTCCTTTCATATCATGCCAACAAGGATGAAAAAAATTATTTTGACAAAACACACTTAATAATTGCAAAATATATAAATACAAAATGACAAACATAAAATATAAGAACTGCTTTTGCATAATTTTGAAACAATAAATTCAATTTATTCCATACATACAATATAAAAGCTGATTAAAGAAGTGAATGATATTAAACACTCAAGTGTTATAACTTTTCTGGGAGGGGAAAGAAATGTTAAATTTGCTGATTACTATTTTGAATTTTGCACATGTTACTAATATTAAAATGATGAGTTTTTGTAAGTATTCTAGCAATATTCAACACAGAAAATTTTCAAACTCTCCCTACAAATTAAATATAAATTCATTAAAACTTACATGACAGCATCATTTTCAAGAAAAAAAAAATAAATACAGGCAATAGTATTTGTAAACAAACATTGCTCGTCGAACTGTTATAGAGAAGAACATCAAACATTCGGTTACTGAAGTACAAATAGAACGTCGATTCCGAATACAATATCCGGATCTGGAAAAGACTTCCAAATCAAGTTCGATTAATTGGATCCTAATTTGAAAGTTAGATGTAGAAATACCGTTTAGTCACTATAAACATGGTTATTCCAGTCCGGAATGAATGAAACCAAAATATTTATTAATCTGACCAATTCCTTTGGAGGGAGAAGTTGTCGTTGCTTCAGTGAAGAAAAGAATAGTCATCTGTTTTATCCATTATGGAGCCATATTTTTTCCCAATTTGTTTCTTCAAGAGGAGGAACTATACCAGTGTTAGTGGCTTTTAGAATGAAATTAATTATAATGCAGGCAAAAACTGATTAGAAGATCAAAGAAACAATGGAGTTACTGGGGTTTTTTTTCGATGAGTCAAAATGAGATAACGATATATTTTTTTCCCCTCTGTGATAAAAACTTTTGACATAGTACTAGAAAAATGTTTTAACTATGAGAAAAGTTTGAAATATTTTCTTGAGGTATATTATGTTCTCTATTTCAATATTTATCAGAATTTATTAATTTCTTTCAGATTAAAAATTAAATCAAATATCTATATCTATCATCAAATATGTATCACCGCAAGAATGGTGAGAGCCCTATCGTGGAGTTAATTTACCACAATGTTACTCACATGTCGATGGCAGAATTGAAGGGGAAAAAAGTGAGGATATTGAAGAGAAAGGATGGAATTTTTTTAAAAAAAAGCGTGATGATGAAGAAAAAGACATGCGCTGATCTCAAGTTGCAACTGCATCACTCAGGGCTTCATGTGATCCGCTGAAGTAGAATTTGCGTCAGGCCCTTCACGAGATCCTACTTTTGCTACGTCGCGACGATCATGTGGTTTTATCTTGACCACTTTGTAAGCTCCTAGGAATTTAGGTCTAAGTTTCAGACCTCTCCTAACTGCGTTCTGTTAATTGCTACCAAGGCGTTGATTTTGTAGCGTCAAGCAATTCTACGATATTTATCATACTGGTGTCGGTTCTCTACTGGCCATTTGAAGATGTTTGTTTTAGCCTCCTCCAGAAATAATGCCCATTCGGCTCTCTTCATTGTCAGGTCTTTCTTTTCCATTGTCTTTTGAAAGGTATCACAGTCGGTGACTATTTTAAATTTTGTTCCCAAGAGATAACTTCGAAATTTCTTCAATGACATCATAATTGTTAGCACCTCCAGCTCATAACTTGGTAGTTTTTCTTGCTGTGGGGATGTCTTTCTACTCATATAATGAATTGGATGTAGCTGTCCATCATCTGTGTATTGTAATAAAACTGCTCCTAAGAGGTTTCTCTTGCTGTAAAATGTGGAGTACGGGACTTTGACAGAAAAGTTCTTTTAGACGTTGAAATGCCTGCTTTTGTAATGGTCCAAATTCAAATTCTACACCGCTGCGAAGTAAATCACTTAGTGGTTTTGCAATTTTTGAATAACTTGGAACAAATTTTCTGAAATATCCTGTGAGACCTAAGAAGCTTTGCATTTGTTTCATAATCTAAGGTTAAGGGAAATTTTTAATATCAGGTTTTATTTGATGAGGGACGAATTGCACCTTCTTCGATAACATAATCTAAAACGTCAATTTTTCTTTTTAAAAATTGGCATTTTTTAAGAATGCACCTCTTTGATAACATAACCTAAAAATTTAATTTTTCGTTTTAAAAATTGGCACTTTTTAAAATTAATTTCTAATCCATATTCAGAAGCTACTTTTAAAACACTTTTAAGTTTTTCCAAACCCTCTGTTTCATTATGGGAAGGAATAATGAAATCATCCATATAAATTACAATTGCATTATCCCTAATTAGATCCTTGAAAACATGATATATGAATCTTAAGAACACACTAGGACTTGTGGATAAACCAAATGGAGTCCTTAAAAATTTGAATAAACCTGCATGACAAATGAATGGCAAATATTTGGTATATTTTTCCTCAACTGGAACATGAAAAAAACCATTTTTTAAATCTAAGGCTGAGAAAACTTTTGCCTCTTCTAAAGGACCGAGAACTTCCTCCACTTGAGCCATAAAAAAATCTTTAACTAATTTTTTTTATTTAATTGTCTGAAATCCACGCATAATCTATGTGTGCCACGCATAATCTGAAATCCAAGCATAAGAAAATTGGGAATGCGCATTCAGAACAAGAATGTTTGATTATACCCATTTGTAACCATTCATCTATTTATCTGTCTATAATTTTTTGTTCTGCGAACGGTGATCTTATAGACCGTTGCAGTACTGGGATATCATATTTTAATACAGAATTTAAGCTTAAAGCAGTCTCTCGAGGTTGTTTAGCTGGTTCATAATTTTTTACCAATTGCAGAACCTGATCGCGAAAATAATCATCAACAATATGACTAACATCAAGTGATTCGCTTTCAATTAACGCCGCAAAAAAAGTGAAATTTACTCTCAATAGAATTTATCTGTTTATTTTGGGCACTTGCCACTGCATTTTGCTGACTAAGATTCAGACAGTTTGTGAGGAAATTCCCTCCATTACTAATTGATCATTTATAACTGTCTCAATCTCAGCAGGTTTACATTCTTCATTAAAAGGAAATGAGAAAGTTGCAGCTTGAGTAGAAACTTCATTTCCAAAATAAGTTTTAACTTGTATATTTCCAAATATTTTTTTTGCAAGAAAAAATGATTTGTTTAAAATTATAAGCTCACTTCCTGAATCCTTTAAAAATTTTATTGTTTTCACATCCACAAGAATATCAATATATTTAAATTTATTACAGAGCATATTTTTTGGCCATTTCCAATTCCTGATATAAAAAATTGATTTCCTGCCTCACTTTCATTTTTAGGTTTCTCGAATCGTTTTGGACAGTTATGAGCGAAACGAAAAATTTCCCACTTTCCCTCGCATACATAACAAATAAAGATGCATAATCCACGAATTTCTGAATAACAAATAATTTTGCTAGTGTTATTTTTAAATATTTGTTCCAAATATCTGTTATTTCAAACATATTATTAATTAAAAATTATTACTAAATATTAAATATTAAATTTATTAATCGTAATTAATACTTAATTTACAAATTTAAGTAACGTGTGATTGAATTAATTTATCTATTTCAGCTTCTTAAATTTGATTTTTTTTCAAAACTATTTATTTAATTTCTTTATTGGAGTAAACCATTTTCTGAAAAATTTGTATTAAATACATATGTCATTTCTTTAAATTGTTTACTTTAATTATATATTCTACCAATAGATGGCGCGAGCAGTAAACGGAATATATGCAAAGTCAAGTCACAAGCAATTAAAAAGGATTTGTATGGAATAGTGCATCATCAAATGCGAATTCGGAAAGTCAAGGTTACTCTCATGAAGTGGAGCAGCGACTTCACACTTTCCAGTGAAGTCACCGCTCCGATAAATTTCAGTGAATCTTATTACTGGATTGTTACTTTCTATCGTTATCCAAACCTGTAATCGGAATATCATCAGCAAGATCGTATCAAGGATTTGAATCACACCCCTCTTTGAAAAGTATTGATCACTGGTATTTGTGACTTTATGCTATTGGTTACGTAATAACCGCTCGTAAAATATTCGTCATCCCTGATAACAAATCCTTTCTGGTTTAACAGTTTGATTTTTGTTCCGACAGAATGACTCACTTTTCGTCTCTTGTTTTTGAGACCCTGATGCTTTCGTTTCATTAATATGTACATTAGAATTATTTACTTCAGCTAAAGATTTACCACGAGATGAAAAAATAAATCACATTAGCAACCTAACTAGGTTGGCGGAAACAACATTTTTCTTTCGCGGATACCTATGTATTCTTTTATTCTGAAATCCAATGTTTCATGCAATTTATTCGCAACAATTAACTCATATAATTTTTTAAAATCCTTTTTTATTTCTCTTGCATGACAGTAATATTCAAATGTTGCAGTTAATCGCGATGCAAATTGTACATGTGATTCATTTGGTAAGCTTTGAGCATTTTTGAAATTACTAAGACATTCTCGAGGTGTCGGCTGAAATTCAGCTAAAAATAACTCTTTTAATTTTTTTATAATCCAACAATTCTTCCTCAGTTGCATACGTTAAAACATTGTTAGTTTTAACCCCTAGCAAATTAATTAATATCTCGGCTTGTAAACCATTAGGATCTTCTTTAGTAATAAATGCTTTTTCTAAGCAAGTAAAAAACAAATGTAATGCCTCGGGTTTCTCAGGAACAGAAATCGGCAGTGTTTTAACACTTTTTATTAAATTTTCATTACTGAAAAGCACGTTTGCTTGCTCACCAGGCAATGATTGTTTTTTCAGTTTTTTTAGCTCAATCTTATTCTCCAGTCAGGCAATTTCATTTTTTCAATCTCTAGCTTAGATTGTTCATTAACTGCCTTAGTCATTCGATCCTCAACAATCTATTTGACGATGCCACGGACAAATTCTTGTTCCGTTTTGAAAATATCAGAATTCCCAATTTCTAAAGTTTCAAAATTTTAGCATTTTCAGGCAGTTCCCCGAGTTCTTCGGCAATTATTTTTAAATTACATTTCTTTAAATTCTTTAGAATATTCATTTTCAGAAATAAAGTAGAATAAATATAAAACAGAAGTAACACAGTACCTTTTAGAATATGTTGTTCACCGGCTCCGAGCCCCCATGGTTGTGGGTGTGATGCGTTTTAATGCATCAGTCCACTTGGATTAACTTAATCGGTTTATATCTTTATTAACAAAGGATGATAATGATGATTTTTACAAATGAGAATTCAATGATGAAGAAGGAATTTATATTACATGAAAGTGGACAGCTGATGTTGTTCAAAGCATCTTTCCCACCTATGCGTGGTACATTGGGCATTTGCAGATGGATTCTTCTACGCAAGAATTCCAGTTTCGGTCTTTTTCAGAGGATCATTCTTCTCGATTTCCGCTCGCACCCTTCTCGTAGGACGTCCGTCTCTCCTCTCGTGAACTCTGACTGCTGGCTATCGCGGGAAGAATGCAGAGCACCCTCTCGTGGAGTTAATTTATCCCAGTAATTTCATATACTACTAAAAAAAATAAAAAGGGTGATTAAACATTATTTTGGTACAGTTCATTGATTCATAATGCTTAATATTTTTTACTTTTTGATTTAGAATACATAATAATTAAAAAGCATAAAAAATAGTGAAACTTTGGAATCACAAAATATATTTCTTCCATATCTACATTCAAAATTCTGACAAAAATTAATGAAATTTATTAATTAAATGCACAAACCAGGCATCATAACCTTTGTGAAAAGAAAGGTATCTAAATTTATCATAATCCATTTTATTTCTTGATATGTGGGTAATTTATCTATACTTATAAATAAAGCTCAATGTGTGTGTGTGTGTGTGTGTTGGAGCTCTACAGGCCAGGTCATTTGACCTACAGCTACCAAATTTGGTACATGTATACCTTAGAGGTCGGGAATGTGCACCTGGGGTTCCCTTTTTTTAATTTTTAATTAGAATTTTAATTATTAATTAAAAACTAACCCCCCCAAAAAATCTTCCATTTTCCCCAAAGCCAAATGAGTAAGGCTTCAGTTTTTTTTCCCCCAACAGTAATGAGGCTAGGGTTACCATTTTTTAGCCGATTATTTCAAACGATTCTATTTATTTTCTTAATGTTTTATGCATTTAAAATTAAACATTGTTAATTAATCCATCTTTCAGATTCATTCTGAAGTACTTTTGAATTATAATAAAACAGAATAAAGGAAATTAAAAATTTCTAATCTGCATAGCGTTACCCCAACTGGCGTAGAAAAATTCACGCATTTGCGTTACCGTAACTGGCGTTGAAAACTCACGCATGCGCATTGTGTTCTGATTGTTGACATGACAACCATTATCAATGGATGATTTAAATTATTTTTAGGTTAGTTACATGCTTTTGTAATTAAATTGTATTTATGTTAGTTATATATTTTGTGTATATGCTTATAGTTTTAAGTACACCATTTTTTAAGTAGTTTTTTTAAAACCTGTTTTCGACCGATTATTTTAAACGATTCATTTTATTTTCTTAGTGTTTGATGCATTTAAAATTAAACATTGTTAATTAATCGATCTGTTCATGATGAATCTGAGAAAATTTTGTTGACAAATTCTTGAGATATTACATAAATTAAGAAAGATATTCTTTAGTGCCCATAAAGTTTAAACGCTCAGTGACACGGTTATCAGTAATCATATTATAAAAAAATGCTTTTTTTCAGTAAAAAATATTATTATATTAATTGCAGGTTAATTCTTTCCACTTTAATTTAAAGCATAAATTCTACGAGGTAACAGAAAATTAGAGAAATACATATTACGTTATGACTGAAGGCTTTTATAATATTATGAGTGAATTATATGACTATCAATGTTTTCTCACTCTCAACGCTCACAACACACACTTTATTAAACACTCTCTCTGCCGATAGCTACAAAAAACTCACAAGATGGCGTTGGCGTCGCAACATATCGCCCGCCTTGAAATATTACATTTCAAAATAGTGACACTGAACATCAATACAAAATATATCACACCAAAAAAATAATTATAATATAATACAAATTACATTAAATCACTATACAATATCACACTGATTAAATTCTATTACCCATAGGTAATTTACACAATTTTGAAATAGCTCTTTTGAAAACACCATTCTGTGCTTTCACATCACAAACTCTTACTTTACCATCCTTACCGTAGCAAATATTCAAAATACGACCAATGGCCTATTTGGTACTCGGTAAATTTTCCTCTTTCAACAGTACCAAATCACCTATCTTGACATTGGTTTTAATTTTTTGCCATTTCGTGCGATTTTGTAAATGGCTTAAATGGTAATGCCAACGTTTCCAAATAAGTTGGACAATTTACGTTACACTTTGTCACAATTTTAACCTATTAGTGTCTATACTCGTAATATCTGGTTCAATTATTGCATCGATAGGCCTGCCTATTAAAAAAATGTGCCGGGGTCAAGACCTTTAAGTCATCTATATCTGAGGACAATGGTGATAATGGTCTGGAATTTAGAATTCCTTCTATTTGATCTGTAACTGTCAAAAATTCCTCATACGTTAACCTAGCGTTACCTACTACACGTTTCAGATGGTACTTAAAGGACTTCACTCTGGCCTCCAAAATTGGGTGAACGGGGTGGAATAAATTTCCATTCAACTCCCTCTGAGAGTAAATACTCAGCAAGAATTTTATCTTGATAAATTACAATCTCAAGTAATCTCTTAATTTCCCTATTCGCTCCAATAAAAGTTTGAGCATTATCCGAATAAATTTTGGATGATTTGCCTCTCCTTGCAAAAAATCTTTTTAGTGTAGCAATAAAAGCCTCACTCGTTAAGTCACTCACAATCTCTAGATGAATTGCTTTGGTTACAAAGCATATAAAAATACACACATAGACCTTGTTTAAAATACCTTCCATCTGATTACGATATTTTATGAAGAATGGTCCACAAAAATCAACTCCACTCACATTGAATGGATAGTTAGGTGTTACTCGATCTTTCGGCAAATCTCCCATTATCTGGTCTAACGTAACAGGTTTAGCCTTAAAACACACAATACATGAATGAACTATTTTTTTACACAAATCACGACAACTTATAATCCAATATTTTTGACGTATGAGATATAACAATAATTCTGATGAAGCATGCAAATTTTTTAGATGAAAATGTTCTACAATTAAATAAGACAATCTATGATTTTTAGATAAAAGAATTGGAAATTTACTATCAAAATCTAAATCACTGTGGGTAAGTCTTCCACCAATTCTCAAAATGCCATTTTCATCCAAAAAGAGAAATAAATTTTTTACCTGACTGTCAGTATTGACAAAACCTGATACCTTGAGAGACTTGATTCCTTTGTGAAAGTCTTCCTCTTGAACAATTTTAAGGAGCTTCATTTCAGATTCCTTTAATTCAATAGCTTTTAAGATTGAAGAACCTATAAATATAACTTAATATCCTAATTAAACGACAATAATTATTACTTAAACCAATTATATCATGCACAAAATTGTTCACTTTAGTATTAAGATAAGCAAAGTTATTAGAGTCACTAACTTTAAAACGTTCTAGTTCATGTTGTATCACTCGCTGGTTGGTTTTAAACTCGGATTGGAAATCTTCAATGGAACTCACTGGTGGTGGTTCATTGGAAGACATGTCCTCAGTGGACAAGAATGGAGGTCCAGTCCACCAATAATGGACTATGGTGCAGGCTTGGTGGGTCGAGACCTCTGGAAATGAGGTCAGCCGGGTTCTGAGACGAGGGAACATGATGCCACTGTTCTGCAGATGTCAGCTGTTGAATGGTGGAAACTCGATTTCTCACAAAGGTCTTTAGAATGTTAGGGTCTTTTTGGATCCATGCTAAAACTATTGTTGAATCACTCCACAGGTACGTTAGAGGTGAATCAACTTGTAAAGCAATAACAACTCGTTTCATCAGCTTTGACAAGAGGACGGCGGCACACAGCTCAAGCCGCAGTATTGTGACACTTTTCACTGGTGAGACTCTGCTTTTGCTCGTCGCAAGTTTCACTGTTGGTATGCCGTTTGATGAATAAGAACGACAGTATATCACTGCCCCGTAACACTTTTCTGAAGCGTCGGCAAACCCGTGTAATTCAATCCTAGTCGCATGCGGATGCACAATGCACCTTTGAATACAAATATTTTTTATACTCTTGAAATCCTGAAGGAACTGGTGTCATTCTTTGGCTCTTTCAGGTGGCAACTAATCCATCCAGTCAATTTTAAGACTCCAAAGGCTCTGCATGAAGATCTTGGCTTTTGCGAATACTGGACCAAGTAGTCCCAGTGGGTCGAAAAGTCTAGCAATAGTTGAAAGAACATATCTCTTGTTGTAAGAATTCTTTAAATCAACTGCAACTCTGAAAACAAAGCAGTCCTCTAGTGACTTCCAGGACACTCCTAACGTCTTTGTCTCGATGAGATTTTCAAAGTCATATCCTCCATCGATATTTGAAATCAGTTCTAAGTGGCTGATATCATACTGGCCAGATACTTATGAGGCTGTATTCCTCCTTTCGCCAATATACCAGAAAGTTGACTCTTCAGTTCCTTAGCTTCCTCTAAAGAAGATGCGCCGTAAAGAACGTCATCCATGTAAAAGTTCAGTCTAAGCATTGGTGCTGCTAAGGGAAAGCTCTTCTCTTCATCTTTAGACAGTTGCAACAGTACTCTTGTTGCTAAAAAGGGAGCACTCACTGTCCCATAAGTCACTGTTTTAAGCTCAAACGTTTTTACCGGATCATCAAGATTTTCTTTCCATAAAATTCTGAGCAATGGTTGCTGGCTCTCGTGCATGAGTATCATACGATACATCATTTTTACATCGGCCGTAAAGGTATAAGGATGTTCTCTGAATTTTATCATGATTGCAAATAAGTCATCTTGCACAAGTCCTCCATTATATTGCAACGAATTGAGCGACAATCCTGAGGCGGTATGCGATGTGCGTAGGATAGAACCTGGGACCTTTTGATTAGCAGTCCAGTAACTTAACAATTTTACCAAAACGATCGTTTGGGTAGAAGAGTTGTTAACTGGCTTATATGCTATTCACCACAGTACTCTCCCTCCAGTGAGTCGGAGGTGAGACGAATGATATGGATGTTGAGTGGTGATGTAATATTAGCTGTTGTCTTAATGTGCCGGTACCCAGTTGAATAGCACCAAGCGTGTGTGGGTACTAATGCGCCAAGTGTATCTGGCGACTTTGGGTTGCTGCGTCAAGTGAGTCTGACGACTTTAGGTGCGGGTAGATGGCGCCACAACAGCTGTACGGTGGTTGAAGGTTCATTGTCCGAGGTCACCAATGAGGCGGTATTCGATGTGCGTAGGATAGAACCTGGGACCTTTTGGTCAGCAGTCCAGTAACTTAACAATTTTACCAAAACGATCGTTCGGGTAGAAGAGTTGTTAACTGGCTTATATGCTATTTACCACAATCCATTACTTGTCGGATTCGACGCATTAAAGACCACTCTCAATTTAGTGGTACTTTTTTATGGTCGATATACGCCATGGTGTGGCATATAATAACTTATCACTGAATTATCCTCCTCAGTGATTATCTCTTTCATGTGTCCTAAATGTTCATATTCGTGTATGAAATCTTTATATAACTTTAGGTACTGAGGATCTCTCTCTAACCTAATCCACAGTGCATCCAACCGTTTGAGAGCTATGTCCTTTGATTCACCTAAACATTTCGGATCATCTTTAAGGGGCATTTTAGCTATGTACCGGCCCTCAACATTCCTTGAATGCGTTTTCACGAAATGTTCCTCACACAAAACTGCCTCTTTATTTTCGGTTCGCTCTAAATCAACATTTTCTAATTCCCAAAATTTTCTTAAGGTATCATTTAAATCCCCTTCTTTAATTAATCCACAATGTACTTTTAACTCACTATTTACACAACTACTACTACCTGAAGCCACGAACCCAAACACAGTATTTTGGAAAATAAGATTAGAATTTTGCGAATAAATTTGCCCGCTACGTAATAATTCATAGAAAATTTCCGCACCCAATAAACAATCAATGGGACCAGGAACATAAAAAGTATCATCTGCTAAATTAATGTTCTCAGGAATTTGTCCTTCCACATTTAAAAATTTAACTGGAGTTAAATCGGTAATTTTCTCTACTACTAACATATTTATTTCTCTTTTAAAACTATTATCGGAATTTGAAATGCAATTTTTAACACACATGGAGGAATCATTTAAACACGTTACTAGAATATTTACTTTTTCCTTTTTCAATACCAATTTCTCTGCACATTGCCTGCTCATAAGCTGAGTCATCGACCCGACGTCTAATAAACATCTGCCAAAAACCAAACGCATCTCGAATGAAACATTTAACAGTGCTCAAAAAAACTGTTTTACTCTTTTCATTTTTGTTTATGGCGAATACCGATTTATGAGCATATTACGAACTATCTGGCGTCTGTAAAGTTGAGGAGACGGGGGGGGGAGGAAGAGGGGTGAAATACTTTCGCATTCTCATTAAGCGATGACCCTGAACTATTGGCTATCTGTATTTGGTGCGCAATAATAGAATCACTTTCATTTTGATGATTTATTTTATGTCTCGGGAAATGGAGAAGAATATGATGCTTCCGGTTGCATAGTTTACAAGTTTTTGCCTTACATCTTATAGCTGAACATTTTTCTTTTAAACAAAGAAAACAAAGTTTGTTTTCTTGCTATCGCTTGCGCTGTTTTTTAACTATCTCAACTCTTTCTTCAACAGGAAGTCGTTTAAATTTTGCACAAAAGGGGATTGTGTGATTTTCAAAACAGAATGAACACTTTGACTCATTAACATCGGACAAAAAAACACTTGTAACATTTTTATGATACTTTTTTTCGAATCTGTTTTTAATGAATTTGTTTTGTTTAAAACTTGAATTCGACCTGTTTTTATTCGAACCTTTTGAGGATACAAACAAATCTAACTCACGACTTAAATTTTGTGGTTTGTACCAATCTTCCCCTTATTTAATGCTGATATAACTCATTAATTCCTGATCAAGGGAATTAAATATTTGATCTGATACTATTAATTGGCACAAATCATTAATTCACTTACGTTTCTCAATTGACAATAGTATTTGAACATAGAGGCAACTCTAGATGCAAATTGAACATAGTTTTCTGTCGCTAATTTTTGAGCTTTTCGAAATTGATATAGACACTTTTGAGGAGTAGGTTGAAATTGCTTTAACACTAACTCTTTAATCTTTTCATAACTTTCCAGTTCCTCCTCCTTGACGTAAACCATTAAATTTCCTACTCTTTCTCCCAAAATATTTAATAAAATTTCGGCTTTAAATTCTTCTGCGACATTTTTAGTTTTGAAAGCCTTTTCTATTGATTGAAAGAACCAATTGAATGCTTCTGTTTTAGAAGGGACAGGTACCGTTAAAGTTTTTACACTTTTAATTACGTTTTCTAAACTAAAAGACTCGATATCTATCTTTTTTACTTGTTCAGGGGCCATTTTACTCTTAGCATTTGTTAGCTCAAGCTCTTTATTAAGCTGCTCTAGCTTAACTTTTTCAAATTATAATTTAAGTTTTTCTTGTTCAATTTTAGATTTTTCATTATCTTTTTTAGATTTCTTTTCTTTTAAATCATAATTAATTACACTTTGAATCAATTCGTTATTGGTTTTAAAAACGTCACTACTCTCAATTATTGTTCTTAAATCTAAAATTTTTGGATTCACTGGTACCTCTAATCCTAACTCATCAGCGACAAGCGCAAGCTCATCTTTTTTAAGATTTTTAAACAAAGCCCTTTTACAAGCATATTAGTTTGAAAACGAAACTACGAACCAAGGGAACTGCTCTCACATGGAATTGGACACTGCACTCTTGATTGGCACTCGTAATTACTCAAAAACACAATTCTTCACCAAATAAACCTCCGGTTTAGATTACACTCGCACTTTTTACATTTGGAAAGAACCGTCGTTCTTATGCATATAGAACACACACGCTTTTTTCGCTCCGGCTCGGAGAGGTCATGTTTTCTCACACTCAACGCTCACAACACACAATTTATTAAACACACTCTCTGTGGATAGCTACAAAAAACTCACAAGATGGCGTTGGCATCGCAACAATCAAAATTTGAAGTTTTAATATATTTTGATGAAGAATCTATTAAAGTTGGAATTGCGTAAAAATATTTAATTATTAAAATTTAAATGAACATTAAGATTGGCGAACCGGCTGGTCGCCAAAGGCAGCTAGTACTTATATAAAGCTCAGTGTGTGTGTATGTGTTGGCGTTCTACAGGCCAGACAGTTAGACCAACAGTAACCAAATTTGGTACATGTATAAGTTGGTGATCGGCAATGTTCTTTTTTTAAATTTTTTAATTAGAATTTTAATTATTAATTAAAAACTAACTTTTCAGCCAAAAAAATCTTCCATTTTCCCCACAGCCAAATGAGTAAGGGTTCAGTTTTTTCCCCAAGCTAATGAGGCTTAGGCTTAACATTTTTCGGCAGATTATTTCAAACGATTCATTTTATTTTCTTAATGTTTTATGCATTTAAAATTAAACATTGTTAATTAATTCTTGAGATATTACATGAATTAAGAAAGATATTCTTTATTGCCCATAAGGTTTAAATTCTCAGTGACTCTGTTTTCAGCAATCATATTACAAAAGAAAAATGCTTTGTTTCAATTAAAAATATTATTATATTAATTGCAGATTAATCATTTCCACTTTAATTTAACCCTTTAAAGGGCCATTTTTTTTGTGTTTGCATTCTACAAGCTAGATCGTTTGACCTACAGCTACCAAATTTGTTGCATGTATACCTTGGAAGTCAGGAATGTGCACCTTGGATCCCTTTTTTGAAATTTTAATTAGAATTTAAATTATTAATTAAAAGCTAACTTTCCCGTCAAAAAATCTTCATTTCCCCACCGCCAAATGATTAAGGCTTCAGGTTTATTTTCCCACGCTAATAAGGTTAGGCTTAAGTTTTTTCGACCGAATATTTCCAACGATTCTGCTTATTTTCTTAATGTTTGAAGTATATAAAATTAAACATTGTTAATTAATCCATCTTTCAGATTCATTCTGAAGTACTTTTGAATTAAAATGAAGCATAATAAAGAAAATTAAAAATTTCTAATCTGCATAGCGTTAACCCAACTGGCGTAGAAAAATTCAGGCATTTACGTTACCAACTGGCGTTGAAAATTTACGCATGCGCATTGTGTTCCGATTGTTGACAACTATTTTAAACAGATGCGGACTTGATTTAAATTATTTTTTGGTTAGTTGTATGCTTTTTATTATATTAATTGCAGATTAATCCTTTCCACTTTAATTTAAAGCATAAATTTTAGGAGAGCTAACAAAGAAACTAGAGAGATACATATTACGTTATGACTGAAGGCCTTTATAATATTATGAGTGAATTATATGACTATCAAAATTTGAAGTTTTAAAATATTTTGATGAAGAAGCTATTAAAGTAGGAATTACATAAAATATTTAATTATTAAAATTTTTAACTAGCATTAAGATTGGCGAACCGGCTGGTCACCAAAGGCAGCTAGTATACTTAAATAATGAATTTTGATTTTTTTCACCGAAATAGTGCAACATTTTACAAGATATTCTTTTAGAAATAAAGAAAAGTACACTAAAACGATGAATATAAATAAATTATAGTAGACTCCCGATTAACCGCACCCTCCGCACAAAGTTTTTTTTGTGCAAGCGTAAAGCAAAGAAAATAAAAATGTTCGCAAAACTGAGCGAAACGTTAAATTTCCTAACATCGTGCTTATTTATGGCAAAAATATACCAGGCCTTTTCGGAACCTTCCCCTCAAGCAAACACAAATGACTGATTTCTTCAAAAAGGTGTAGTTTTACAGTTATGCTTTTGTAATTGCATAATACATTACAGTATTAAAACACTACATATGTATTAATTTTTCTGTGTATCCTTGACGCCTCTTGTAAGTACAAAGCACTTTTCTGTTTTCATTAACACAATGCATTTTAGGTTAATTTTCAGTCATATACTAAAATATTAAGAGTTAGTTAAACATTTCCTGCTGTTTATTTTACGTTTTATTGTACACAAAACGATTTTTCAAAGTTGGAATGACTGTTTTCTCTTTTGCTATACCCGTTTCTAGCTTTTTTCGGATTATCCGCGATTTTTGTTATCCGCGGCGGCCGCGACACCCAATTCCGCGGATAATCGGGAGTGTACTGTAGTTAGATTTCAGGAGTAGCACTCTTTTACCTTTTTATTATCCTTATTATTAGTAACATTATTATTTGAATCGGAATCCAGTACCACAGCTACCAATAGGAGCAAATATTTCTTTTTAACAGCCCTTAAACCAAATGATGTGTTGAAACTTTATTTACAGACTCTTCGAGGTTCAAGATTTTCCGCCCGAGGTCGCTTGTGTCCCCCACTGGGTTTTGATTGTATTGGTCTGTCTTGTTGTGTACGTTGTAGAGTCGAGATGTATTGCTTTGTCTTGTGCGCTTTGCTGTATAAATGCTGTGTGTTCCTATTTCCTACTGTGCGTGCATAAAATGTGAAAAATCCACTAGTTGCCCAGTTCCTTTCTGATAGGTAAAAGCTTTTCGAATCATTCCATTGGCTATTAAATTGAAGTCTAATCACGATGAATGGATTTGAATTCAACTTTTCTTTTGCTTGCTATCGTGCTGCGAGCTCTAAAATTTTAGTTTTTCCAATTAATTTTTTTCCTCAGTTTTTTTTTTATTTTTATCTTCTGGTTATTAAGTAAGCTTATCTGCTCTAACTTCTTGTATAGACATTTATTTACTCTATTCAAAAACTGCAAAGTCTGCACTCTATTAAATTGAGTAGCTCGACCTTTACTGTTTAGAACTCTTCCCTTGAAAATATCACCTCAGTAATGTAGGTTTCGATTAGCATTAACATGCACCAACTTTTATCGAAAGCTTCTTTAAGAGTGAAAAATCCATTAATGAACTCATTATTCAAAATGACCAAAGATAATATGAAGAAATCAACATAATTATGTACAACAGAGATTTTCTTCCAAGATCCATGGTACAAACTTATTCCTTATTCAAGCCTATATAAAATATTACACCAACCAGCATAGCAAAATTTTGAATATGAAATTCACAAGGCAAGAAAAGATTATTTCCACGTCATCAGATCTCATGTGCGCTGTCCAAATCTTAAGCTTGTATAAAATTTTTGATACCTCCGTTTCGATCGGTGTTATTGGGGAGAATATGTCTGACGGATTTTTGATATTCCGACTCAACTCCTCTTGAAGAATGGACCAAAACTAACATAATAACGAAATAGAAATTATTGAAATAAGAAGATTTCTTAAATCTAATTCTGCTCGAGATTCTTAATCTGTTCTCGTTACAATATTCGGCACCGCGTCACCAGAATCCATTAAGATTTGATTTGTAAACTAAAATAAATCTAAAAGTTTACAGATAAACCAAGGTAATGCATGAAATGTCACAGTTTCTTGCATCCAATCAGAATTTACAATAAACAAATCTGTCACATATGTGGGGAAACACACGATGACCAATGTCAAGGTCAAAGTGCAATAATTGCCAGGGTCCTCACTCAGCGACATCAAAATCTTGTTCCCATTACATCAAAGAGCGACAAATGCATGAATTTAAGTGTCGAAACCATTTAACGACTGGAGAGCATAGACGTCTCTCCCAAAATCTTCGAAAGTAAATTATTCAAATGTAGTCAAAACAAATATGTCTTTCAGTGATGTCGAGGAAACTGTAAACCAAAAAAAAAAAAAAAATGAAGTTATAGTTAAAAATATCATAGAGAAATTAGAACAGCCAACAAATATGCTTACAGAAATTTTAAAAAAACTAGTGAAAAGTTACTGCAGAATGTTGCTGTCATGTTTAATGATGGTGAATTAAACAAATCCTCAGGGACAAGGGAAAAACAAAGGAACGAAAGTTATAACTTAACCTACGATATTTCCGATGCAATGGGATACAGGTATCCTTCAAGTTCGTCATAATAGTACTCTTTTTAGTTGTATGTTTGCTCGTTTTTCTTTCTTGCTCGTGTTTCCCCCTGGTTTTTAAATCCCTTTTTCAAAATCTCAAGCTGGGCCCAGTTTCTAATTATTTTTAACTGTCTTTTTTTATGATCTTTCTGCAATGGAATTGCAGGGGAATTAAGGGGAAAGCTTTGGCCATTATCTTCTTCTTCCTTTTGGGTTTTTCAAGAGATGTTTCTTTCAGAAACAGAAATCTTTTCCTTCCCGAAATTAAGTTTTTTCTGTACACTTAGAGAAAATAAACCGAGTGCTGGTCTTCTTATAAGCAGCTCTGTTA
>JAPMOR010012343.1:0-20649 GCA_026543865.1 Argiope aurantia | reverse complement strand
TAAAAAAAATCCATGCAGTTCATTTTGATAAAATATTTTAAATCTAAAAGGTTTTTTTTAAAAATTATTGCTTACAGATATTGAAAAATTTTAAAAAAGAAGATATGTATGAATTTTGTTCAGCATTCTTTGGCATCGTTTTTCGACTATAAGGAACTCACCTAAAGTAAGTCCCTTTAGAACACGAAAACCACTGGGAACAAAGAGAAGCTGCAACATTTCATTGAATTGCACATTCAATTCTACATACAAAGTAGTTTTATTAAGCTAGCAGTCAAATAAAAGAATTTTAGAAAATATTTAGGTAAATATTATTCAATAAAGAAAGAATAATCTTGATTTAAGTATGGAATATATAAACATAGTAGACCTCTGTTCTGTTCAACTACAGCTCCTAAAAGTAGCATTTGGCTTTTTTAAAATTTTAACTGTATAATTAGACATATCAGTTGTTAAGATTTCTTTAAAACTTTACTATTCCAATATAAAATAAAATAATACCTATCAAGACGAAATATTCTGCAATATTTCCATACATTTTGGTACTTCAAAATTTCGTAAAAATATCGTAACCATATTGCTGTACAACTTTCAGAGGCTAAAAAAATATCTAGTAGATATTTGCAGCTTCCAAAACCTGCCAATATATATTTCATATGATATAAATGTCACAATTTTTATAATGGCGCTACTATCTAGCAAGGTGTGTAAAAGTACTTTGACAATGGTTTAGTAGACGTGAAACCATTTTATTAGAACAAAATCTATGTTTCATGAAGGGCTAATTTCTCTAGAAACGATAAGATAAACTTTATTAAGTGGCACTTTTACCTAACATTCCTGGTGGGAAATGTCCTGGTGGGGTATCCAGCTGTGTTCCAATCACTGATTGAGCAGCAATCCACACATAGTGTTTGCCAGTGAGGCCCAAATCTCTCGCCGCCCCCATGATTTCGAATGCCTCCTGCCTCGAGGCAAAAAGAAGAATGATACGTGCTTCACTGTCTGCCAGATCTTCCATTTCACTACGGATTGCTTCCCTTTCAGTTTCTTTCAATGTAACTATTTTCACTATCGTGAATCTGCAAATAATTATTACTTAACTTTTGATCATTGACTTGCTGTACAAATATATTGTACAATAATAATTATGTAAAAGTGAACAGTATTCGCATTTTATAAATAAAATATTAAGCAATATATTATATTTTAATAGTGGATAACATAATATAATATCGCTCAGTATGGTAAAATATTGTGCAACAAGTTGATTGGGATAAAATTATTTTTAAAAATATTTCATCATTTCAATCGGTGGTTTTTAGTTTAGTTTAGTTATATTAACGTCTCGTTGTAAAGAAACACTAGGGCTATTTGGGTACGGAACTCGTAATTTCGAAACTCGGTCAGATGACGAGGATGACAACTGAGCTGGTACAACCCTCTCCACACCACACCACACCAGCGGGATTAAATCTGTGGAGTGCGAGAAATAATGAATGATGATCATTTCAGAGAACAAATATATTTTTCTGATTTTAGCATTACTTCCATTACTTACAATCATACACTAAATAATTTTTTTTATCAAATATTCATTGAATGTCCGTTTCCTTTTCGGTCAATTATTTGAAATAAATTTTAAAAAATGAATTATGATTAGTATTAAATATAAAAAAATTAACATTAAGCTAATATTTCAAATTGTTTTGAATATATTGACCTAATTAAATGAAAGTAAGATAATTGCAGCAGTTAAGCAATCTGATGTGAAATTCCATTTATAAGTTTGTCGTTGAAACTCCGTTTATATCTTACATGTTCTTTCATCACAGTACAATTCATTATTAGTAATAAGAATGACAAAGTTTCTCGCTTAAAAAGTGCAAAATTTCAGTTAAAGCATTTCTTTAATAAACCGCAAAGTTTTAGTTAAATTATTTCATTTATAAAGCAAAGTTTAATGAAATGTAATTTTCTGTAATGAAAAAGGCTAGATATCACTAGAAAGGCTAGAAATCCCTATATAAAAATCACTTTTCAAAAGTTTGTGAATTTTTATACCACTATCATAACTTCGAAATTATTAACATTTGAAAATAATATTAATAAAAGCCATTATGGCTAAGAAATATTCTTCCACATCTCCAAAAGAACTTGATATAATTTAAAGTATCTCACAGATTTTATGCAAAACAAGTGAAAGAAAATTGTCAAGTTTCAAAGAGCAAGGGTTAATTAAATATTCAAAAATTTTGAAATCAATCAAAATTTTGTTTTTTTCCCACTCCGAACTGCTATATCACTTTTTTTTTAAATTTCTCATATATCAGTGAATGTTTCTTGACAATGAGTTTCTTGGTTTTAAAGTAAGGATTTAACAGTGATTAAAGGACAATTTATGTCAATCGTTCAAATTCATTCGAAGGGAAGAAAGGAAAAACTTTTATGAGCAAATGGAACAGAGGCTCCATGACAATTACTTCAAGTTTTGAAGGATGTGCAAGCAGTTTGCGAATTATGGAATCTGAGGACAAAAGGAATGTCGTCGCCGGCACATGCAGGAACGTTTTTAAGGATATCAAATTCATTTCTGTGCAAATTTTTAATTTTTATTCATAACTTACTAAATGTTGGAATATCTGTAGTCAATTTCCAAATAAGGAGATTTATTAATATGCAATAGGTAAGCATCGGTAACATTTTGAACTATTCTATGTTATTATTCCAAATTTGTATTTTATTTTTTGAATGATTTAGCAAGATTTATAATGATTTTAAAGGAATTCTAAAAGTTATATTGTTCTCTCCTATCATTTTTTCTTCGATAAAAGCATTGGATTTGAGAAAAGTGCACAACTTTAAATGGTGAGAAAATTGAAGTAGAGACAATGGTTAAAAGAAATTTTCACTGCACCAATTGAAACGAAGGCAAAGGAAGTGCATGTTTTCACGAGTAGATGAAATATTTTTAGCTGGAAAATAGGAATGCATACTAAGTGCTGTTGCCAGAACTAATTAGCATGATTTTAAAGGAGCATTTTAAAAGCAGACAAATAATAATTTTTAATGGCAAAAACAATTGATCGAGTTACTTTTTTTTGCAGTATCAGTATAATAACTTATATAGGAAATCATCGTCGACGGTTTATAAAAATTGATTTGTTCAAATGAAAGTCTGAAGAATCTTCATATTGCACTTATATGCTGGTTATCATCAAGTAAGAGAATTCATAAGGATAATCTTCTTTATTAAATGCCTGCCTGAACACACATAAATAAAGTAAAAAATACACAGTATGTTCTCGAGTTATACAATGAAGATTTAATAATTTTTCCCTTTTAAACTAAAGATTTAATTTTAAAATTATATTACTGTAAATGTGTAATAATATGCAAATATTATTTTAAAAGATTTAAAAATATTATTTTCATAAACTTGCTTTAGAGCATTAAATTAAAAAAAATCAAATTTATGTATTAAAATTTCGAATATACCCCCTTTTATTCATGCGCCATTTTGTATCAATCCCTTGAAATATGTAAATAGATCTTCACTTTGTTTTATTAATTAGCTATCACTAAAAAGGGTATTTTAAACCGTAAAAATATTAGAATTTCAGGAAATGAATAGAAAAAAATCTTTATTAAACGTTTATTATTGCTTGTACTTTGAAGTAAATTCACTGACTTTTATTCTAAAAACGCTATAAAATTAGAATCGATATTAAGCTAATATATTTTTCGTCCTGTTTGTATTGTAAATATTTATAATCAGGTCTCAAGATTTATTCATTCATTCTGAAAATTTCGGATTTTCTTTTGCAAAGATTAATTTTTAAATGATAAATTATGAGCACATCTAAAAGATATATTTTAATATTTTAATTCGTAAAAGGTAAATAATTCCATACATTTTTATTCATGCTTTGTACCCATCTCTTCTATGGAATTATTGTAAATTAGGTATAATGGTATTTATCTGAATTCAATTATTTTATTTTTGATTGTTATATTTAATGGGTTCATTATATACTATTCTGGTGAATAATGTTTTTTCTAAAGAATTCATTATTACTTTTAATGCAATAATATAAAGAAACTATTAATAATATTTTTAAAAAAAAGCCGAATTTCTATCTGATTCCTTGTATTATCCAGTAGAATGAAAATATAATCTGTTTAATGAAATAAAACTATAAAAAGGCTTAGTATCCAAAATGTTTAATGAAATAAATACCTGAAATATATATTAATGCTTATAAATCATATCATGATCAAATTTATCCAGATTCCCATTTAGATCAATCTGATCTTAATTTAATTATAATGCACAGGAAATAAATTTACTTCTTGCAAATCACAGAAACTCAAATTGAACAAAATGAATGTGTAATGCGAGTAAAGAAAAGAAATCAGTCTAATTAATTTATTGGAAACCATCCCTGCAGTATATATTATTTTTATTATAAGAAATAAAAATATATATATGGACAAGAGAAGATTTAAGTCCAATAATGAAATTTAGCTTCAGAGAAAAAATATTGAAAAAAAACTATATTTATTTGGTATAATAATCCACTTCAGAAATCATATATCTCAAAATTCAATTAAAATTTCTTTTTCATTCAACCCTGTAAAAATTAAGATTTGTCATATAACAAAGTAAAAACTCAGCATTAGAATACAAAAATATAAATTATAAGAATTAAGTGGAGTATTTTTATCAATTATCTGAGGATTATTGATTACATCTAAAGACCATCAAAAGTACAACACTCGTTCGTTTCATGAAAATTATTTATCATTCGTCTATCATCTTATACATTCGCTGAACATAGATAGAAAAATATTTAATAGAACTTTTCAATAATTTTAATGATACAATTGTTTTTCTTCGACAATAATCTGATATAAATGTTTTATTAAATTAATTAACCAAACCTTAGAGCAAAAAATCTCTAATTTATTTAAAAATTCTTTTTCCTAATAAATATAATAAAAAATTTCTAAATCAATTAATCCATAAATTTTGTAGTATCTTTATATTGAATTTCAGATTATTTCATCTTATACAGTGATAGTTAGAAGAGCTCTCTGATTTCCAAATCGTCATAATTAAACTTGTGTTTCCTGTTGGAGGAATGTTATAAATGGTGTAATGAATTATTTTTATATTAATTGACTTAATAAATATGCTGTTAAAAATTGCTAATTCGAATTATTTACAAAGACTAGTCCTTTTAGCTATATTTAATAAGAAATTTTTAATAACACTAGAATTTCTCAGAAATAAAAACAGTAATCCATATTTTCCATCTCAAACTAACCAAGTTAAAAGAGATTTCAATATATCTATTTCAAGGAATTTATAATTATTTTATATGGCTGCCTCGTGAAACATCTGCCAATTCATTGACTAAATTAGAGATATTGAAAGTGACGTGACTTAAAAATTTTTAGTTTACAGAGAGTACTGCATTAAATTTTATTAAAAATATTTGTGCATCAAAAATACACAATTTATTATTAAGATCTTTTCGCTAGAAAGTCTTTGACGCAAAAAAATCCTTAATAATTCATCTTCAAAAATAAAGAATCATAAACATGATTAAATTTCTAATTAATTATTGAGAAATATTCCAGTTAGATTAACACTATCAATTGCTCCATGTAATATTTTAACACTCCTTGTATTTTATTCATAGTATATCAATTAGCCTACTCCAATACCTCATATGTTATAAATGTCTCGTTTTTCACTCATATTGTACATTATCATATTCATTTATTAAATTTTATTGTACTCTCTATTTTTTTTTCACGCCAATTTTTATTATTTTTTTTGGCATGCTATATGTATTTGTATTTTGTCATTTATAAGTTTCTTACCAATTGATTGCAAAATAATAATTCTTCTTCTATTTTACATTATTTTTTTTTTCGTTTTCTAATCTTATCTTTCTTTCTTTCGTTCACCTATATCTATACCAAACCGGAAAAGGGCCACATGAAATCAAGAAACGGATGTGTGGAGTTAAGTGTTAAGTAAGTGTTATTAAGTTCAGGGATAAAATTTTATGATTGTTCACTTTATAAAATTCTAAACCTATTTTTCTATTGTATTTATTGATTCAAACAACATAAATATAATTTTTATGTCATTATAACACTTACCTTCTAGAAATATGTTACCTGATTGAAAATTAATAATGAAACCTGCATATTGTTGAACTGTACATAATTAAAACCTGCATAAAATTTCTCAAAAGAACAATAATAACTTAATGGACAAGAAACATTATCGATACACCGTTTAAGAAGCAATAATTAATGAAGTGAACTTACTTAAACTCGTGGTATAATGTTTTCTGCATTAAATCTCTTATTGCTCGTACAAAATCTTCATGCCCTCCTATCTGAGTTGTAATCACAGCAAAAGAATGCCAAGAATATCGTCTTAGAATACTTAGCATGGCTTCAGCTTGATGTTCAACTGATGGAGCTAACTGAAGAATTTTAGACTCCGCAACTCGCTGTAAAAATGTAAAAATAATAACATTAGTCATCAATAGCATCAGTAATTAAAAAAATAGATTTAGCAAAATTAAAATTTCTTACTTGATATTTAAATTATCGTAATTTTGTTTTTATAAATAAGTACAATAACATCATATTTTTTATGAATGTAAATCAAAAGAACTGTCAATAGGCTTCTCTATTTTTTTACAAATATAAATCATTTCTACTTTCAAATATTTCATCTAATATGATTTCATACACCTTATAAAGACCGTTTGAAATGTTTATAATGTCATTTATTATTTTCCAAATTCGCATGAAACAAATGAAATTGTGAAGAGCAATCCAAAAAGAAGAAAAAAAAAAATAATGTATTTAGATGGCGCACATGGGTAATAAATCGTTTTCGATAAAATAAAGCTCATATTTATTATAAAATATAATTAAAAAAATCTTTACAAAATATAAAATTCTTTTTATCTGCACAATATAGTTACATATAAAATCTTATAACATTATGTTAATGACAGGAAATAAAATAAATAAATGAAAATTAAAATCGTTTGCTCTAGAATTTTTAATGCAGTTAACCAGAAAGTTTTTTTTTTCATAAATATTGCCATAAGTATAAAATTTGTGTAAAAAATCCCTTTTAATAAATTGTAAAAAATTTGCTTTATTCTGTTCTGTTTCGGAAATTACATTATTTAGAGTAACTGCCATAATCGAAAATGAAATGATAAATTGAAAAAAAAAATCAAGCATCATTCGGCTATAGATTCAGCACGGTAGGAAGATATTTAATCATTATGTAAAAGATCCATTAAAATATTTCAGATGGTAATACCAAAATTTCCATGTTCTTTATCAAATGTTTTTCTGTAATAGTTAATTATGAAATCAAAAGAATTGTATAGACAAATGAAAGCATAATTTAATTTTTAGGATGCTTTGTTGAAGTGTAATTTATGCATGAAGATTTTTTACATTACTTTATAGATAAAAATGATTTTGTAAAATGAGAAATAATTGTTTAATTCTTATAAATTGCTGCTCAGCTAATACCTATGATTTGGTAAAGAATATCTGGAATATTTTCTTATTTTTCTAATATGGTATTTAATTATGGTATTTATCTATCTACTACAGATTACAAACAAACATCGAATTCACATAATTATAACAGAATCCGAGAAATTGAATGCTTATTTCTGATTGATGAAAAAAGCATACGTACATTATAATTATAATATAGTAAAAATTCAAATAGTTTAAAACCACATATAAAATTATATTACACAAAAAAACTTATCTACTTGAAATGCTGAATAATTTTCGATTTTAGTGTACAAGTTCAATTTCTAGTCTTTTGTATTGAAATTTGGATGCCTGTGCAATGTTCTCATATTTAAAGCACGTTAATCAGCTGGAAATGTTGGAAGGTTTGTAAGGGTACTTGTAGGGTTTGTCAAAATGATTAATGACACAAGTGATGAAACTGATATCAACTACTGAATATGATTGATTAGCTTTTTGATGAATGATCAAAAACGTGCTGAATTCAGATGAATACAACATCAAAAGATTAAACGTATGTAACATGTTTTGAAAATTGGACATTATTTGTATAAAACTGGCACTCATAAAAAGCCATAGATTTTAGAAATCTAAACTACTGCACATATATATAGCTATAATTTCAAATTACCGTTGTTGTTTTACCTTTAGTGTTGTCAATACTATTTATTGAAAATAGATAATAGCTTTTCTGTATCAAAACATTCGATTTGTAAATTATAGATTATTTATATTATTGTCAAAGTGTTGCTTCTACAAATTAATTATTTTTATTATTAAATTAAAAAATAATAATTATTAAAATATTAAATATACAACTTTTCATTTTAACTAAAAATAATATTGCAGATGATAAGTGGATTTTGTTTAGTACACTTATTATCCAACATTAAATTATTATTTTATGTTAGATAATAAGTATTTTTATACAAATCATTTTATATACAAAAAGAAGAAAAATTTTTATTAATCCGGAATCATATAAGAACAATAATTATAATGATTAATCATAGAAGAAGAAGAATCATAAAAATATAGAATCATATTTTATACATAAAAAATGATTTTCTGAAAATGAATAAATTGGTTTCCCTGTTATCATTTTGTGCAGAGCTATTATTAGTATATTTTTACCTTAACGAACATAATATTTATATCATTCTCGATAAGAGCAATTGTATGAAACTGATGTGTCAATTCACATTTGGATATAAATTTTCAGTTGCTGTAATTATTACAATTTATTTCTACTCACGGATACTGGATTTTTGGGAAAGAAATAGAGAAATTTCCTTGCCTGTTAATTAAATCCTCAACATTTTTTAATACCCTTTACCGATTGCATCCTACGGGAAAGGTGTTATCGTGGCTGGTGATGACATCAACCATAATACTTGTCAATACTATTATGATCTTACGGTCATTCAGATTTATTCAAAAGCCTTAAGGCGAGGCGGATTAGTAGTTCGTGATAGCATTTAAAAAAATAACTTTCTTGTTAATATTATTATTCTGAACAATTCCTGGTATAATCAGATATTAAAAATAAAACTGAGTTTTGAATTATTCAATTTAAACAATAGTTTTTGAATTCCAGCTCTTAATTATACATTTTAAGCTTTGAAAACAACTTTTAATTCTCAATAATTGATTTATTATTACTTATTAATCAGTTATTACATATAAAAATAATCTTTTAAAATTATTTAAAATACTTCTTTCAATTTTCTGACATTCATTTCTATCTTTTGCTAGATGAATTGAATAGACAAAATATATCCAGTCATTATATTTTATAAAAATAAATAATGAAGATCCTTATGCTTAAACAAGAACAACAAAGAAAGAGTCATATTTCATATAAAAATCAACAACTAATTTTCATTATGAGAAAAAGCTTTTCTTTCATTACACTCTGCAACGACTCTTTGTATTTCGTCCCTGATGATGATGACCTAATTGCAATAATCATTCATTATTTCATTGGGATGTTTCTGATGATGTATCTTGGCATTTATCTGGGGCAACCTACTTCTCTTTCTTTCAATCAATAAGTATAACTGGCTGTCATTGGTTACTCATTTGAATCGGAAATTCTAAATGTTATTCTTTGTACATGGTTAATTAAAGAGATTCAAAGTATCTGAGTTAAAATTGGAAAGTAGAAAGTAGAATGTACCGTGGAATTTTTCCTTAGAAATATTTTAAACAACATGAGTTTTATTTGTTTTATTAATCAGCTTTTATTGATACTAATTTCAAGCAATTTCCTTCATAACATGGTGGCAAGCTTTTAAATATTCAACCAAAAATTTTTCTCACAGTTTCAAATTTTGTCTCCTAGAACTATTGAAAAATCTTATACATATTTACATTGTTAATATCCAATTACAATCGTCGAATATAAATAAATAGAAATTTTAATTGGTATATTCTTGGTGCATTAAAATGACATTTGTACAATTGTTTTTGTACAATATATGTGAAAAATATTTACTGACAATTTACTGATATGTATATTTTTTCTAATACAACTACACATGTACAATATTACAGAAAATAAACCTTTTATATAATAGGAGCAAATTAACTTTATTTTCTCTTGTGTTAATAAGTTTGAGTTTACACTTATATGACTGTTTTGTAAAATCTTGATTACGCCTTCTTCATAAAAGATTAGAATGTATCCACTTTTAACTAAAATATTTGCCCTTAGCATTGTTATTACATAAAAAAATATCAAAAAAGAAAATACAGATATTTAATACTTCAAAAAATGCTTTAGAGCTTCTGAAATATACATTAGTTTAATTACATGAAATAATTAATCATGATTGTGATCTTTTTTTGCATAAATATATATACAATATAATTATTAGTGTGCATTTTTAAAATATATAATGAAATTCTCATTTATATATTTTAAATTTTTTTTAAAAATCATATTTTTAATAGATAACATGTATTTTTGATTATAAATCAATTAATAATTGCAATTATTCTGGCTAGCATTAAAAGTTTTATATGAAATTAATTAGTGTTGGATTAATCAATTTATGAAGGTGGAAATCAATTGTTTTATTATCTTTATAGAAATTTTCATTAAATGCTAATAATTCAATATAGTTTTTGTGTTTGATAAAAGACAGGTTAAATAAAAATAAAAAATAGGTAATTATTAAAATTCTCCTTCATTAATTTTTTCATCAAAATACGGTTCTACATTTTGCTCTTTAAATAATATTTATAATAGCGTATACTAATCTTAAAATAAATATTTTTCTCAAATTCACTACTAGATGAAACCAAATTCATGAATTCAAAATATAATCGTTAATTAATAATTATATTCTGAAAGTATTTGTATTTTAATTTTTATCAAAAACCAGAAAACGCATAATTTTCATTCAGTGCTGATAAATTTTTAAATTTAGTTGTATTGAATGAAAAATTAATTATTAAGTTATATCATTTCAAACATGACAAAACTGAGATTAAATAAACATGCATAAAAATGCAATACAATCTTAGAATATTATTAAAATACTTGTTATACTTGTTAAAAAATACTTGTTTGTGTAATGAGCAGTTCAGTGATAAAATAAAAAAAATAAATAAAAAAAAAACCATCACATTTCTTTTTGAGAATGCATTCATAAAGGTAAGTTATTTGATTTTTTAACATTACTTTAAATGTTCAAATCTCATAATTTTAAATTTAGTTAGAAAAGGAAGGACATCATTCTATACAGATTTTATATTAATTAAATGAAAATTATTTATTTTCATCAACATACAGATGAACCTGCATATCCTTACTAATTGACTTTTGGCATCTTTTTAAATTAGATTCTGTTTTAAACACTACATTTTATAAATTTTATTGTATTTTACCTATATTTTCACGCGATCATATTTACCTTATGTCTTCATTTTTCAATTTTGCCTTTTTAGAATATATGTATAATTAATATCTTTTGCAATGAGCATTTTTGAAATGTTTTTGCAATATCGGTCTGTTATTTCCATAATTCATTTCTGCAGTTCATTAAAATCATCGTACTGGTGCCGTAAATCCAGAAGAGATAACTGATCAAAAGAAATAAAACACCAAAAATTTAATAAAATTAAATTTCTAAAAAATATTGTTGCTCGTCAGTTATGAATTATTTTAAGAATTATATTTATTCGAAGTTAAAGAATTATATTTTTAAATATGAAGAGAAAGAATTTTTCAAAATTTAAATATTTCTGTAGTTTCTTCAATCTCTACTCTTTTTTAAATGCAAACATACAGAGAAAAATGGAATATTTTCTTCTTTATATATAACCCCCCCCCCCATCTCATTTAGAGAGAATCAGTTATTTTCTAAAGTTTCAATTATGATAGAAACAAACAAATTATGATTTAAATATTTTCTTTGTAAAATGAAAATCGATCTGAATAAGGGTTTGTTTGACTTCTTTTATATTCAATATTATTTGATCTAAAAAATCATTTAATTCAATACATCTTATTTTTCCCTGACAAAAATAAATAAATAGCACTTTCTGCATAACGAGCAAAGACTGTGAAACAATCACTTTAAAAACATTTAAATCTGCAAAATAAGAATTTAAACATATAGAAATAAAAAGAAAAAGAAACAATAAGATAAAACATTCAAAATTTTAAAATAAGAAATTAAATATATTTAAATAAATCATTAAAAATACATTCCTCTAATTCTTACAATATGGAAATCAGTAAGAATAGAACTTTGAGATAAAATATTCAAACAAAGGGACTTCAGCTCATTCATTTTTGAGCAAGAATTTAATTTCTTGCTTAGAAGGCGAGAAATTAAATATCGCAGAAACAGCTCAGAACATTGAGTAAAAATACATATGAAGAACCAGCTGACGGAGCCAGGTTGAAAGCAGTGAAATATCTAGCATCGCAAAATTATCTATTCTTTGCTGACTTTTAAACGGAAAAATCCAATTTATTGTAATTCAGTTCTGTGGTGTTAGACGGAAGAAATAAAAGAACATTCCCCAATATATTATTAGTTCCAGCTATTTTATAGTTTGCTTTCCAATTCAATTAATAGCTGAAGAAAGTCTGAACTTAATTTTCTTTTTTTGTATAGGATATACCATCCATGAAAATAAAATTAAAAAAAATAAAGAAATTAATAGTTTCTTTCAACAAAGGCAAAAAATCACCCCCTTTTTCTTTTCTTTCTAAAAGTAAAAATAAAATTCTTCTTTTTGGAATTAAGATAAAAAGAATTGAATTTATTTTTCCAGGTGCTTTGACATCAAAATAAAGAGATAAAACTCCACAAAAATCAAAAGAAGGAAATCATCATGGCTGTCAGGTTGGGAACTACATAAAAAAGATTCCACTAATTTTTTATAGATAATTTAGGGAATGTAATTTTTGAAATGAGGCATGAATTATTTTTATCAACAAAATTTTATTTACATCTTATCGTACCAGATAGAATGAAGATGAAATGTTTTGAAAATGTCTTTAAAACAATAGTTTTTGAATATACTAGCTTATTATTTATTTAAAAATTTGTATGTTTAAAAAACAGTGACTTTTGTTCTTAGTCTTTTTGCAATTAAATTTAAAATTCTTATGCCTACAATGTTTAGAATGCATTGATACCTTATATTTTTTAAAGGAGCATTTTATCTTACTGGTATAGTAAAAACAAAGCTGATTGGGAATTTTAGTTTAAGATAACATTTCTTTCACTTTCTAAAAAGAAATCTAGGACAGGGATTTAGACATTTGAGTCCAAAAAACAAGATTTGATGTTTTAGTTTGTCGCTTGTTATTTCAAATAATTGGGCAGCGTAATAGATAGAGGAATAAATGGACAATTTCTTAAGAGATGATGAATTTTAGTTAAAAAAAGGCAGCATGTACCGATTTGATTTGTTGTATTTATGTATACCAAATTGAATGCAACTTTCTTGTAATAAAATTGATTTACTATATTTAAAATTTTAAAAATGAGAAATGTTCAATTTTTTTCTGTTGATAATTTTTTAAAAATATATTCTATTCAAAGTTATGAAGCTATTAATTTTAATGATGATGTTGTAATGAATCATTGATGTTAATGATCGATTAAGTAATTCGATAATTACTCGAATTGCAAAGATTACAAATGGAATGATTTCTTAATAATAACATCATATGAACACTCGCCCGTGGTATGCAAAATAACAAGTTCGACTTGCAATTCCTCTTTATTATTACATAATATTTGCTATGAATGGTTACCGAACAGTTTTTCCAATTTTAATTTCTACAAATAGTAACTTTTACTTGCTTTCGTTAGTAAAGAAAGATCTTATTTTTCTAATTCAATGATTACAGGGAAAAAATTTAGATTTTTCCATATCTGAATTTATACAAATATTAACTTTCACTCTTTTCATTAATAAAAAAGATCTTACTTTTCTAGTTTAATGATTACCGGAAAACTATTTAGGTTGTTCCATAATTAAATTTCTACAAACAAAAATTTTCACTTAGTTTTATTAATAAAAAATATCTTATTTTTTTAGTTCAATGATTACAGGAAAAATACAAGTTTTCTTTATCTGAATTTCTACAAACAAAAACTTTCACTTACTTTCGTTTGTAAAAATGTTCTTTTTATTTTCTTATTCAGTTTATTACAGTTAAATATATTGATTGCATACTTATAGTTGAAAAGAGTCTATTTATTCTAAAACTCTACAAAATAACTTTTTTTTTTAATTTCTAGAAAGGAAATGTGGATAATCTTAGAGTGGAGACAGTTAGATATAATGTGAGAGCAGGTGAAATAATAATTAATTATAAGCAGGGCAAGTGAAATAATAATTTGTCAAACATGAATATATTTTTCCAAGCTATAATTTATATGTTTCTTTATAAACTGAAATCAGATTAAAAAATAAATACTGAAATAATGAAAGAAGTCCGAATATAAGCGTTAAAATATTCTGTAGCTTCATTTTGTGCCAGCATGAAAAATAGAACTCATTATCTTATCACTCCAACAGTATAATTTAAAACGACAGTCACTCTTTGAAATTCAGCAAGCATTTAAGTAGTGAAATTAGCAGCAATATACGCAGACGATAAATATTTTGAACTTCAAATAAATATGACAATGGTAACCGTTAAAGTAACTTTTCAAGAATTTTAAATATTGCTTTTTTCATTTTCATTTTTATTTTCTGCACATTATTCTTACTATAATTATACGAATAATTATCATTGTCTGTATCTATGAATGATATAACGGGAACAGTAAAAAAATTAATAGAACTTTGGCAGCACTGAATCCAGAACGTTTTTGTTTTCTTTTCATTTTTATTGAAATAATTGTTAACATTCTAAACATAAAAAAAAGTGACTAAGGAATTCCACGATGGAAAATGATGATCTATAGATTATTACTGAAAGAGTTTGGCCAAGAATTTTATAATAAATAATGCATTTAAAATAAATTATTTATAATAAAAAAATAAAGAAGAATTGCTATACATGTTCAATAAATCACAATATTACTCATTATATATATTTTTAAAGATGTTGGAAGCACTTAGGCAACAAATTCAAGAATATTTTATATTTAAAATTTTTATTCTCATTTTAAAAATTAATACAATTTTAAGTATTTTAATCATTTTATTAATTAGAAATCTCCATAATAATAATTGAAATATATTATTAATAATAATTGAAATACATTATTAATAATTTATTACAGTGCAATAACAAAATGTATGAATTAAAGTAAATTTCACTCCGTTGATCAATCCAATATACAAGAAGAAAGTCAAGAGGAATTATGATTTTAAGCTCTAATTCACTAAAAGCAGACAGTCTAAATTTCAAAAACTCAATATATCTAAGTATGGAAATATCTCAAATTATTAAATGTATGAATAAATTTATAATTATATTTATAATTGGATTCATTGAATGAATTCAAATATATTAATATCAAAAATTTACCGCCTGTGGTGACTAACTGAATTGCCAGCAATAATAGTAGTAACAAATTTTTATTAAATAATCTGTGTAGTTTTGTTCCAATGACTTCATCTGCAAAGCATTTATTTAAACAAATTTTGTAAACTTATAATATTATTTTTATTGTATTATCAATTTCTCTGATATTTTGTTTATAAATCCAATTACCTCAAAAGAAAGAACAGCAGTATCTCAAAATGGATAAACTTTAACTTTTTCACTATAGCTAGATTCTGATGTTAAACTCAAATAATAAGTATAACAAAATTTCAAATATTTTATTAAGAAGTATACCTAATATTGAAGCCTATTCACTAAGGAAAAATAAATAGAATCACCATATTTTAATCATCAATATTGAAAAAAAATTCCTAAATAAGATATTAACATTATCAATACGATTTCACTTTAATAATGAAATATATTGTTATCTAATATTTGCTTGAAGTATTATTAAAAATTAAATATAAATATAAATATGTTTAAACCAAAAAAATTGCTATCTTGAAAAAGATAATGTTTAGGAATTTAAGATGCTATAAAAAGCATATTTATGTTGTAATAATTCTAGAATTTATTGAGGGAAAAGAAATAAAATTGCTTAATTTTTTTTATTAATTAATTATTGGATATAAAGTTTTAAAAAAATTGGTCCAGCTTTCACATATTCATTATCCAAAATATACATGCCAAATTTCGTTAGATGAGTTTGAATAATCAGACTTATTGACCGCCAACAAACCGATACATTCATCTTTATTACTGTAGTAATAATAATTAAAGGAAGATTTCAAGGATTTTGGTACTTTAATTAAATTTATTTATATGTATGTGTGTGCTGAATACAGAATAAATGGGCCGAATTTCAAAGTGTATTTCAATAAACGCTCATTATGATTTAACTGAACTTAGGGTTAATTGTTATGAGCATTTATTTATATGAAATAACCTTCCCTTAAACAAAAGTAATATTCACTATACTACAAGCTGTTCATCAAATATATTGTACATGTACATAAAATTTCCTGTTGATTAAATGGGATAAACATTAAATAGTGTTCGACATAAGAATAATATAATATTTTGAAAATATAACAGGCAACATTTGAAATCAATATGAAAGTAACTGTTAAATGTTGTGGAAGATAAGAGCTAAAAATTCCTTAAAAATATATCTTACCTCTAATATCAAAATAGGATTTAAGTTTAAGCTAAGCATTCAATTCTTAAAATGATTAAAAATGTATTATAATTATATAGAAGAGTACATATATTTTATAGAAAAATAAAGAAATAAAATGATTATTTGAAATAATTAAATTATAAATCATTGTACTCATTTTGAAGCCTTACAATAAGGAAATACAGAAAACACACTTTTTAAAAGTAAATATAATTCATGTTAAATCTTAGTTTCAGATTTACAAAATATGAATGAAGGAAGATGGTTGCAATATTTTATATACTATATTATATTAATTTGTTATGAAATGAAATAGTTAATATTTTATTAATGTAATAATTCATTAGATAGATAATTTCAGAAACACACACAAATACTCATACAAGAATTTAATTATCTTTTTCAGAATGGTATTTTGAGAAATCTAGTAGTTTCTGGTAATTTCAAATCAATGGAATGTGAAACCGGAAAAAATTGTTTATTCCCTTCTAGCTTTTAAATAAAAGATGAAATTTGTAGAAACTGAGAAGTTCTGTACTTCTGGAAAATAAAACAGAAGATATTCTCCAAATCCAAGTTCCTAGAACATTAAAGTTAGTTTTCTAATTCAATTAGTAGCTGGAGAAAGTTAGAATATGATTTTTTGTAAAGAATATTTCTTTACCAGAAGAGCAGAAGAAACATCTTACATTAAAGAAGTTAAATTCCTTGTGATAAAAGGAAAAAAGGACATTTTTTCCTTATCCACAAAAAGCTGGAAAAAAAAGAAATTCTTATCCTCGTCATTTAGAAGAAACGGAATGAACTATTTTCTCTAGGTGCATTGACTTCATACCTCAGAAAGAAAAATTCCGCAAAAGTAAGAGGAAAGAAGACATCACTGCATCCCTTTTTAAACCGTATAAAAAAGATTCTTTGACAATAATTTTTTCTTTGGTGCTTAGTCAGAGAAAGCTATTTTTAAGTTGAGACATGAAATATCTCTATCGATCAAAAATCAACTGGCTAATATCATTAAGCTGATAGAGTCGATAAAAAAGTTTTAATAACATGATCAAGGCATTAAAATTTTGTAATTTGTAATTCTTTACATTATTTGAAAGAAAATTGATTTCTTTTCTACATAAGTTAATATTCTTTAATTCATAATTTTTCTTGAAAATCTATTCAATTATTTTTTGTTCAATATATTTTTTTAACCGTCCTTTATGATCATCTCGTCCCTGTAAACATTAATGATGTTTAAAAACCGTTTAATTTTAATAATTTTACAATGTTTCTGTTTATAGTGTAAGAATCTAATCATGCACATTATTAATATTTTTAATTGCAAATTGTCTCCACTTAATTCTAACTTAATTTTCTTATTCATCATGCAGTATATTTAAGTAGACAAATTTGCAACGCTAGTGTAATAAATAATGAATATAATTTTTCAATAATGAATATAATTTTTCTCTCTTTCATCTAAAATGGAAAATGATTATGAGGAATGGAAAATGATTATGAGTTTAATTAATTGATGTGACAGAAAATACATATTTAGAAATATATTTTTGAAAAATATGCAAAAAGAATATTTTAAACAAATATAAAAATTCAGGAAATAATTGTAACAAACAAGTAATTAAATTAATATCATTAAAAATATTGCTTTGGATTTTAAAACAGTGTAAAATTCATTTTATTTCAATAAAAAAAATTCAAATACCTTGATCAATTTTTTTCAATAATATTAACTAAAAATGTATAAATTATATAAAAAAACATAACTTGCTTCTAAATTATACCTATTTTAAATTTGGGAGCTGTTAGTGTAATGGTTTGTCTAGAACACAGCGGAACTTCCAATTACAAATAGCGTTTTCGAAAGATTTAGTTGATGAGGTATAATTGGTTACAAATAATTTGTATAATGGTTAGTTAGCATAATACAATTAATCGAAAATAATTTGTATAATAGTTAGGTAACTTAGTATAATGGATATTTTACAAATGGATGTTTAAATTCAAGCGAAAAGAATTTCCTAAAATATATTCAGCTATTTTGTTTTATAATTAAATAATATGTACAGTTTTATTATAGATTGCGTTCATCTATTCTAAAATTTAAAGTCTAATTAATTTAACAGCTGATGCCTTATTTTGAAGAGAACTCATATTTTTTGAATATACATTATTTCTAAATAATTTAAACATTTAAAAAACAAATATAAATTTTTCATGTATTAATTCCAATTTCTTTGCATAAGCATGTCAATTCAGAATTATTCCTGATTAATATCAATACATCAGTAGTTTATTCTGTTGACATTTCATCAATTTCATTGTTAAAATTTGCAAAAAATGTTTAATAGAAATCGTTAAGATTTCTAAAACCTGGTAAATAATTATGCTATGTTTGGTTTCCATTATATATATAATGTGTGTATATATATATATATATATATATATATATAATTATGGCAAAGCATTTTATTAAATAGGAATATACTAACAAACAGCTTACGAATACAAATTTCTGTTTTTGTTTCTCGATAATCCATATACATTTTCGAAAACACAATGGAAGCAGAATTATTTAAAGAAGAATCTGTTAAAATTTATAAAATCTATTGGCATTTAATTTCAGATAAATAACAGAAATTGTTATACTAATTCTTTTATACTAATTCTGTTATTTATTACAGAGAGGGTTAATAACAATACCATAATCTCAAAACACGCAAAAACTTTACTTAGCTTCATTGTTTTACGACTCTTTCACTCTTACTAAGCTTTAAATGAGAAAAAAGTTATTTTCAAAAGTATTGTCTTTAATTTTATAGTTTATACAGCCATTATTTAATATTTCAATTTCAATTCGAAAAATGAAATCATATCCTTATGCCTGAAATGCTTAAAAATGAATAAAATTAAAAGTAAATAAAATGGAATTTAGGAAATTTTCTTAGTTTAAAAGTAATTACTTAAATATTTCTCAGAATAATGATTTAATGGATGATAATTTTTAATAATTAAAATTAATTTTAATTATTTCAGTTTAAAATTTTATTATTAAACTAAAATAACGCAATATAAAATAATACAATTTTTTTCTCAGGATCAAATATTATAAAATTATAGTATCTAAGAATGTGTAGCTAACGAATATTGCATAACGGAATGCATTGCTTGGACTCTAGCTTGTTGCTTGAATAGGAGAAATTTAATAATTTCCTTAATTTTGGTATCTTTAAAAATTCACAGTTATTTTAAGAACACCAAATAAGTAGGACTGTTTTTAGTAATACTGTATTTAGTTTAATGGTATTAATATAGTATTACATATTTAAGTAGACATATTTGCAACGCTAGTGTAATAACTCTAACATTTATTGAAACATATTCATAAAAAAATTCAAATAAGAAAACATACTTTAAATATATGTAATGTACGGAGTGTAGATATATGTAAGAGCAAAACATTTATATTTCTCATAAAATATGCATAATATTGACTTTAAAGATACTTTTAAAAATATCAAGCTTCTTAACATTTAATAATTTTTCTTCAAAAATTTCTTTCATTAAATTTGAAAATTTTAGCAATCTCAAGTTCAATCAAACACTTTTTTGAAAACTTAGTTTAGTAATTTCTTGTAAATCTTTTTTTTTTCTTCAGAAACACAAATGAAATATATTTTTTACAAAATAATTGCAAGCATAATAAATGGTGATACGAAAGTCTTGAAAGTAGATGATATCCAGCTATCTAGATCGAAATTTGTAATACTTTCCAATATGTATGATAATTATATCTCAATTTGTTCATAATTATGATATCGCCTTAAAT
>JAPMOR010012337.1:13995-33763 GCA_026543865.1 Argiope aurantia | reverse complement strand
GGTTTGACATGAGAACACAGTTATACCACCACACCTTGACAAACGATAACGCTCCAATTTTGATATTAGATTTAACATGGTTAAAAGCAAATGGTTAATAAAAATGTCACAAACTTGGCGATGAGTCTATATGTGTTTTCTCTTGAAACACTGTACCAACTGAACATTTGTACTGTGATTTTGACATACTTCAAATCATGTACTACTAAATCATTAGGACTTCCCTCACCTAATAGGACTTATCTGTTTTTGTTCTAATGACTCTGTAGATAGTTTTACTTTATTGCTCTTTTTTTACCATTTCGTGTATTAAGATTACATAAACTAGTAATGAGGGAATAGAAAAAAAAAATACAATTTGTTGATTAAAAGATGTCACAGAGTGTATCCTTAAGCGATTTAAAAAAAGGAGAAAATTTTCTTTCCTTTCTGAGACAAAATCCTCGTTTTAGAAGAATAGTATGGAATTTAATGAAGCTTTTATCTAAAATTAAAATGGAAAGCTGTTAAATACAATTGCACCGGCTGCAAATGAATATAGCATGTAACATATATAACATGATAGGTATTGTAGATAATGCGGGAAATAAATATTTGAACACAATAAAAACGAGATATTACAATTTCTTAGAAACTTTCTCACATATAAGCTTATAAGGGTATCCTCATCAATATATTATTGTAGACCTTGTGCTAAACCATGAACAACTAAAGTGTTCAAATTTTAGTTTTAAAAATCCAGCCTATGAGCCCTTTGTACTTCGTTGTATAGTAAAAGAAATTATTATACAGAAGAGGCATGCGTTTTTGTTGATTAATTGAAATCAAAATTTAATTTGACAGAGAAGTTATATTACTGTTCCATTTTAAATCTACGCTAGGGATATTTTGAGTCGGACCTCGTCATTTCGAATCGAGGATAGATGAGAGGGACAGCGCATGAGTTGGAACACCCTCTCCAAGCTTCTTCGCCACACTTGCGGGCGGCCTCCAATGGATTTAGTGCTCCCAGACCCGCTTACACGGTGGTTCTCGAATCTGACCCTCCGTTTTTGCAGCCAGGACCTTACCATTAGGCCATCGTGGCCCCATTTAATTTGACTCAGAAGTATAATTTTAGTAACAATATCATATGACAAATTTCATTTATTTGAATTATTGCGTTTTTGAGTTATCGTGTTTACATGAATAGGATAATAGTATGTACCGAAAGATGAAACAATTTTGAATGCATTTCCTTCAAAATTTGACACAAAGCTACGTTAAAGGAGTTAAAACTGTGCACCAAATTTTATTCATCTAGTTTTTGACATTCGGCAGTTATTGCGCACACATACAATCAGATAGACTAAATTTTTCTGATGAAGTTCCGTTCAAAATTTAATAGAAATCAATAAATTAGATGTAAAGATCACTTAACAAAATTCTGCTGCCTTACTCAAAAAATTCTTGAGCTACCGTATTTGGAGACAAATAGAATTTTGAGAGGCTCCAATCGCTGAGATTCATTAGATTTAGAGGTAGAATCTTGCAATTAACGCAACAGTTTCTTTGGCATGCATAGCATAAGAGAAAGTAAAAATTAAGAGAAACAGAATGTAAAATACCTTCCCAAAAGTATTTCCTGAGATAAAAATAAAGCAAATTTTAAAATCAAAAAAGCTTTCAGATTTATCGTAACGAAATCATTTTTACTTTCTTATATACAGAGAATAGAGAAAGTATTGTAATCGTCAAAAAAATTCAAACTCCTGATTGTAACGAATCTCCACGTTTCAGACCTGGACAAGTCCAAGAAACACATTTTTGGAAAATGCCCTTCTACCTGTATGTCTATGATAAAGATAACTCGAAAACGCCAAGAGCTAGGAGGATGAAATTTGGTATACACTAATGATTGAAATTTGGTTTTTACACTCATTTTGCAGATTTGAGTAAAATTCATTAAAAGGAAGTCTGTCCAACCGGACGTTCAATTATAAGCTAATACTATAAGTACCAAACGAAAAGAGCTAAACCCATAAAATTCAATGTACAATCTTAACATCAATAGAGTAGAAACGTATCAAATTTTAAGCTAAACCCAACAAATGGTTGACCATCTGTCGATCTGTATTTTCAGAAACATGAAAATGTGATAATTTAAAAACACAATGATTTAAATATATCACATTTAGATGCATTTTTGTGACTGTGTCAAATTTTTGTTTCAGTCGTTTAAGAAAAACAAAAGAATTATAAAGCACAAATTTCGATTTTCGTATACTATTAACCACATGATAGGAATTAATGGCCAAATAATCTCACTAAGTACCAGGTTATAATTATAAACTTGATAATTAATTAGAAACTTAGATTCAATAAAAAATGCTAAATTCACGCCGAAGGTGGATATTTCGTAACTATTGTACGCCAATGCCATGCAAGGCATTTTCTGGGATAGCATCTTTATTAGAAAATACATGAGAAAGTTTTGGGAAGACTATTCCCTCTGGTTAAATAATTTTTCATTTGCCTTGCTGAAAGCAGTTTAGAGTTATTAACAAATAGGCTGACAAAATGATAGACATGCAGATACAATTCCAAAACTTTATTTTCTTGAACTCCAGGAGGTTTGAAACAGAGAGATTTATCAGAATCGAGAAATAGATCGATTTATTTTGTATACATAGTATAAGAGGAAGTAAAAATCAAGAAAAATAAAATTAAAATACCCCCGAAACATCTTCCCTGTGACAAAAATAAAACACATTTCACAAAAGAAAAGTCTTTCAGACTAATCGTAACAGAGAGCCATTTTTAAACTTTTTTTCATCCCAAATGAATCGCCGCTAAAAATACCATTAACATTAATAACGAATATAATAGAACGACTCATTTCCTTTAAGCTTCGATAAGCGGGACCTGAGGGATCGGTTCGCGAATGATATAACAATAACCTCGGTTCCCGGACCTTCAACATCCAATGAAGAGTTGTAATGAAAAGTTCCAAGTGCTCTTTAGGGACTGTCTAGGCCAGGAATGCACTAATTACTGAGTTAATGAAGTGTAAAGGGAAATTGCCCTCGCCCGGACTGAAGGAACCGTTCATTGATTTTGGTTTCCGGGCCCATCGTCTCCCAGTCGCAGCAAGTCAAACGTTTAGGTGCATCTAAGTACCTTAATTAACGATCCGTTCTCTCAGAACGCGTTCGAGGCGTCGGGGATTGTTTTGCCAGCAATGTAATGAACGGATGATAATTTTTCTTGCATCGCACGCGTGGGTGGCTTGTTAGGAGGCAAGGATTACGTTGCCCTAGAGATTCCAAGCAACATTTACTATATGAGATACGAGAAGTCATTGTTTCATTTAAAGATTCAATTTCTAGGGACGTTAATCTTGCTTATTGTCTTGTTTTTTTTCCTTAAGGGATTATTTCTGGGGAATTTTTATGGAGTGAAAGTAATAAGAATAATTTGTTGGAGATATTCTAATGAATCGTAATTCTATTTTCAATGATCTTTTTTTGTGCTTGCTTAGCGTATAAGAATTGAAGGTCAGTGCTTAAAATGTAATTTTTAAGCTAATGTCTTAGGGAAAGATGTGAATTGTATAACGGATATTTGATTTACTCGCATTTTTCTGAGTCATTAGGTAGATGACGATTATAATATTGTCATTTGCTTTTATCTTACAATAGAACAAAATGCATTTCATTTTAGATAAGAAAGGCACATTATTTAAAAGCTTGTAAGTAATGCTATACTACCAAAAAGCTGCTATAAGTTTAAAGAAGTACATTCATTTTATGCGTCTGACTCTCATATTTCGTATTACGTCAATTTCAGTTAAATCAGTCACAGTTTACCCGGGATCACATCAAATATGGGGAGAAAACACTTCCGGTAAAGTAGTTGGTTCCCTTGATACGGGGTGACTACCTCTTATCGATGACAGGAGTGCCTCCTACGGGAGGAGTTGTACAGCAGCCGGTAAATGATGTTCAAGTCTCAAGCTTAGTTCCTACCAACTGCTCGTCAGCTATGATAGCTTAGTACAGATGGGATGCTGCCATCTGAGACTACAGAATATTTGGATTTATTCGTATACATTCAAATTTGGACAAAAATATGATACAGAACTACAGTTGTAGTCACAAAATCCCGTTCCAAAATATGATATACTTAAGTCATTGTGGTTTTGAGTTATCGCATTTATATGTTTTTGAAAGTACAGACAGACCGATAGTCAATCCCTTGTTGAATTTGGCTCAAAATGAGATTAGAGTCTGCATCCTAGATGTTAAATATGTGTACCGAATTTTATTCATCTTGCCTTGTTTGTTCTAAAGTTATCTTAAGTCCGAACTCATATTCAAACAGCTAGGCAAACTTCTTCTGAACGGGGTTTGTTCAAAATTTTATAGAAACGACAAATTTGGTATTAAGACCATATACCAAATTTCATCCGTTTAGAGCTAGATGGAAAATGTATTTTTAGAACTCAAGGAGACCTAAAATATGGCCAAAACATATTTAAGCCATTGCGTTTTTGAGTTATCGTGTTTATATATTTCTCAGAGTTATTGAGGCCGCGGTGACCTGGTGATAAGGTCTCGGCTTGTGAGCCGTAGGGTTTCAGGTTCGTGACCCGATTTCACCGAAAAACCGTCATGTAAAGGCTCAACCGTCATGTAAAGGCTCAAACCGTCATGTAAAGGGGTCTGTTGATCCGTCAGACCAAACGTCCTCCCGCTGGTGTGGTGCGGTATGGAGAGGGGGGTGCCAGCTCAGGTGTCGTCCTCGTCATCTGACCTCGGTTCAAAATTACAGGTCCGTCCTAAAATAGCCCTAGTGTTGCTTCACAATGGGACTTTAATATAACTAAACTAAACTAAACTTCTCAAAGCTATTTCATGTTGATCAACAGACGTTCTACTCCTTTTGAATTTGGTTCAAAACTTGATATGTATCTACATTATAGATCTGTGTATTGAATATTATTTATCTAGTTTTATTCGCTTTGTAGTTATTGTGTTAACTTATATTCACACAGCTGGATAAACAGATTTCTTCTGAACGGAGTTTGCACAATATTTGATAGAAATCCATAAATTTGGTGTAAGAATTATATACCGAATTTCATCTATCTAGCACAAAGCGTTTTTTAATTATCTATGTTACAGACGGACATTTCCCGAAAATGCGTTTTTCGAATTTGGGTTATATCTAAAACGTGGATATTCTTTAAATTCTCCAGGTCGCATTTTTAACCATTACAATATTTTGTCTATATTTTATATACGAGGAAGTAAAAAATTGCTTTGTTTGACCTTTAACTCGAAACTAGGATTCTAATTTATTCTATATCGTAATTTATGCCCTTTTTATTGACTTGCGAATTTATTTGGAGTAAGTTAATTCTGTTAAATTCAAACTTTTTAATCAAGTTTAGATGGAATTTTAAATAAATGAATACCTTGACAGTCAGGAGAGCTAATATTCAGAATAAAATCTCTTGCTGCAAGCAGCGTCTAGTAAAACTATAAAACTAAAAAATTACACAAAAAAAATTCTTAAAACGCTATGGCAAATTAACTTATTTCTTTAATATATATATTAATGAAATATAATTAACGATATACATTTGAGGCATCAAAAAAGAATAAATATATGCCTTATTAAAATATCACTCTGTGAAATTTAAGGTAATAATGAATGATCATACTCTAAATTTTCATAAATATATTGAATATTATTGAAATGATAGAACGAACTTATTCCCATACTGCTATTTGCCAAAAACATTCATACATTTAAATGCAATTTTAAAATAAATGAATTTTTAATATGATTTTATCAACGTCACTTAAATGCCGAAAACAATTCGTATCTCTTTCCCCTCGACTCCACGGAGAAGTTCGTCCGCACGCGACTGTTGCCATCTCTTCCCTTGTAAAACTCAAGTCTTAAATGGTCATTCGCATGTCATCCGCCATAATGAAGATGGAAAACCCTGGTTGCCATAGAAACCATTTAGAGTCCGGAATCTCAGTTACGGATACGACTTTTTATTCTTGTTTCTTGCTTTATTTTTTATCGTCCATTCATTTTATCCGTCTTGTACCGTAGTATCGGGTAGAGTTTAGTTCTCTGTGGCACGAACAAAGCCGTTTATGGCAACGACGAAAGATGGTCGCATGTCCCAAATGCACAGCCTCATAAAGTGCTTTTCTCTCGAACACTTGCTTTTAAAAAGGCCCATCTTCAGCAATCTGTGCCGCGGGGTGGAGGGTGGGAGTTGAGTTGTGTCGACATAATGGAGATTGATGTTTGTTTGGGGGTAGACTCTACCTAGTGAGTTACGGTAAGAGTGGCTAAGCTTGTCAGATAGACTTTTATGAAGGTTTCATTTTGCTATGTATTGTAGGGTTTTGTATCGATTATTTGCTATGAAAATCGATTATTTACAAGCCTTTGAAACGGAAAAGTCATTTTTGGAAATTAAATTGATTGTATTTTGTTTAATAATTTCGTTCTAATGCTGTTTTGTTGAGCTTTTTTTATTTTATCTTATACGAAATATAGAAATAAAGAGTATGTAATCATTAAATAAATTCGACCTTGAGATTTTGATGAATCTCCACGTTTTAGATGTCCCAGAATCCGAAATATATATATTTTTCGAATTATGTTTGTCTGCCTATGCTAGTCGGATGAAATTTGTAGAATAGTCCACACATCAGATTTACAGATTTCTGTCAAATCTTCTGCAAAATCCATGCAGAGAAAGTCTGCCAGTCAGTTTTTTCGAGTAAATGTTAAACAAGGAAATTAGAAGAAATATGACTGTCAACTGGCAGGATAGATGGATCATGTCTAGCAAAGGACGCATGACATGTGAATTCATACCGGTACCAAAAATTATAAAAAGAATATCTCACTCGATGATAGTGCAAATTATATAGGGACATGGGAGATTTCCCGAATACTTCTACAGATTCGGAAAGATGCAAAACAACACATGCATATGTGGGTAAGTCAACCATCTAAACCATAAAACTGAATGACAAGACCGCCGCAACAGCAATTGGCAGAAACTGTGGTTGAGTCCTAAGGGCCATCACCGGCCACGGTACAACCCTTCTCGAAGGAAGTACGTCCCATCATCGATGGGAAGAGTCAGATCCCCCACCTATTAGTGTACCCTCCAGGGTGGCGAGATCCAACCACCATGCCGGAAGCATCTCATCCTCATTTCGAGGTGCCCCCCTCGAATGAGGATGAGATGCCGGGGGGTGCATATGTGGGTAAATAGGCTCTGTTCGGCACTACATGACCGAATGTGTCGAACGCAAAGCATTTAGAAGAAGACTCATTATAGTTTAGTTTTAGTTTTAGTTTAGTTTAGTTATATTAACGTCCCGTTTGAAGCAAAACTTGGGCTATTTTGGGACGGACCTCGTAATTTTGAACCGCGGTGAGATGACGAGGACGACACCTGAGCTGGCACCCCCCTCTCCACACCACACCACACCAGCGGGAGGACGTTTGATCAGGACGGATTTAACGTGCAACAGACCCCCTTACACGACGGTTCTTCGGTGGAATCGGGTCTCGACTCATTATACATAGTCATTTTAGCACAATATTACATTACCCTAGAAATTTATAAAAATGAAAAGAAATGACGGAAAAGATTTCTAGCCTTTTACCAACAGTTTGAAGATTCTTTGAACTTTTGTTGGCCGGTGTTTGCTTAAGCAAAAATTTGGATAGTTAATGTGCATAAAAACAGTCACAATAATCCCTGTGCTTATTTCCGTGTTAATGAGGTGACCGACTTTAATTTAAAAAAAAAGACTGTGCGAGTGTAGATGAGCTCATAATTACAAAATATAAAATATTACATAAATAAAATTTATACACTATTTCAGCGTTTAAAGTTTTGAATTGAGTTGAATTTTGAACATAATACATCAAGGGATTGATCTTCTTCGGTCTGTGCTTCGCCATGGACTTGGACGCAATAATCTAAACACAATTATTTTAAATAAAGGGAATTTGATATGCGATGAGGATGTGTGAGGCAGATTTTGATTTCAATCAGTTCAAGAAAAAAAAAAAGGGGGGGAGGGTTCAAAATGCACATTCGGTTTTCATTATTTGCTATGAAGTTAAAACCGATCTTGAAATAAAAATCTGAGGGCTCATAGTGCTCCCGGCCTTGCCTAAGGTACATCTTGTGTTTTTTGCTTCCTAAAATATTGAAGAAGACTGAGTATGCCTTTTAGATGCTTCCATTTTCTTCTAGCCCCTCCCCCCCAAAAAACCAATAAAAAATTGGCTCAAAATTAAAATTTTAGTCGCAAGACCACATATCAAAATTACTTACTTGTGTCACAGCATTCTGGAATTATCACGTATATATTACCCTTTGACAGATTTGAACTATAACTTATACATATTTTCAATTCTGATGATAAATATTGTTATGAATTTTTCTGCCGGGGTTCGTTTGGATAGTGGAAGTGATATGGTGTGTAGAACGTTCAATCAGCAGACGGTAGTAGAAAATAAAACAACGACGTTTATTTACACGAAGACACACAGGACAGCACAAAAGCGACAGCTATATACAGCGCAGAAGACGATTATCTTCACCCGAGACGTGTAGCATACAACAACAGCATACAACCAGAATCTACTGCAGACAGTAGCGCACAGCTCAGTTCAGCACGAGCTTGACTCCGTCGCTGCTCACCGTCGTTTCCGCCTACTCCGCTCTGTCGCTTACGACTCCACCGCTCCGTCTTCGTACTTGGATTACTGACTTCGTCTACCTTTGGCAGCGGTGGCCACTTCCTTTTATAGGTCTCAGGAGGCGGGGCTAGAAGCCTCTCAACCAATCAGGAACGTTCGAGGCGTATCTCGGTTCCTACTGGACGGATGGGGAACATTCTCGAAGTTTCGGGTATTATCTATTTTGGCGCCAAAGTCGCCAAATTCGTCGCCAAGTCGCCAAATGGTTGCCATGTTTGTCGCCAAGCTCTGAGACCTCCGACGCACACCTGGACTCCGTCCCATTCAGATGACTGTAAAACTTTCTTTCTGTTGATGGAACAAACTATGCTGGGAAGCCGAATTGCGGTTTGTAACAATATGTATGTAAAATTTTCCATATACATATTTGTGTTTTTTTTTTTGGCCTGCGTAAGGCCAGATAGAATTTCTTTTGGCGCATTTGTACAAATTTCCATAAATATCTATATATTTAGTGCTAAGACAGCATACCAAATTTGATCTGTCTAATGCAATACATCTTGGAATTCTCATGTTCTCAGATATTTAGATATATATAACTTCAAAATTATGTTTCTTGGATTCAGGTAGATGTAAAACGAGAAAAAACTTCAAAGTCTCGAGTTCGAATTTATTTGACGTTTACAATACTTTCCTTTTGTATACATAAGGCACGAGAAAATACAAAAAAAGGGTAATTACGAAATTCTATTTTATTATAAACTAATACACACATTTTGGCAACAAAAATGGAGTTAAAATTCAAATTAGGACCAACATCTTCAGTCATCCTTTAAAAGATGCGCTAATTATGAACATGTACAGCTTTCTCTCCCTTTCTCAAGATTCAGTTTCAGCTTTCGAAGTCTTTTCTTTGAAGAACCCCAAAAAAAGAATTCGAGAAAATTCACGTCCTTACCTATGCATGATACCAAGAAAGACTTCTTTTAATTTAATCACTTTCTGCAAACTAAGCTCTCGGCTATTTTTTTGCTCTTTCAGTAATTTAACACCAAGAATTTAAAATTTCTGATTAAAAAAAATGTGCGAAATAATGATGTTTCAGCTTAGCTATCTCATTAGCATGCTAATCCCGAAATGCTCCCAAAGCTACTTGGGATATTTTTTTTCTATCTTAATTTTGTTTAAAATAGAAGCAGGTTAAAACTTAGCAGTTCGTGCGTATGGTTAAAGTAATGAATACTTTTTATTTTCTCTATATATAATACAGAGAAAGTACATTTTTGAAAAATGTCCGTCTGTCTGTGACAAAGATAACTCAAAAACGCTTTGAGATAGAAGGTTAAAATTTGATATAAGATCTGTACACTAAATTTTCAGATTTCTATCAAATTTTGAGTAAAATATGTTCAAAGAAAGTCCGTCTATCAGGCTGTTCGAATATAATCGAACACGATAACAATAACTACAAAACGATACAGATAAGATTCAGTACACATATTTCGTATCTATAGCGTAGACGCCTATCAAAGTTTGAGCTAAAACGAACAAGAGTTTACTGTCTGCCGGTCTGTACTTTCAGAAACATGTAAAAGCGATAAATCGAAAACATAATGTCTTAAATATATCAAATTAGGTATGGGTTTTTGTAACTACAAGTGTAATTTTGTGACAAATCTTTGTTTCAATCGATTGAGAAAAACGTTTCTAAAGCCCACATTTGATATTCAGATATTATTAAAAGCATGTCAGGGATTAATCGCCAAACAACTCGCCAAGGATAACATGACATATACAGTAAAAATGCACAATGCTAGCCAAAAGTTAATATTTTATTACTATTGTATGTCAGTATCATGCAAGGCGTTCTCTGGCACGACAAGTTCATTAGAGTGTATTTGAGAAAATTTTGGAGAGACCAGTCCGCTGGTTCCGTATGCAATGCTGAATAAAGGCATTCTGAAACAGATAAAGTATCCATTCTATTTGTAGATTACTGATAATTTCAGGACCGTTTCAGATATTTTCAACTGGAGCCAGGGAATAAAACTGTGGTTTTTACACTTTCTATGTTTGCGAAAAATCCGAGTTCACCTTATTATTAAAGTAAACAACACCTCTTTTCATCTTTCCACTCACCTCTCTCCCCCGGGAGGGGGCACCTCGAAATGAGGATGAGATGCTTCCGGCATGGTGGTTGGATCCCGCCACCCTGGAGGGTACACAAATAGGTAGGGGATCTGACTCCTCTCATTGATGACGGGACATACCTCCTTCGGGAAGGATTATACCGTGGACGGTGATAGCCCTTACGGCTCAACCATAGTTCCCGCCAGTGTTGCTGTTGCGGTGGTCCGGTCTTTCAGCCTTATGGTTTAAATCCGTGTGCCTTCATGGCGGGTCGGAGAGTCATTTGGTTGACTTGACTTCCACTCACCCCTATTTTGACTAAAGAAACTCATCCCGACGCAAAAGCGCAGAGAATTTTTAGAATCCGTGAATGATCCAGACTTTTCGACAGATGGTCAATCCTTGACTGATTTGACTTAACGTTAGATACCTAATTTGCTTACCAAATTTTATTTTTACTGGCCTTGTACGTTTTAGAGTTATCACGTTCTTCTATGCTTGAAAAGCCATACAGGTTAAAACCATATAAAAGAATTTCCTCCGTTTAGTTGAAACCAAATCATTCCGAAAAATTTTATTCAGAAAGTTTTAAAATGTGGAAATTCGTAAAAATTCGAATTTGAATTATTTTGATAATTTCAGTAATATCTCTTACTATGTACATTAATTTTTCGTTAGTGTTATCAACTTGGCTTTATTATTATAATTAATAATTGGCATCAACAATAGTATATGTTAAATCTCAATGGTGGATGTATATTGTCCCTAACGTTTGACATGACCAGGTGTCATTACAGCCACCTGTGCAAGATTAAATACCACTCGTACCGTTTCAAATAGTTGCTCTCGAGTTTTAAACTTCAACGTTATTTTATAAACCTACTAAAAACAGCAAAAGCGAAGTTATTGTCAGTGAGTAAAACTGCAAGAATTTAACTTGGAAAACACATAATCAGTGTCAGACCGAAATCTTCAAAGCTACACCCTCGGGTCTTGAAGAATCAAATCAATTTTACCAACAACTCTTTCCAGCAACTGCAAATACACACCGAATAAACACGGCCAGTTTCATTCAACAAGTCACGTTTGCCACAAAGCGTACTTAAACAAAACTTTCTCGCTATAAACCCTTTCCCTTAAAACTTTTTTTAAAGTATTTCCCAGACAATGGCGTCAGAATTCTTAATTAAAATTTGAGATATGGATAGAATGTACGTTTCAACCTAATCTTCCTCGCGAAGTCATTAGAGTTTTCGCTGACACGGGCTTCCGTGTTGAGGTGTCAACCTCCTACGGTCTTAAGTAATTGAGCTGAGGCCTCGCCGCTAGCGAAACTCGCGGCAATCAATTTCAGAGAAGCACTTTTAAGCCGTTCACTTGTAACTGCAACTTTCGGCGGTGTTTTATACCAGCTTAAAGTTTGGGATGGAAAGGTGTAGGAATTATCAAAATGCTAAATTTTAATTATGGGACAAGAGTTTGGTGGCGGTGGTCCGCCAAGTACAGGTTTATGGTGGATTTTGGTGTTGTTGAGAAGGTGCGGTTGATTTAAGCACGTTGTAACTCATTCTTGTTAGGTTCCGCTTTTAAATTTATGCAGGAGATGTGGAAGGGAATGATGGATTTAGTGGCGAAAACTCTATTTAAAGTAAAGAATCTTTCCTGATTTATGCTATTTTTCTTGTAAATTATCGGCCTGCTTCTGAATTAATGTGGCAGATTTAGTGGAGAATTGACGCTGATGAGTCTATTTTTAAGAAAAATATGTTTCTTGACTTTATTTGGTTTGTTATGAATTATACACTGAATTAAAAAAAATGTGGAAGATATAAAACCTCAATAGTACAGTGTGTTGCACTACATTGGAGAATATTGGGGTATATTATATTATATAACTCAGTATTCAACAATATAGAACAATATTGTAATGTTTAATATTAAATTGTTTAATATTATACAATATATAATATGTATACAGTATACAATATAAAACAACAATATATATATAATGCATAACAATATATGTATGCTACTAGGGAAGGGGTTTGATTTATTTGATTAAAAAATATTAGGACTATAGGGATTATTTTATTTATTTATTTTTAAAAAACTATATTTATATATCCTATACGTTTATTACTATAATTCATATGAGCTCAATTACTTTGACTTTTTACTATGGACCTTATCCCAACGTTTCTAGAGTTTTATGTTTTCTAACATTTTACATCTATTTAGTGCTCTTAAGGTATCGACTAGTTTAAAAATATGAATTTGGATAAATATTCAGATTTTTATTTATTTATTTATTATTTAAAAAAATAAAAGTTTCTATTTTAGAAAACAGATACTTTTCTGTTTACAGTGATATCTTTATTTTGCTTCTACGCCAATTAGAAGTCAAGTTATAGCAAACCATTGAATGTAAATGACGCTTATTTAAAAGCTTTAAAAATTTCAAATGCATTTTCTGAAGAACGAGTTTTTTCATAATTCTACTGTACGAGTATCTTTATATCTCAATAAAAATCAAGATATCTTGATGAAATTTAGAATAAGTTCTCATTATGTTATCATGAACCATGGGTATGATGTTGAATGCCCTATGAGTGAATTTATGATTGTTGATATAAATAGTGTTGAAAAAATTCCAAAATTTCATAGATAATTTCATACATTACACACCGACATTTTATTTTTAAATATAATTCGTAGATAATATTTGGTTACGCTCTAATATACTTTACACATGTAATATTAGAAAGAAAAATAAAAGGCTGCAGCAATTTTTTTCCCTAGAACAATATTAGTTTTTGTAAAAAAAAAGCTATAATTTACATCAAAATATGCCTTTTCTTCAAAAGCTACACGTTTATACAAATAATTTCACTTTTATTCATTATTTTATTCCTACATTAATAAAAAAAACATGATACAAACATTGAAATATTTTTTTTTTGATTAATCCTCTACGAACCTTGTCAGATAGATAAATAGGGAAATTATGACAAGCAGGTAATATACAGGGTAGTTATAGTTAAACTTCTCCTATAAAAAGCATCATACAATGCAAGCGAGTGAACGGTTTGCAAGGAAATTTGGTATATAGACTATACATGAGATGCGCTCATGGAATTTCGAAAAAAAAAAAGTTCAAAAATGTCCACCAGAGGTCACCTTTTCTTGAAAAACATTAATTTTAACACAATAAATGACCAAAACGGAATATAGAAACACAATTATTGACTAGTTTCTGATCACCTTGTCATCAAACCACATTAAGTAAAGGTAAAAAAAAAAATAACAGTACGCTGTTTGAGAAAAACAGTTCAGTTTGCTGAAACAAGAACAGATTAGGACGAAATTGCACAAGAGGAGAAGTTATTAATCGTGCCCAGGATGGTGTAGGGAAAGGTGCTCCATGTGAACACCCTCATTCACCTGCAAGATTTCAAGTGGAAGACAGTGTGTTCTACAGCAGATCGTAACTGATCAGTTGTGATGCTTCTCACATGAAGCGTTATGGAGTTCTATAAGTCATTCAACGTCGCAAGAAGATACTGTCATCATTACGGCCGGAAACATCGACATAAAACATGACAACGACTGCAAACGTTTTTTATCCTAACCTGTTTTGCATAAAGCTTCCTCTTCTTCGCAAGTATGTAAATATCCACATTTTTTCCCCTAGAATTGACAACTTTTCCTGGTTTTACATTTTATTATTCATATTTCTTGTTTTGGATTGTTAATATTGTTTCTGTATTCCGTTTTAGGCGTTTATTGTGTTAAATTTAATGTTTTCTGGTAAAGGCTCCTTCTGGTGGACATTTGGGAATTCCGTGAGCGCATTTCGTGTATAGTTTATATGCAATCCGTTCATCCGTTTGCGTTGTAGGATGCAGTTTATAGGGGAAATTTAATTATAAACACCCTGGATTTCACAATATTAAGGAACCAATCTGTAACTGTCGCTTGCTAATGCTGACGATCAAGATAAAATTCCATAAATAATTTGGTTCGAAATCTAGAAAAAAGAATTATTTTAAAATTCTTTTTTCTAGCATTAAATTCTTATCATTCTTATCTCGCATTAAAATAAATTATTAAAATAGAAATACATTTTTCCTTAGCTCTGTGAATATAGTTTAGAAAGATCAATATTTCTTTATTCAAGTTAAAACCTTGGAAATTTTAGATTTAAAACTTATCTTTTAAGTTTTCTCTGATGCTTAAGTTGACGTTTAAATTTTTAAAAATATTAAACCGTTGGCTTTTTGCCAAAGTTTTTCAGATTTTAGAACTGTTTTATTATTTTAGCAAAATTTATTGCAATAAGACACTGAAAACAAATCGGCATCTGACGGGGTAGATATAATGCGTCACAATATCGCAAGAACCTCAATTCCCACCCCACAAAGATATAGCAGGAAACAAAATAAAAACAATTACAATTCCCTTGGAACAAAAGAAAGGAGAGAAAACCTCCCGGAAGAAAAGTGGCTGTTAAGGGAAGTTGGGGCGTTCTTATATGATATCCTTCCGAAAGAAAGAAGAGAAAGCCCCTTCTTTTTTTCAATTCCTTGGTGGCCAGTGAAACGCGAGACCAAACGTTCGAAATGAGATGATCACCTACCGAAGCAGGTTGTTGCCCCAAAATTTGATCGAGTCTTTCTTCCCTGCGAAAGTCATTGCCTCTCGTAACGCGAGACGCCCCAGAACATTGCTTTTGGATAGCCCCTTTATTTTCAAGAAGCTGGCATCGCTTGGATTCAGACGATTCTTTCAGACGCTCGTTATTCCTAGCTTCCAGCTACGTTATGACCCTCGCGCTAGATAGCGGAGCAGAAAAGCCTTTCCGTCCCTATAGCCTTAGTAAATCGTGCGAAGTTTCCAACTTTTGACGCGGAGTTTGGCAACAATGATAGGTCGAGGGGAGTTGAGTTGTTCAGAGGATCCTGTTCAAACTTCCAAAGGGGTTGTTTATTGGAAGTTGGAAATGACTTGCGAAGAGATAGCGTGGAAGTTTTGTTTCGGTATCTTCTAATTTTGGTTTAGAGGAAAGGGGAGACGACAGAGCTTAATACTTTGAGATTTCCATCTTGTTAGGCAGCTTTCAAGAGGTCTTCTGAAGATTCGGGTGCTTTTATTGGACCTAGCGTTTCGTATTATCATGTCTGATAACAGACATAAACATTGGTTTAAGATAATTAGGTAACTGTGGAGAACCATTCCAGAGAGCTCATAACTCTGTAAATAGTTCAGGATAATCAAGGTTTAAAAGTACTGTTGGGAATGCATGTTTATGGTCAGGAATTTTTAGTACCTACTGTAGGAATTCAAATGGTCATTCTTATGTTATGAAGTTTTGACAAAATATATTTAGTATTACCCTCGGTTAATTTTTAAAAGACTCATTTTAATCATCTTTAAGGGTACTGAGTTTTGAAACAGTTTTTACCATGTTGACTAGAAAACTCAGTATCTAACAATTGAGCAATTGGCGAGCCAATGAGTCATCTGAATTGGAATTTTCTTTCTGGCTTTGTGAAAAAGGAAAGTTTTGTCCAAAAGTTAAAAACATTTAATTCCATTTAGATACCGAAATGAAGGGGTTAATTTACAACCTTTTGATGAAGCAATAATGTCGCAAACCAATAATATTAACACAAAAAAAAGCAAATGATTTAATAATTGATTTGTAATTTTTAAAGTTTACTAACAAATATTAATTTTCTTTATATTAATTTTTTAAATGAAAAATGTAACAAATTCTTTTTTATATGAAGATCATCAAAATCATTTACACCAGTAAATTGATCATGTAATGATGGTTCATTTATTCTAACATAATATCGAAGAATATATGCATTTAAAAAATTTCACGTCTAAATTTTTTAATGATCACCATACATTTTCTCTATATACTTCCTACATGAGAAAGTAAACCAGCGGGTATGCTCTCCGCAAAACTTTCTCACATACTCTTTAATAAAGATATTATACCAGAGTTTGGTTTGGTTTGGTTATATTAACGTCCCGTTTGAAGCAACACTAGGGCTATTTTGGGACGGACCTCGTAATTTTGAACCACGGTCAGATGACGAGGACGACACCTGAGCTGGCACCCCCCTCTCCACACCACACCACCCCAGCGGGAGGACGTTTGGTCATGACGGATTTAACGTGCAACTGACCCCCTTACACGACGGTTCTTCGGTGGAATCGGGCCTCGAACCTGAAACCCTCCGGTTCCGAAGCCGAGACCTTACCACCAGGCCACCGCGGCCCTTCATTATACCAGAGAATGCCTTGTATAGCAATGGAGAATGATAGTTACGAAATATTACCCCTTGATGTGAATTTAGCATTTTTAATGAACCTATCGTGTCATACTTGGTGAGTTTTTTTGGCGATTATACCCTGGCATGTGATTAAAACATTCTGAAATTGAATTAGTATTTTAGATGCGCTTTTCCCAATCGATTGAAACAAACATTTGTTAAAAGGCTATACTTTGAGTCACAAAATCCCATACTAAATTTAATTTCATTTCGTTTTTGGGTTATCATGTTTATAAGCTTCTGGAAACACAGACCAACAGAAAGTCAACCTCCTGACTCAAAATTTGATAGGTGTCAACACTATAGATGTTAAATGTGTGTGTCGAATATAATGTATGTAGTTTTCTTCGTTTTGTAGTCATCATGTTAAATTATATTTGAACACCCGGATAGACAGACTTCGTCTGATTTGAATTGACTCGAAATTTGACAGAAATATACAAACTAGGGGCAAAGATCGTATACCAAATTTCATCCGTCTAGCTCAAAGCGTTTTTGAGTTATCTTTGTCACAGACAAGCGAACAGGTGGACATTTTGCAAAAATGTGTTTTTAGAACTCATTGAGGTCTAAAACGGGGAGATTCGTCAAAATTTCGAGTTTGAACTTTTCTAACGATTACTAGACTTTCTCTATAGTACGTATGCGAGAAAGTAAAAAATGCGGCAAATATTAAATTGTGACTTTTTTTGAAAGATAATACTGAGCTACTACTTTTTAATTTTATTAAATTATGTTGCCTGTTAATTACGAACATCTTAAAAGAATGCATTTACATTGCATATAATAAATAATGCATTACTATAATAATGTAATCGATCAAAATTTTTATTTTGGATTTAGATGTGAAAATAATTAAAAATGTTGTAAATGAAGCTCTAAATGGTAAACTCAATTGTTTTTTCTGTTTGCAGTAATTACTTTCTTTTTTTGTGTGTAAACTGCTTTGTTTTGTTGTTTTTAAATGTAATTTCGTATTACTTGTGTACCACAGAATTATAAAAACTTTAAGCTTTTATTAAAGTTTTCTTCCTTCTCTCTAATTACAAAAACTTCGTCTGATTATTTCAACATTATCTTCTATATAAAATACAATAATTGGAACTCATTTTTATTTTAATATATAGTGTAATCAAAATAGTATTTATTTCTTAATTAAATCGTAAATTCTTTCACTGTTTTTACTCAAATTATTTACAAGATTAATTTCAATATTTTAGCTAGTTATTAATCAAGTTTATATCCGACAATCCGTTAAGTCTCTTTGGGCAAAATATACTATTTAATGAAGACTAAAATTTTCCTTTCTACTTTGTCACTGGCAAGTAAGTTTAATAGTTAAGGAATATTATTATTATTATTAAAGATACCCGTAATAGTATTAGGTTTGCTAGTGAAATATTCAAAAGCCTTTTTGTAACAAAAATTTCCTTTTTATTTAATAATATCCTCCTTAAGCGACTTATACTTTACCTCAGTAAAACTTTAACCTTATGATTCTGTGAAAGTGTCAGAAATCAAAGCTATGCCATTTGAATAGCCTTACTTATGTTCTGTTCATCGTGCACATAAACTTTCCCAACGTGACCAATTCGATGATATTAAGGAACTATAAAAAACACAATTGTTCTCCCATCTATCTTACGAGGCTCGGTGGCTATCGGCCGGGTGAGACGCAGTTTTTTAAAGGGTCGCGTGGGCCTGGTGGTACGGTCTCGGCTTTGGAACCGGAGGGTTTCAGGTTCGAGACCCGATTCCACCGAAGAACCGTCGTGTAAGGGGGTCAGTTGCACGTTAAATCCGTCCTGACCAAACGTCCTCCCGCTGATGTGGTGTGGTGTGGAGAGGGGGGTGCCAGCTCAGGTGACGTCCTCGTCATCTGATCACGGTTCAAAATTACGAGGTCCGTCCCAAAATAGCCCAGGTGTTGCTTCAAACGGGACGTTAATATAACTAAACCAAACTAAACTAAACCCATCTATCTTCTGAATTTCATTATGTTATAATTTCATCTTTTTATTCTTGATATAAACTACACAGATATTTGATAATCCTTATTTCTTAACTTTTAAAAGTTCTTTTCTATATGTTTAATAGTTCTTTCTCTATGTTAATTAAAATTTCTTTCTTTCTTAACTTTTAAAAGAAATATTTTTTTTATACCAAGCAGTTTGACCTATAGTTAATAAATTTAGCCTATTATATATCTATATCTATACTTATAATAAAGCTCAATGTGTGTGTGTGTGTGTGTTGGCGCTCTACAGACCAGACCATTCAACCTACAGCTACCAAATTTGGCACGTGTATACCTTGGAGGCCGGGAATGTGCACCTGGGGGTTATTTTTTCGAATTTTTAACTAGAATTTTATTTAATTAAAAATTAAGCGAAATTTTGACGTGTTTCTGCTATAACTGCCGAAAATATTACCGCACAAAAAAGATTTTTACATGAAGTTAAAGATAAAAAATTTATCTTTTAAATGATACTACTGTTTTAATCTTAAAATTAAATTTCTATTTTTAATGAATTTTTAAATAAATATTTTAA
>JAPMOR010012317.1:17728-72699 GCA_026543865.1 Argiope aurantia | reverse complement strand
TTAAATTGATCAGAAGTTCTTGGTTAAAATTAATCAATATAAAAAAAAATGTCTAATTTCCCCGTTATTTAATTCATGTATTAATTTTAATGCATTTATATGCTGAAAACAGAATATACAGATGCCAAGAATTTAATTTATGCCGCAATATTAAAATCACCGTCAATCATTAATTACCTATCCAAAAAAACCGGAAATCGCATCAAGTATACTAAAAAGTATTAAATCCTAATTTTCAACTCTATGGGTAATTTTTTTAATATTCATTTTAATACATGATTCTTAAATCTTCATTGGCTATTATAGTTTTACATGTTTACATATAATATTAAAGAAAAATTTATTAAAAGATTATCATAACATTAAATAGTATAATATAAATAAACACAGGGAACGTTCTAGTTCAATATGTTTTCTAAAACCTATTGAAAAAGCAACTTAAAGAGATTTATTAACATATCTTAATATTCCGGTATGGCACATTCATCTATACATGAAACTAAACACCCCAGAGTGGAACTTATTTTTAAGTGAAATAAATAATTTTGATAATATTTTATGATGACAATTTGATTTAGATTCAAATTACTTACAATTATATTTTAAAATATAGACAATTTGATTTAGATTCAAATTACTTACAATTATATTTTAAAATATAGACAATTATCGATTATCTATTTATAAAGATAAGACTATATCTCATGCTTTTACAAAGTTCCTTTTTAAAATATTTCATATTTACAATGGTATTTTTTGCTTCAGAGATTTTGAAACTTAAATTTTAATATCAAAAAAGTCCCCAAAAAATGCATTTAAAGCTATTGCATAATTTATGAGGCATTCATTGAGGCTCGATCCATGAAGTTATTTAATGATTTTATTTTCGTTCATATTTTCTGACTTTGGTTTTAAAAAATAAAAGACTTTAGTTATTATTACTTTCGTTATAATTTTGAAATCATTGAATAAATAACAATTGGATAATTTTGAAATTTACGTTGGCAAAAATAATAATAATAATAATAATTTTTGAAATTGCCAATCGTAAAGATGAAAATTACACAACTGAAGATCAACAGACTATTATATATATCATTATATATAATCTATATATATATATATAATCCATATTTTAAATCCATTATCTATCTGAATTTTAAAATCGCTGTGTTTTAAGCATACATTACAAAATAGATTTTTAATTATACACATTACAAAGTAGAGTTTTGTTTAAGTATATGCATGCAAAATAGATTTTTAGTCAAAATTTTCTTTCGTTTTTTATTTTTAATTTTGAAATTTTTAATTTCTTATTGGAAAGATGGGAAGCAATCTGTATCCTCCTATGTAAAAAATCTTAGTATATTTGTATTAGAATATAATATAAGTGTAATAGGTTTCATAAAATTTTCTTCATAAACTTACTTGAAGAAAAATACATACCGCTGAATAGTACAACACCGCAAAATGCAATATCGCTTGATTCGTTCATCGATATCGAAGAAAAAAGAAATCGCATAGAGAGGAGTCTTTAGCAGTGGTAGCTCACATTTTGAAAATTCTGGATTATCAAACGCAACACTTATAATTTGAATGAATGCTGAGTGTAAAGTCTTTTGTCGAATTTTTAACAGTGCAATAAGTTGAACTGCATTTTCATCAGTTCATCTGTTTATGTTATTTGAAAATATGATTGCTATGAACAATTGATTTGGATCAACCCATACATGAAATATGTTTTATATGTGTTTCATGAGTTCGTGTTTGTATTAGTATGTACATAACGGAGTTAATATCTTAAAATAGTTTCTTTTTTTATTTTTAGCTGTAATTTAATATTTAATATCTTGGTTATTTTCATAAAAAAACACGATATAAAAAATATTTTCATCAACATTTTGTATTAAATGAATGGCATTTATTTTCCTCTTTTTGATACTTAAGTATTTATTTTGATCCATAATTTTAACTAGGATAATTTAAACAGAATTATTTTTCTATATTTTGAAATGCTTTTCGTGATTGAGTCATTTTGTGTCTTTTTAGGTTAAACAAAGTAAAAAGAAAATAGTCAATAAATATAAAAAGGCAGGTGCATGTGAAAAATTTATCTGTTCCTATTAGTAAATTTTTTTTTCAATACATATAAAAACACCTTTTTCACTAATTTCCTAGGAAAGTTCATACTACTATATAAATAGAAATCCCTATTATATATTATCAGTTATGATGATATACCCATATTATTTGATTATTTTGATTTTCAAATTTTCCTTGTAATAATTTACCACTACAACGTTTAACCGCTGATATATTTGATATAAAAGCGTTTATTTGTATTATAAGAATTTATGCATGGTTAAAATGTATAAAATAAAAATTATCTGGTTATTTTATGCATTTAATAAAAGTTAATAACACAAAACAAGCGACAGGCATCAACGGAAGGCTTATGGAAACGAAACTCATCGGAAAGCATATCATTCAACAAAGGCACAAACATGAGCGGAAATTTCTGAATTACAAATTAGTTCCCATTAAAGGCAGCGGAAGGATTGGGGGGAGTGTAGTGGGGGGGGGAGGAAAGTCTAGCGGCAACAGATGGTGAGAAGAAAGAAAATTTCTTGCTCAATATCCGACGAAATTAATTGTTGAAACGTCGAAGCGGATTAAGTATAATGACTTTACTTCTGTTTCCAAAAGTAAAAGTTCTTCTAATTTATGGACCATGAGCAAAATAGTTGTATTAAAGAGAGTTGGTTGTTGCTGAATCAATTCTCTGTCGAAACGGCTTAAGCCTCCAACTCTCCAATGTTTAAGGCGGATTAGAACAGAATAAAAATCACTCAGTTTCAATTCACAAGCATTTCCTTTTCACATTGGAAAGGATGATGTATGTATTGGTTTAAGTCCTCTGTTGCTCGTTTTCAAAAATCAAAAAGTCAAAAGAAGAGAAAGCACTGAGAATTCATTATAAAGTTAAACCTGTCTTATCAGATGCTGTTTTGAAAGGTCGATTTACGACAAAGAGTATTCTTTTCACATAGCTGCACGCATGATTTATCTTAAAGCTAAAGAATCGATATTTCAGAAAACTTGACTTACTTCATTAACTCTTAAGCCACTTCATTTAACTCGATTCCTTTTTAAATGAAACATTCGTCGTCTTTTAAATTTAATAACGTGTGTATAATCTCATTGCAAGGATAGGGCAATTTATTTCCATTTTTCATAAGTGTTGGGGGAAATTTTAATGCGATGCGCATTCATATGCTTAAGAGAAAGTGGTAGTCGTTCAGTTTTCAAAAATGTTAGAAAATTTTACAGAGGATGCATTAAATGTCCAAAATAATATATAAAAGTTATTACTTAAAAGTTATTATTTAAAATAATAAAATGAATTTTCTAACTAAATCGTATATATATTTTACCATTAATATATTTTACTTTTCAAAAAATGAAATTTATACTTATTTATCAGGAATTGTTTTATGTTTGTTTTTGTATAATTCTAATCCTATTATTTTTCAGAGATAATATCTTATGAAAATAATGAAAATGATTTTCAGTATTAAATCTTTTATCTTAATATGCGTTATTTGAAATTTCATGTATAACGAATAAATATTTTATTTAAATGAGTATATGCATTTTCAAAATGCAAGTATCAATTATCTCCCTCCCCCCTTTTTTTTTGGATCCAACACCATAAAATTTAATTTAAATACATCGAAGCATTTTATGGTAACTTCGATAACAAAACCGAGAAGTTTTTATTTAATAGTAAATCTATTGATTTTTTTTCTTCATGCTTATATTTGTATTGCCCATTGTTGTGTTGTTGAGGGAGATTCAAGCTCATATGAAAATTTCAAGTTTATTTAGCCACATAATAAGAAATCAACTTTAAAACAGAGTTTTTAAATGAAACTAATTTCAATAATATTGTATACAGAAAAGATATCTTAATTATTATTTTTTTAGAAATGTTTATTACATTTTATATAGTCAGTCCCTCAATTGATTATAGTTCATTTTTGGACAAAAAGACTCAAACATTGATTGAATGGGAATTTTAATAATTAATTAGAACTAAATTTGCTTCAGCTACACGTATAAAATAATTAAACTTCATAAGCGCATTTCTTTAACGTGTAATGCTTCATTAATGCTTTTAAAGTATTTTCGTACCAATCATCAAGAATCTTAACACAAGCACCGCAATTTTTTCAACACTATATGTGCTATTTTATTCTTCCATTTTGAAGGGTGTTCAACAAAATTTTCTTTTTCCCACAATTAATGAAATCAGTGAATGTTTATTTAATTGCTATACTCTGATAAAGAAGTATCAAAGAAGTTAGGAACATTTCCAATAGTTGGCTTGTATGCTATGAATCCCCATAAACTATACGCTGAAATGTTTTTTTCACGAGGAAGGGGTGCAGTTTTGATAAAAAAAAATTTTAAAAAAAAGAAGCCACAAAGCTACAAGTACTGTAGAATAAGATAGGGGGCAAGAACGTACTTCAGGATACTCACTTCTTTTAAAAAAGAATAATTAGAAAAAAATATTAGATTTTTTTTCTTTTAAATAATAGGAATAGCAACATTACATGAATCATTATATTTAATCAAATAAACAGAATTTGGAATCTATATAAATCCAATTTCTTTCTTGTAACTACTACTTTTAGAAAATAACATGGAATAATATTATATATATATATATATATATATAGTATTATCAAAATTCAAAATATTCATATCTTTAAGTTAAATTCATTAAATTAAAAACGATAAAACGATGCCATATCTAATTTTATATTGCAAAGCATATTATTAACATGGAGTAAAACATGCATTTAAAAAATAAGGATTTAAAACATAGCAAACATAATGAAATAACAAGTTACGAAATGTCTTTGAGAATGGAATGTAAAAATTGAAAATTAGAGAAATATTGCTTCTAAATTTACGTAAAATAAATCACATTTATAGTAATCAATAGCAATAATTTTATTATTTTGTAAAAACATTGCGTTTTCGCACGTTTTGAGTTTTATAAAAATCAACACTTTTCCAAATGAGAATATAAATATTTCTTTTTTGTAATTTTGCTTATAATAGCTACATTTTGGCAAATATCACTGCTGAAATATTTATGAAAAGAGTGATTTCTTTATATGAAGCAATTTACTGTTGAAAATTACATTTTTTATTGAGTTGATTCAATCTTACTTCATAATATATACTTTAATAATTCAAGCAAACATATTTTGATAAAAGCTGTAAATGTCGTTTGCAGAAATCAGTACCTGGACTTTTTAATTACAGCAATATTTCATTTAGAACTTTAAACTTTTCATCCTATTAATTTATGTTTGATTTGACTAATATAAGAGGTTTTAATTACCATTAATGAAACGCAATTTTCATATATCAATGATAAAAATTGTATTTTAATAATAAATAAGGTTTAAGACAATATTATGGGGGATTTCTGTGTATTTTGGGAGTAAAGGTGAGAATTTCAGTTATGGTGATTCTATCCTTGAAGAGTTACATGTCTCATGAGTATTGAACTGTAATGGACTCCATAATGGATTTTGTTAATCTATACCTAATACAAAATTCCTTATGTCCATACAGTGCGTCATTTGACACTGTAGAATGTCTTATCCTTAAATTCCATCATACGTTTGGCCGCCTATCTTCAGATACTAAATAAACGTGACATTCATTACTGAATACGAAATGACTTCATCCTGAAGTCATATTATCTAAGAATGGCATTAATCCAAGCGATGCTGAATATGCGTTATATTCATGTGTTTAGCAATTCAACTGGGAATGCATGCGCAGCGATATCCTTTGCAAGATCATTTGATAACTGGCGTGAAGATTAGGTGAACACATCAATTCTTCCAATGGCTGAATAAATAGACATTAGAATAGTTATAGGAATATCATGGGAATCATCTTTTACTAAATTAGGCATATTTTAAGCAAATATAATAATTTCATAAACGATTTTGAATAATTAGACAAATTTAAGCGGTTTGTATATTTAGAAAACAATAAAAACCAAAATAATTTGCTTTTATACAAAATTTGATTGCAAACTATATTGCAGATGAATGAAATGTAATTGATTTCGTATGGATATTTCTAAAGTATGTATTTTATCAAGGACAAAATTCAATTGAATTGTTCTTTTAAAAAAGTGCTCTTATTTTTAACAACTTTTCTTTGCTTTAACTGAAATATTAATTTATCAATTTCAGTCAATTCCAACAATAATTATTATTCTTAAGAACAGAGATAAAGTTTCGTGTTAAAGAACCGTATCTTTAAAAAAGATATTAATCTAAATTATAAAGGAATTGGAGTTATAAATAATAATTAATTTTGTGACATATCTTTTATAGGTGTATTAGAAAATTTTTAGATTTTTAAACGATCTTCAAAGAAATGCAGAATAAAAGACTGCCTTATAAATTTATATAAATAATGTTTTATATTTATGCCATAGTCTCTGCCGCTATTAAATTTAATTAATTTTTTAAAGCAAATCCAAAAATCCTTTAATAGTTTCGTTTAATTTCGAAACAAGAACGAATTCATCTTATTTAGTTCAACATTAGTTTCCTATTTTAATTTATTATTTTATTTATTTTCAATTAAAAACCATTAAAATAAAAATAAAAAAATATTCAAAGCTAAATTTTTTGAGCTAAACAGGAAACAGTTTTTTTTAAATCATTAAATTAATTCATCATTCTTTCTATCTGTGTAGTATATACATGCTCTATCTATATAATAAAGTAATGTTTAGAAAATTTCGAAATATATACAGAGCAATTACCAAAAATAAAGCAACATTTCAATTTAACGCTATAATTTCTAAACATATATTTCTTATAGATTCAATAAGTTTTGTCCGTCTCTTTTCAAAACTAAAGTAAATTCCAACTTCATAAATAAGTAAAAATATCTTTTTAAAGCAAGATTTCCAACATTTTACAAAATATGATTTATAAAATCAAGTATTGCACAAGAGTTCAGATTTGGAAAAAAAATATCAGTTCATTTATTGATTTAAATAACATAAAATAATATTATTTACGACATTTAAAGCCTATTCTTAGCTGGAACTATGGACCGTCTCTAAGAATTTTGAAATTAGTAATTGAGTCATGATTTAATAGCACATCTTGAATAATATATATATATATATATATATATATATATATATATATATATATATATATATATATTAATTATGCATTCGTACCAAAAAGTTAGATTAAAAATTACAGAAGTTATGCCAACGTTTGGCTAATTTAGGAAAGTTCCAGGGGGAAAATTTTATATGGGTATCAATAAACCTTTCAGAATCAAATAAAAATATAATTTTTTGCAAATAATGAGTTAAACAAATGCGTGAATAATTTTTGTTGTTTTTAAAAATAAAATTAAGATTCGTTTCATTTAAATTTTGATTTAGAAATTTTTCTAGGTCATAAATTTATGAATTTTTTAATATTAGAAATATAAATTTATGTTTATATACAGATATAACTTTTTTTTGTGTGCTTTGGAAATAATATTTCGATTGTAAATATTTAATAAAATTCTATTTTAGTTATATCAGATATTTAGAAATGAGAACCATGGATTTCCTTTCTTAATAGTTATTTATTAATAATTTCATTTTGAATAATTTCATCAGATTTCAATAATTTCATCAGATCTTAGGAATTCATTAGATTTTAGCTTGTACCTTATTTTTATTTCCTTAATAGATTCTTTTTATTGGAAAAAAAACTCTCATGACACTGATGATTACACTAAAAATAAATTTGTCTCGTGAAATGAAATTTGTGTAATAATTTCAGAGGGGAAAAAAACTTTTCTTACAACTATTTTTGTATGTCTGAAGTAGACTACATATTATTTTAAATCACAAGGAAATGCTTTCTACCGAAATGCCAACTCCATTCATTGTGTTAAAATTATTTTTTTAATCAGTAAAGAAAAGAAGCATTTTTCCAATTGGAAGTAGATACCTAAATGACGTCGGGAATAATAATAATAATAATAATAAGTAATTATTATAAAACTCAATACAATAATGGAACAAATTATTATAATAGAAATAATTATTATAAATATCTTTAATAAAAACTGCATATCTTCCAGATAAGCTTTTTACATCATACAACAACTTCCAGTAATTGCCTATAGAAAATGAAAAACTTTTTGTAAAAATGTCATTTAACTATTCTAACTTCTTATATTACTCATTTATTTGTTAAGGAAATAAGAATTAATTTCCAATATTAATTAATTCTGGATATATTGGAAATATATCAATTTTTAAGTTATATTGGAAATATTGGAATATATCATATAATTAATTATTAATATTGGAAATATTGGAATATATCATATAATTAATTAATAATATTAGAAATATTAATAATTAATTATTAATATTGGAAAGTATATCAAGTCAATTGTTAAATTTCATATTGACAGATAGATGAGCTTTATGAAGGAGTAATTTGAAAGAAGCATTGCAAAAGTTAAGTAATAGTTAAGTAAGTACGATCGCTTTCAAGAAATATATCTTCAGTGTTTTGGTTTTATTTTTTTGAAAAAATTTGATAATTATTATTTATTTTTGACATAGGATTTCTTGATTATTAAATAGGGACTCATATTTAGATCAGATGGATAAGTTATGAGTTATAATTCTAAAATTCAGATAAGGGATAAAAGCTTTTACGAGATTTGCTTTTATAAAATTATTTATTATCGTGTTCACTATGTAGATGCCATTAAAAGTATTATATCAAAGCTCTTCCCTCATGTCTAGTGGATTTTTTTAAGTTTAACGAATCTGCTGTTTTTTTAAAAAAGATTAACCACCCTAAAACAAACAAAAAAAAAAACCCATAAAACAACCAATTGCATTGATCTATATTTAATGTGTTTCAGAAAATATTTGATAAGAACGCTTCAATAAAATTTTAATATTTTGAGTCAATTAAAATCTGAAACAATCCATATATGAATTCATTGATGAATTCTGAACTTCGCGATTTTGTTAGATTTTAATTTTTCGTTCAATATAAAATCATCTATCGAACGACTTTGCCACATTTTGTGCCTGGACGAAAACATTCATTATTTGGCCTTATTCAAATTTTATTTTTATTTTATTTCCAAAATAATTTTTTAAAAAATATCGGGAAAGGAATGGCTTTCAAAACTCCTGCATTGCTCTTATTCAGATTTATATCATGCTCCTTCACAACGCACATATAAATGGCACTAAAAGGAACTAATTGCGTCCCTAATTCTGTGCATGGCTTTGGGCATCGAGTGCAATGAATTTTTTTCTTGAACTATTCAATTTCAAACAAAATCCTGCTTTCTGTAACCATGAGAACTCTACAAATATCGGGATTTCACATTCTGCCATCTGCTGCCTCTATCTTGAGGGTTGTCTGGGCAGTTCTTGGGTGAAACAGTGTTTCACTTTGTGCAAAACAAAGAAGGCGGAAAAGCTTTATTAATATGTTTAATGTTCACGTATCCCCTCCAATCAATCGCATATGAACTTCCAATTAGGCGACCAAATATTTGCTGCCACGGCTTTTCGAATCCCTTAATTAAAATTTTCCAACCCCTCCCTCCCTCGAATTATCCCTTAAGGAAAGGGAATCGATCGTGATATGAAAGGAAAGGGTGGGGAGTTAGAGAACTTGTAGCATGATATGCTTTGATTAAAACGGCATTTGCAATATCGCTATGCTACATAACATAAGACAAAGTTATTTCCCTATTCAGTTATGCTTTGCAGATCCTACGGCTATACACTCAAGACATAAACGAAACGTGCAGAGTACACAACGTATATGAAAGATATAGATATGCATTAGTTTCTCATCGAATGGATTCCTTCATTTTTTATTTGGTGAAGGAGACTCCGAAAGGCATCTTCTTTTTGACCGATTCTGATATGATTCTTTTTTTCTTTAGCACATTACACAGATAAAGAGGAAAAGAAGGAAATCGTATTTGTATTGCAATCATTTGAATTTAGTTTCGCTGGGAACTCCAAACTAATAGAAATAAATGTGCTGGCTAACTTTCTAATAACAGCAAATGCAATTGTTAAAAATGGAAATGCTAGATGCTAGGGATTGCAATACCGGTATTTTGAGCCATTTGTACACTTTTGTAATGCTGGTATTCACAAGTTTAAATACCTTTTTTTTCCCGGTATTTACTAAAAGTTTTTTTAGCTGTCTCCATTATATGTTCAGGAATCAACATAGCAAAATAGTATATATTTTTGTTTTTACGTCTCCCTAACGGGCGAAATGAATGACTGTGAATACAAAGTTGCATCGTACATTCAAGAGAAGTAATAGTGTTGAAAAAGATATTGCTAAAGAGGTTGAAATATTAACTCATCAAGAATTATTCCTATAATTTAAAAAGTTCGAAAAATTGTTAAGATATTTAAACGCCATTTTATAAAAATATATACAAACTGTAAATAAAAGAGTATACGTTAATATTAGATTCTAAAACACGTTGGAACAGTTTACTCCTAATGATGGAACGATTTTTGAAACATAGAAATCCAATACAAAATGCAATAATCGACTTAAACCTGCACATTAATTTTTATAGATTGTGAATTCGACTTAATAGCCAGAAATGCATCAGCTCTACTTCCAATAAAACCGGCTGTTGAGGCATTATGTCGGAGAGATTCTAATTTATTAACAGCTAATGTAACAATAAATTTCATGTTGCAGTCACTGAAAGAATAGCGCACAAAACTATCTGAAGAATTATATATTACATTGAAAAATTGCACAGAAGAAAGGCATACCGAAATAGAAAATGTCATACGGTATTTACCTAATTATAATGATTTTAAAAATGAAAATGAAAAAGAAGAAAAGACTAACCATTTCAAATCAAGTTTATAGTAAATTTTCTTAAAATTTTTTACCCACAAACCTATCCGCATTCAGAAGAATTCGGTACCATTATAGAAGATTATGATGGCACTAATGTTAATAGTGAAAAGGAATTGTCTCTTGAACAAAAATTAGAATTAGCGATAAATAAAAAAAAATCAACAAACCAAAATACAATATAGAAATCAGCTATATCCAAAACCATCCGATGAGAAATCGATTTAATTAAGATGAGGGATTTAGAGGTAAATATTTGGAAAAAGTATATCGCGCATTGCTAGTAGTACCAACAACTAGCGTAGATGCTGAAAGAGCGTTTTCGACAGCTGGTAATTTTTGAACAAAATTACGTTCCAGGCTTAATGACAATAGAATTGATGCATTATGTTTTTCAAGATAACATTTCAAAAATTTGTATCGCAGATTGAATAGTGATATTTAAACTTTTTGTGATTTAAATAAATAAGATGTTCCTTTACTTTTTTTGTGATTATTTATATACTGTTATAATTTATAAGTTACAAATTTTTTTGGGAAATATTTACACTCTCTAATGAGACTGGCAAATAAAACAAACATTTGTGTTTTCTTTCTTTTTTAAAATTTCTACTTTCGGTATTAAAACAGATATCCCGGTATTAAGATCAAAACAATATCGAATAACGGCATTGAACTTTTGGTCCGATATTGCAATTCTTAGGTGATGCTTATTACATTAACAAGATTTATCATTAATGAAAGCCTCTTAGTGTTTGACAAATATTCTTTAAAAATTTGTCAATTAATTAAAATCAGTTTTTTCAAAAAAAAAAAAAAAAAAAAAAAAAAACCTAAGAAAATTTATCTTGAAGAGCAGTTAAATTCTTTGTTTTAATTTTCATATATTCAATTTTTATGACATTTTCTTATCAAAAATTATAAATTATTAAAATAATACATAAATATTTAAAGCTATAGAATAAATATAAGCTAAATTTGTACATTCTAAAAAAAATGTTTCAAAATAAATTCAACATGTCATCAGAAGAAATTTGTTTTTTATCTATTTGTGACTAATTCTTTCCCTATGCAAAACTTTTCATAACCTTTTTTATAGGGAGAAACATATTATTCCAGTACTAAAACAAGATACACAACATTGTTCTAGAAATAAATAAGGTGATAAAGTAAATACCACTCAAATAATAACTAATCTTATATGATTTTATTTTTGTTTAGAATTTTACATTGACATTAGGCAAAAAAATATTTAGCTAAAAAATATTATACTAGCCCTATAATTAACACACATATATATTATATATTTCTTTTTGCAAATATCACTTAATATGAATTTATTTAAAAACGAAAGCAGGACATACTTATTATGAAAAGAATTAATAAAATATCGACTAATCCATATTTTAATGGATAGTTTATTCATTTCGAGAACACATTTTCTTCGAAAATCATTTTAAGTCATTATTCATAATACAGTTTCTACTGTGAATAATTTATATATTTTACTTAATGATTGAAAATAAATGTAGATTTATTTAATATAATATGTACTATCATTTTTGTAAATATTCTTACACAACTAAATGTGATAGCCTAAGCACAGTAAGTCATATTGGAATTATCCAATTTCACCAGAATGCTTTACGAATATAATGAATGATCAAGATGCCGCGACAGAATAGATGGGAGCTAAAGTGGAATTCTAAGGGCCGAGGTGCAACTATATCCAACAAGACGATGAGAACCAACCGTCATATATAAAACTTTTATTCTTCTTTTTGAGGTGATCCAAGGTCGGATCTAAGCGTAACACAATATACAAAACTAGCCCAAGCTAAAACTAAACGGGAAAAGATGAGGAACCATGAAGGTTTCCTTTCGAGAGGAAAGCATCAAAGAAAATAGTAGGGCATCAAAGGGCAGATCTGAGAACCGGCTGGTTCTCAGATCTACTAGTTGGTTAATCGGCTGGTTACCGGTTCTACTAACTAATGCTCTTCGGAATGCCAAATAATAGAAAAAAATAGTAAATAGGTAATGTAAAAAATAGAAAATAAGAAAATGTAAAAATAGTTTTAAAATATGCAAAAAAATATAAGTCTAAAAAGGAAAAAATAGAAACATTTTTTTAAAAAAATCAACAAAAACAGTCCTCAATATGAGAAAAGCATAAAGATATCTACATTTATTGATAATTAATTATCGGCCAGCTCTTTAGTCAGCAGTGTCTCTACAATCAAGTTGGCAGAGTTCCTAAAAGGTTGGAATGTTACTGAGTTTTCATTTTTGTTTCTACCCAGCTAGAAGACCACTGACTATTCCAAAACTGAAAATCTTGATAATGTATGGAATCGTAATACTGCTTTCTCATAAATGCACTTGATATCTTTGCTAAAAAATTTGCTCTAGAGAGCAACCCTCTAGCTGCATAATTTATTTTATCAAAATAGTTTCCTGCCAGACATGTTTGAGCTTTGAGCTGTTAACCCTGATCTGAATGAAACCAAAAAAATCTAAATGAAACCATGAACCGAAAAAAGAGCGGTTTTCACAGCTAAATAGACGGAAAATATATATGACGTATGCATATATATAAATTATATATGCATTCTCGTGGAAATCGCTGGGTACGCAAATTTTGGTACTTCTGCGTTACCACTGGAAATCGCATGATACACAGCGAGATGGTTAAAGGATGCACGGCCAGTGAGGATTTGGTTAAAGTTAAAATTTCCTTTCATTTTGTTTTTTGGTACCGACATTATCAAATAATTTTTTTTATTCATCCAATTTTGCTTAAACACAGGTAGATAAAGCTGAGGCATTTTAAATAATTTATAAGTATTAAAGTTTAATAATTATTAAAAGTTTTATAAATAATAAAATAATAAATTAATGCCTGCAATATTCATTTAAAGACTTTAAAAAGGAATATTTCAAGATTTATATTTGCTATAACATAAATTTTGCTAATCCACAGTATGTTATCATGGCTTTTATCAGCTGGTTATAATTATTACGGATATATAAACATAACCCTATTACCAATTCTTAGGTAATTTTTTAAGTGGATAATGTGGTACCCACGCTTTAAAAAATTAACGTTTTCTCACTTAGAAACAAATATTGTTGATTTGCATATTTAGTAAGAGAATATGATATTAAGTCCATAAAAGAGGTGATAAAAATCAAAAATATTTCTTATTTCCCGCGAGAAAATTCCGAAATTTTCATGTTATGATAAAGCTTGAAAAATTAAGATAGCTAATGTTGCTGTTAAACGACGTTTACAACAAACTTTAACAATGTGGGTTTATCAACCAACTTTGTATAATATGTTTAGTTCATAACTTTAAGGCATATCACACAAAATATGTGTAAACAGTGGTGTGATTCTTTATTCTATTAAAGGTGTAAAAATGAAAGCCATAAAAGCTGAAAGTATTAAATTTATTCTGAATTTTTCTTTTAGATAAAATCGTAAGTAAATGATGGTAAAATAACTGTGTGAACTTTTCAACATGGATAAAAAATAAAAATTAATAGCGTTTACAAGAATAATTAATAAGTATTTACAAAGCTAAAAGGACATAGATTTTGTAAACGATTTTATAATAAAATGCAATCCAAAAAGGCTGCATAAGTTTAGAATTCTTAGTTCTTTAATTATTTGTTTCATACAGATATACTGCTGTAAAATTTCGAAATGTTCATTGAAATCAACCAGTCATTTTATATCTAGAAAGTATCTTCAGTAACATATATCGTTTAATAATCCTTAATTAATTCATGCAAACAGTGTGATTGAAATTAAATTTAATTAAATCTAAAGAAAAAATATTTTAATTTTATCCTTTACACCAACTTTCTTTAGAATTATCTAATAAAATATATCATATACTTTTACAATGTTTATACACTATTTTATATAGTTCTCCTTATCCTTTTACGATTTAAAATGATCATTCATACTTGGAATAATTATTACTTGAAAATATTGCACTTATATAAATATTTCATAAAATAAAGGAATAAATACATTTTAATATCTGGGAGCATAAAGTATTTACTACCAAATTTTATTTGAAAAATAAGTTTGATTTTGTGAAAATAAGCAACATATTTGATTTCTTCGCACTAAAAAATAAATGTATATTATCTATAATTCTGGTATTGAATATATTAATAAATATGACTATATGCATTAGAATTCTACAGTTTTTTTAACCTAAAATATATCAAATCAGATTAATCGTAATATAACAGAAAAATATACTCACAATGTACATGCAGCATAGTTTTCTTCACTGCCGTCGGAGGTATTCCATTGTTGGCAATACATAAGTATGTTCCCATATTAAGACGACTCACTTTTATTATAGTGAGTTCAGATCCTTCATAAATAACATCTAGAAAAAGAAATAATCTCTTAATCTTCCTATATATATATAGAAATAAATTAAAGACAAGAATTTAAAATTATGGGTAGCTTTCTATTCTATGCATGAAACAGAATCAATTAATTGTCATACATTAATTGATTCTGTACATTATCTATCTTTTGATCTCGTACATTATCTATCTCAAAATAAAGTTTATGTTTCGTATTATCTGATTACTAATGCCACTCACTTTATTAGAATCCCACATTCTCCGTAATAAAGTAGATATAGCAAAAGCAAGAAGCTAACAATCATTTTTAAAAATCGACACCTTATTATTTTTATGGAATAATACCACAGCGTTTCCACTTTCGCTAAAAAATTATCTTTGTAATGATGCTAATATTTTAAGCAACAAATTAAATTTCTAATTTTTAATGATTTTTTAAAAATAATTTAACCATATTTATTAGCAATTACCTCACACGAAATAAAAAATAAAATTTAACCTGCAGGAGAATGTTACGCGTGCATGGGAAAAATTAGCTTTTATCAACAAGTTGCCGTCACATTAACAAATTAAAAAATAAGTTAAATATTATTGCAAATTAAATAAATATGAAATATTATTTTTCTAAAAAGTAAATGCAGAATATAACACCCATTCATAAAAAAGAAAAAAAAAAATTCTTCCATGAAAATGTTAAGGTCTAGAATTCATTGCATCGTTATTTGCCGATTCAATCTTTCAAGAAATATTTATTCGTTTTAAAATTTACTTATTTTCCATTGGAAAAGAAACGCATACTATAATTATTATTATTATTATATATGATACGCCTGTATGACAGACTAAAGGAGAATTGGTCATGCATTTATTTCCGAGAGCATAAGGGAAAAATACTATGGAGAAAATTCTAATTTCTGATTAATCATATTGAATATAACTACTGAATTTCGATGTAAAAATCTAAGCTGGAATCTTTTGAGCATAAAATGATATTTCTATTACTTTTATTTGAAATAAAAGAACGCATATAATGCGTACTATTATTTTCCAAATTTATCCAATTGCGTTTCTAATGGGATTCGGATTTAACCTTTTTCAATATATCAACAATACAAACTAAAATTTTCAAATTACAAAAAGATAACAATTATTGCGTTTCTATTTAATAAATACATGTTACAGTATTTTGAATCTTCTATATGAATGATTCATCCTATAATCTTTTACAGTGGCAAACTGATTAGGATATTCGTAATAAGTTTCATAGAATTAAGCCTATAATACATTTCTGGTCCACATTACCTTACAGAAATCAAGGCAACTTTAACTGTGCTGTGGATTGGTCACCTCAGATTTACCCACCAATATTTGCTATTTAGTGAACAAGCATCATTTTTCTAAATTTATAAATGTTCTATGTCTGTTTTACACATTCTTGTAGAATATTCATGATTATCTTCGCAGCGTCTAACATTTTTTTTTTATGTCTCTCTCATCCTGATTTGACCAAGCCGTTTCCCCAAATTCCTCAAATCAAATTTCAGGTTTTTATCATCTTATACAAACATTAGCCAAGCTCTTTAATATTGTACCATATTATATATGACTGACTTTTCTTCTATCATTCTCATTTTATAGATATATCAAGTTTTGATTTTAATATAAATTGATATAAACATTTTAATACGGTGAGTGTGACGCAACTTAACCGAAAGTGGCTTCTTTTCCATAAAATACAAACAAACTCAAATTCCTATTATAGTTTTGCTATATTCGGGTTTTGAATTCTAATTTAGATAATCATATATTAAATAATAAAGTAAAATTTTGATATTTCCTGCACCTATGAATTAAGTCGTTGTACTATTTATTCATTGTTTTCCCTCCTTTTTATTTTTTTCTTTTAATTCATAGTATAATTATATAGCTATATATATTTTTTAATTTTTATAGTTCATAGATTTTTTTTATAGTTTTATACGTCTTAAGCTTGCAGTATGCGAAAACGTTGGGTTTTATAATTAGTTTTTTTTTTTTTTTTTTTGGCTGGCAAAAGACTACGCTACAAGTTCAATGCAAATTTATTAATGTTAAGGATATATGGAAATAACAATTTCAATTATCTGAAAGATTGAGATAAGCTATATCTGAAAGATTGTGATAAGCTATATCTGAAAACTGTAAAATTATGAAAGAAAATACATGCATAAACTTCTCATCTTAACTAATATTTCTTTTTACTCCCTGGATTTAATTACAAACATTTAACGTGTTTTTTCGCTTTGAGCTAAATACTTTAAATTTTAGAAAGAGATCAAATTCGATTACCGGTTCACAAATATATTTATATTTTAGGGAATGTTGCTATATATAATTAATATAAATAAATGTTTGTCTATAAAGCGATATTTTTTATAGTTCTTTATACGAAATGCATTTGGATATTGTGGAAATAGAAAAACTGCTGTTAAATGTTTCACTTCATGTGTATCAGTTGGTCGAACAATCGGATATTTTTTAACCCATCGATAATTCAAAGTTGATCTTATCTATAATTTTTTCCTTGAAACTGCATGAATTGCACATTTTTCGTAAGCAAAAAAGCTTTATTTAATGAAGAGAGCAAATAATGAAAGTTCATTTATCTCAAATCTATACTTATAATAAAGCTCAATGTGTGTGTGTGTGTGTGTGTGTGTGTGTGAGTGTGTGTGTGTGTGTGTGTGAGTGTGTGTGTGTGTGTGTGTGTGTGTGTGTGTGTGTGTGTGTCTGTGTGTGTGTGTGTATGTTGGCACTCTACAGGCCAGACCATTCAACCTACAGCTATCAAATTTGGCACGTGTATACCTTGGAGGCCAGGAATGGGCAACTGGGGGTTTTTTATTCGAATTTTTAACTAGAATTTAATGTATTAAAAATTAAGCGAAATTTTGACGTGTTTCTGCTATAACTTCCGAAAATATTACCTCACAAAAGAGATTTTTACATGAAGTTAAAGATCAAAAATTTATCTAATAAATGATACTAATGTTTTAATCTTAAAATTAAATTTCTATTTTTAATGAATTTTTAAAAAAATATATTAACTATGTTTTTCAATAATTTTTTTCGTAAAAAATAAAAATTAAAATTAAGCACGTTTCGCATTTATGGGAAAAAATTAACTTTTTTCAAAGTGTTGCCATCACATTGATGGCAACACTTACCAAATTTGGCACGTGTATACCTTGGAGACCGAGAATTTGCACCTGTAGGTTATTTTTTTTTGAATTTTTAATTAGAATTTATTTATTTAAAAATTATGCGAAATTTTGGCGTGTTTCTGCTATAATTTCCGAAAGTATTACCGCACCAAAAAGATTTTTACATTAAGTTAAAGATAAAAAATATATCTTTTAAATGATACCAATGATTTTACCTTAAAATTAAATTTCTATTTTTAATGCATTTTTAAATAAATATTTTAACTATATTTTTCAGCAATTTTTTTCGTACAAAATAAAAATAAAATTTAAGCTGCACGAGCACGTTTCGCATTCATGGGAAAAAAATTAGCTTTTTTCAAAGTATTGCCATTAAATTGATTAAAGCTCCAAATAAAAATAAATTAAATCTTTTTGGAAATGAAATCTGCAAAAATATAATTTTCGGCATGTGTTTGTAGAAAATGAAACAAATATGAAATATTATTTTTTCTAAAAAATAAATTCAAGAAAAATTATTTTATGATCTTTTACACTTTCTATATTATTAATCCAATAAATCAGTATTATTTGAAGGCAAGTTTTGTTTAATATGAATAGAATATCCATTGAAATCAGGACCAAACAGCTAATTTGTAAACCTTTAGTAAAACACAGATCTGCTAAAATGGTCTAAATAGAAAATGATTATTTTTTATGTAACTTGATTCAATAAATGCTCTAATAAATAACGAATTTTTGATTTACATAAAGCTTCTGCTGTGGAAATCACGATTAACAAAATGTTCTTGAAACACTAATATTTTAAATAAAAAGAGTTAATTTCCAATCAACTAAATCAATCACTTAAACTGGCTGATTTATGAAAATTTTAATATCACTATTCAATAAAAAAAAGGGATAATTTTAGATTTTCCATCTATTGTTTCAAAGAAAATATGCCAATCAGAGCGCAGATTTCTCAAGATTAATTGGCCTAAGATTATGGAAATTTTGAGTTTTTCAAAATGTTTAACATTCAAAACTTCATAAATAAGTCTTAGTTGGCCGTGCGAAATAGAAACATTCATTCATTTATTTAAAATTTGGTGTGTCCAGAATATTTCTCAGAATATACCTTACTGCATTAAATTTATACTTCATAAGTTTTGAAATATATTTATAGGCTGGAACAAAATATTATTGATTTCATTTCAATCCTTTTGAAAGCAAAACTAAAAACTGAATTTTATGCTGAATCTGAGAAATTTTTGTTGAATTATTCTTTGAGATATTACATAAACTATGAAAAATATTTTGTAGTTCACTTAAGACTTACATACTGAGCGATTCTGTTTGCAATACTCAATTCCATAATCTCACATTTCGATTCAAATATAAAATACAATAAAAATATAAATAATTTGAATCAATTTATTTTAACAAGCAAGGATTTTTTAGTAACATTCCAGCTATTAAAGAATAAAAATGCTGATAATAAAATATATATGATCAAAGTAAATGTTTTCTCACATTTAAGCTTTAAATTATTTATATACTGTATCAGGCTTGCCACTGTAAAAATAAAGTGACTCCAAAACTTAGACAACAATCAAAAGATTTATGTTTCTTTGGCGAGAAAAATGGCAAAACTAAAGCATATATGTCCTTATTTCTTGATTGTTTTCTTTCTGATGCTAATACGAAAGTAATTTTTTTATGTCCTGGAGTTGTAATAAAAATACTGTGAATCCTGAAACAGCCAATTGTGGTTATGAGAAATGATAAAAGAAAAAATAGATAAATAAAGGATTTTATTTCGTCAAAATTGGAATAAAGCTTTCATTGTCTAAGTGAGAAAAAAATAGAAACATTCCATTCAAGAAATGTAAAATATTTATGTAACCAAAATGGTATTTCGTTAAAAGATAAGAAAAAAAAATTCTTTAAAATATTTCAAATAACATGTATGACATATTTATAATTTTATACATATAACTATCTTCAATGTAAATTATGGATTTATTTTTAGAATTTTATTAATGAATGCCATGACCAAAACTGATCTTTCACACATAAAAATAAAAACTTACAAGAATAAGAAACAGATACAAGTAGATATATGCATATAATAGAGAAATATGGTTCTGGTTGGATACTGTACGTTTTCGTTTTTTACCCTTTGCAAAACTTACATTTGAGTAAGAAAGATTTAATCCTCTAAAAAGTCAATCTAATTCTTTATCCATATATAATTGTTGCGTTTGATTTTTACTTCAAATATTATCAGGCACTCAATATTGATTCGATTAGCTAATGTTCCTATAATTCAATTTTGTACTGAATCCTTGACTAATGGACAAGGCCAGTTGCAGAATATTTAATAATCTTTTAATATAAATCCGATTTAAATTGATATAAGATGTCTTGAAGAATGTGTTAAATACGAGTCCAAATTATTTCTTTATATTAATTTGCAAGAAAAAATATACTGTAAAATATTAAGAAAAAAAAATTGGAGAACAAAAATTCATAGACTTTTTTATATCTATCATCCAATTTCTTTAATTATTTACTTGTTTTCATAAAAGTCTTGAAGAGAATGAATCTACGTTTTCCTACTGATGAAAATTCCTGAGACAAAGTAACGAAGTGAAGGCAATGGAATTTGGCGCGTAAGCTCCTCATCTAATGGAAAGAGCCCGAAAGATGTCAAACAAAAAGCTGGAATACTTTTCGTCATGCAGAGAGAGTGATAAAAGCCAATAATTCCCGATATTGCTGAAATTCCATTATTTACTACAAGAAAATAGCCTGAAATGCATCGCTCAGTGTGCACTCAGCCATTTTCCAATTTACACCGGCTTCTATCGCGCGAGGCTCTGTTTCGTTAATAGGATTCTTAGGAGTGAATGCAGGGCATTTTTAGGGATATTCTTTTCCGCTCCTTCTTAAAATGTGAATAATATTAATATAGAGTTTTCGCTAAGAGATTTGCATCACAGTATGCATATTTTTCTAAGCAATTTTTCAATTTTATTTTGTATGATATTCACGGAACATTCTTACAGAACATATTTTAGTACTAAAAGCTGAGAAAAAATTTAATTTTTCTCATATTTATTTGGAATAAAGAAAAGAGATCCACAGATTGAGTATTTATAGATTTAAGATTAAAAAATAACATTTTTTAAACAATCGAATACCTTTTGGCACGTTTGAGAGTAAAAGAATCGAATCTGTCTTCACTTTTTTTTAAGAAAACGAATATTAACATTGAAAACATTTTTAAAAAAAAAACATTATGGACCAAAATAAAAAAAAAAAACAATTCTCTGAAAAAAATTTGTACAATTAATTTCTCATAGATTTGATGATATTTCTAACGAAATCTCTTTTTTCTATGTAGCTATAAAAGCACCAATTAAAAATGTAGCAACTAGCTGGTTTGCCGGGATTATTGGTTACGAAAAATCTCAATTGAATCATTAATGCATAATACAGTCTTAATAACAACCTAAGAAATTATTTATAAATTTCAAAATTTAAAAGTCATGGAGTTCGTATTATTTTAGAAAACTTACACATTTATATTCATTGTACTATATTAATCTTTATATTATTTATCAAGATTATGTTATTTATTCATTATGCAAAATTTCACTTGATTCAATGAAAAAAAATGCAGCGTAATATGATACGACAGAACAAGAGAAGCTAAAAGAGTGCTATTAAAAAAAAAGTGTCTAAAAATGAGAGTGCAATTTAAAAAATTATCATTGCTTTCTTCTGAAGATTAACTGTAATTATCATAGTACTTAAAAATTTTATTAAAGGTATATTTTAGTTTTATCCTATTCAAATATATCGAAAACTATAGAAAAAACGAAACTAATATCTTGATCTTTACATAGGAGGAGAAAATATGGATGAAATAAAATTCAGCAATGAAGATTATTTCATTAAAAGTGGTGAAAATATTGTTGTAAAATGCACTTTAAAACGTATTTGAAAGATAATTAAATCTTGACAAAAATTCAGCAGCAATTAACATATATCAAACTAAAAAAGAACTATATTTGCAGATTATAAAAATTTTATGTAATAATATTTTCGAAAATTGCTCAGAAAAAAACCGATTTAAAATTCCAAATAAAATTTCAAGACGATTATTTTGAAGTATATGATTAACAATAATTCTCGTTCTGCAAATTGCATACACACCAAGTTTAGTGGTTCTGGGTCAATGTTCTGTAGAGGTTAACATCATAAGCAATCTCATGCATCTTGCATTGTTATTTGTAGAGATACAGATGTTACTTATACAGAATACACATTTGAATGATGAATAATATTTAGTATTCAATATTAATTTTAAACTAATTTACAATATATCATTATTATAAAATTAATTTTAAAATATTATCTAAATTAAACTGATTTTAAATCTGATGGATATGCTTTATGTAGATAAATTACACATACATATATAAATATATATTTACAAAATTAAATTTTTCTAATATTGATTTTGTATTATTTTAATATAATTTTGTACAAATTTTGCAACCACATAGCATGCTTATTATAAAATGCGTTTATAATTATAATTATTTTATATTCATAAAAACTATTGTCTAATTAAAAGTGACTTTTTTTACTGAAATGTAAATTTTATTGTTAAATATTGTTTCATTTACATATTAAAGCAAAATAAATTCTAAGTTTTATAAATTAAATTATATATTTTTTAGATTTTTTTTCCTTTAAAGAAATAAATATTTTAACTTGCCCTACCCACCAATTTAAATATACTTGCATAGAAACATTTTTGTAGATTTTTTTTTCAAGGAATGAAGCGATATATTTCAATGGGAATGGTGAAGGAAAGCGAAATAATAATAAAAAAAAAATAATAAAATTGAGCATTGAAATCAAGATAGTATATATTTTAATGATAAGAATATCTTTCAATCCTTTACAAGAAAAAAAAAATTATGTTTTTCAATTTAGGATTTCAATAATATTATCCTTTTAAAAATCATTTCATTATGTCAAGCCGAGCTTTCAAAATGCCATTCCGAATTTCAATATAAGCGATTGGCAAAGTTAGTATTCCTCTTTACAACACCCAGTTCAGATACGAATGAACAATTTCATTCCATACAGATTGGTACCTTAATTTCTCATTATCATCCAAGCTCCAGGCTCCAAACATCTGAGTGATCCAAAGTGGATATTAACAAGCACAAGTTACAAGGAACAGATACTATTCATTGAGGAAAGAGGGCGTGGATATATTTAGGGTTACACAAATTCGTTGAATGCTTCCAGCATGATTTAACAATCAGAGGTAGATTGGCAATTCCCTCCACTAACTGGTGGCGGACGCTAACCACTTTATGGCTCTTACCCTCTTGTCTGACAGCTCGGCCAGAAATCCTCATTTGGCATTGTCTGAAGTTCCGCCTCGATCCCATTGCGTGACTAGTTGGATTCCGCTGGCCAATTATGACAACCCGAGCGAGCTATCTCCTACCCCACCTCCCTTCTCAGTTCCCAGGCTAAGCATAAAACGATTAAACTGACCACTGCTGTCCTCCCTTCCAACCCTAGCAGCCGTCCCCAGACCAATGAGGAATTCTCCGTTTGGACAATAAACGCTGAGGGAACAATTCGGTGGGGAAGAAGGAAGGCAGGTTTCAACCGCACGGAAGGCTTTGTGATCGGCATAATTGTGACACGACCGCGCACTCGACCTCTGTGCGAATAAGCAGCACTTCTGAAGAGTATTGTGATTGTGAGGTTGGTTGTGTGCAGTTTCAAAGGTGCTTGGGATTTAGGGATTGATTTGAATCGTAGAAATGTGGTGAAGGTGTTAAGTATTTTAATTAGAATGCTATTGAGAACAGTCATGATGCATCAGTTGTAATGTATTAAACTTCCTCCTCAAATTAGTCGCATTTCGAAAGCTCCAGATGAATATCTGCCTTCAAAAGAATGTCAATAAAAATGAATAAATAAGGAAATGAACAGGAAATCTGATTAATTGTTTTCCTAACTTTTTAAAATTATATATCTTTTTTTTCTTCTTCTTCTAAAATAAAACAGTTTAAGCACATTATTTTAAATATAATTACCTTAGAAATATCTTTATATTCAGATTTTGCAAATTTAATGGACAATAAATAATAATTAAATTAAATTTCTTCATTGTATATTTTTTAGCGATGTGTTAGTGACTTTTTGAAATATTTAGTTAAGATTTATAACTGTAAAGATAATTCCCTATATTAGTATGATTCAACGCGGAAAAGAATATACTAATATCAACTATCACATTTTGTTAGCACAAATACATGATTCAGATCCTATTTCCAACATTTTTAGCATCACTTTTCAGAACAAATTGAGAAAAAATGAAACTGCCAATTAAGTTTATAAGCAAATAGTATAGAAAAAAAAATGGGAGAAGTCAAAGAAAACTTACTATAAGAATTTGCTACCAATATTTAAGGAAGGGGAGTTGGGTATTTTCAATATTATATATATATATATATATAATAAAAGGGTAAAAAAAATATACTATTATATCATAAGAGAACTTTATTCTTTCATTTTGTGCAAGATTCGAGTCTTCATAAAGACCTTTCCCTTACAAAATGAGAAAACCTCCATATTTTCTTTCCAATGATTATAATTAAAAGATATTTAATAATTTCAAATGTGTTTTCAGTTGTTGTTTTTTTCGTGCTTTTTTTATCATCAAAAGTGAGATTGTACAGTTTTTATTATTTATTTTATATAGAATTTCTAAATAATTTTCCATTCAAAATTACTTTTAAGTGATAAGAATGTACGTGAATTCAGTTTTCGTCAGGAAATTCTTGCTGCAATTCAAAATTCGAAAATATATATAATATTGTAAGTGAACTAATAGAGAATTCCATTAAAACCAGCTATTTATTAAATTTTAATGAAATCTCAAGATATTTCAAGATAATTTTTTAAAACTTAATTTTTAGTACCTGAATATATTTTCCAGCGAGTTTGTTTCTGATTGCTATTTACAATTGAAAAATATCTGGTTAATGACATAGAAATATTTTTCAGATACATAAATGGAATTTTTTAGGAGGGTGATGAAATATTTGTTAAAGAGCATAATTCAGACATTCACTTTCACGACAGCAGAAAAATCCAGTATGTCGCTAGTAATTTCTTAAATAAGAAAGAAAGTTTAAGTCATGATATTAATGACTTAAGTTCGCGTCAAAAATATATTTGAAATATCATTTTTTAGACATATAAACATATGCTATTCAGATTATAATTATTGAGATGAATACAATAAAATTTCAATTAATATAAAGCAAATATATTAATAGTTAATATATTCACTTTCTATTTATTAAATAAAGTAAAATTCACAAAAAGCATAGTCTGTAATTATTTTAATTCTTAGTGAAATATAATAGTAAAACAGTAAATGGAACTGCATATTTTCATTACTATTAGACCCTTAATGAAAAACTTCAAAATTACTATTCAAAAGACCTTATATGTTAAAAGTTTTCTATATTCTGAAATTAAGAATATTCTCTTCTTATTTTTCTCTCAAAGTCTTTCTTAATAATTTTTTGAATTAATCAGTTATTCATATATTATCAATTTTATTATACTTTTATATACTCTATCAATCACATTTTACGAAGACATTCTAAATTTGTGGTACTTTTGTCTAATTCAATTGCAGTTTTAAAAGAAAACACCTTTATGCATTTAACATTTTGAAAAAAATCTTTAAAACTAAATTAGAGATTTTGCAAAAGAGAAAAATTTTTAAATCACTAAATGAAATTGAACGACGCACTTAATTTGCGGTAGTATATTCAATTTAATATCACCGTCTTCATTCGCCTTTCTTCAGAATCCATGCACTTAATTTTTGACATTCATCTTTGGCGTAAGCCCTCAAGTTATCGGATCCTTATTCTTTGAAATTAATTCGGACTAATTTTGTTAAACTTAGCTTCAATATGTGATGAATTCTGAAGATGACTCTACTTTATATGCTTTCCCAAACTGACTGAATTATTCGAGTAATGTACGAAAAGTTTCCGGCAAACTGTATGCGGTTAGCGAAAAAGTATTCCTTCCACAATCTAAGGGTGGAAACTCATTCGACATGGAAACCGAGAAACTTTCCCTCGGTGCTTTTCAGAGGGCAGCGCTACATTAGCATATTATTTTGTGTCACGCTGCAGATCCGAAGGAGGATGGTCTGCACATATATTAAGCGGCTTGTTGGGAACTCCAAGAGCAGAGCTGACAAATTGCTTTTCCCAGAATAGTGGTTGGCATCTGCAGATGATATCTTGGAGCTCTTGTCTAAGGGGCTGTGCGCAAACCGAAAGGGATACCCTGGAACCAATCAAGATGAGACAAAGCAGCTTAACATAATTACTGATATTTTGCACTAAAGCCAGCTATTTCTTAACAAACGTTCCTTGCTTTGGGATTCTAAAGCGTAGCAAGGATGGAAGGAGTTTAAATATCAGGCAATAAATTCCCGTAATAAATAATATCGGTAACTATTGCGATATAAGTGTTCGTAGGTAACACTATTGCCGATAATTTGAAATATACGATTTTATTAATTTATTATGCCCATTCATGCTATGCCATAAAATGTAAATACATGGCAGAGCATTTTATAATGTATTAATATTTATTTTATATCTATGACCTTATGTGTTAGCAATATGCCATAATAATTCATTATTATAGATTTATGCTCTTTTCTCATTATTCATGCGATATTTGCAATAGAGTTATATTGAAAGTATTCGCACGCCATTTGTATATTACAGTTTTCTGTCTGGTTTTTCCTGAAAATTTACCAGTGGAGGTTGTCTTCCTAAAATTTTCTCGCGTTCTTTCGTATCTTCCACTCCTTGAGTGCAGATTTGGACCTTATATAAGATTGCAAATGCCTTGCGATATTGAAGAACGTTAGTTACGATATTATATATATATATATATTTAGCACGAAACTACTTTCAGTCAGAAGACTGCGCATCCAATTGAATGGTTTTAAGACATTGAATGATAAATTGCCTTCACATGCATTTGAAAGTACAGACAAATAAAAAGTCAATGCTTTGATAGATTTGATTCAAAATGTGATAAGTATATATATTTTAAATGCTAAGCTCAAGTACAATTTTTTTTTCTCTCCTTAACTGTTCGTATTCTGAATTAATCAAATTCAATTGTACTCGAACGGCCAGACAAATTTCCTTTGGATATATTTCATTCAAAATTGATAGAAGTTTACAAATTTGGCTTTAAATCCATACACGAAATTACATTCCTCTAGGTCAAAACATTTCTGAGTTCTCATATTCGCTGACAGCTATAATGCCAAAAATAGGTTTTTCGAACTCGCAGACATCTAAAACTTCATATATTCAAGAAAATTAAAATTAATAGCAATGCTATGTCTTCTTTGTTTTTTTATTAATTTTTATGAAAATATAAAAAAAATACTCATGTACTATTACCTTAATTATAAACTGGATAGTTTGATATTTAGGGGCTGTAATGGCTTTTTAAATATATCATGAAAATATAACAATTTATTGAACGTGAAAGAATATTTATATTTTATTTTGATGTGCCTATATTTATGTTTCATTGTAAATGATTTATTTAAAATGAAGACATAGTGGTCACTATATGCAAAATAACATTTCCAAATTTGGAAACTATCCATTTAAATTTTCTTCTCTTTTGTTATTAAATAATTTTTATCTATTTAAATAGTTTCAAGTATGAAAATATCATGCATTTTTAAAGAATAAATCTTTTAAACTTCATTACTGATATTTATTTTCCTCTCAGTTTTATGAGTTGTTATTTTTAACCACGGGCTAATTAAAAAATATTTTTTTTAATAAATATTAAGGTTTTTTAAAAAATAAAACACGAAAGAAGCATATTTCGAAACAGTTTTATTGAAATTAAATATATGTTATTATTATTTAGGATTTTAAAAAATACTGGTTGAAGGGGAAAAAAATGCATCCCATTGTTAAATTCTCATAAGTTAATAGCATGCCGAGAAAATTAAAAATATTCGATCGATGAATTTTGTTTAAAAAAATTAAAATATCTTTTAAATTGAAAAATTACTTGAAAACAGATTGCATTTCTATCTTCATGTCCATTTGACCGGCAATTTTTCCTTTCATTCACATCCATGAGAACACACTTATCATAAAAATGCAACAAGGTTCATGAACTTATGAATCTTGCATCAATAGTTGATCTGACTCAGGTTTCCTTTCTTATCATTTAACAATCCCAACATCTAGAAGAATTAGTTTTTAAGTATATAATAGACTTTCTTTTTAATACAAATGGAAGCATTTTTCATTTATTCGTAATAAAGCAGTAATTCGTAATAAAACAGTTTTGTAATAAAGCAGTAATACATTAATTAAGATTAATAAGACAAGTCAAAATATTTTGTTAGTTTTAAGTGTTTAGATTTCGAAAAAATCCCAATGATTCTTTAAGGAGAACGAAATATACTGCTAAATAAAAGTTATAAAAAAGAAATGATCAATGAGATTCAAAGGAGCTCACAATGAAATAAAATTTTATTTGTACATAGAAGAATACACATATTGCTATTTTTTTATTGTTTTAATTTATTATTTTCCCTTTAAAATAGATCGATTCAGCTTCATAAAAATTTATAATTTAAAATAAAAATTTTCTATGGGCACAAGAAAAAGCAACGCTATTTCTTTCGTAGAAATCCTTTGCATGCGTTATACCAGCCTCAAAACAATTTATAGCTTGAAATTTAAATGAAAACACGCTTTATAAATCTTATAAATGTAATTTGCTTTCAACCTTAACATATGCCGCCCTCTTTTAGTTTTTTACTTATTTTCAATCATTTGATACCATCTTATAGTAAGTAAAAAAGTTGGTAAACATTTTACTTCTATGTGTACCTTATCAAAGCTTTCAAAGGAGACAATTTTCTCTCTGCTGCATACTGTTCTCTTTTTTCCTCTGTTCTGCGTCTCTTTTCATATATTCCATACTACCTACTTTGTAATACGTCTCGCTTCTACATATTTTATTTTCCAGAGATACACGAATAGGAACTGTATTGCATTATCATGTTAGCTTCGCCTCCGCTGGATGTACCACGGATATATATAGAAATCCTTCCCAACCTCAGCTACGAGGAAATAAATGCATGAAAGAAAGTAAGAAAACCAGCTGTGGTATCCTGCTTTTTTTTCCCCTCATAGCAGAAACTAATAAAAAAACATGCAAAACCGAAGAAGATGCTGGCTGTACATTTTTTGCGTGGAACGTAACAAAGTCAGGAGTGGAGTCCCCTTCTGCAAAAGCCATATTACGCCTGTGAAAAAGTCACCCTGCTCCAGTCTGAGGGAAAAATAGAAATGTGGTTTCAGGCAGTAGGGGACTCCCTTTAGGGAAGAAACTGCAACAAGGAATGTGACTCCAGAGATGTTCAGTTGCCCTCCTATTGGTTAGTGAACATTTTAGTATACATTTCTATACATATTTTTCAAGGATTTTTTTTTTTGAATTTTTCCATCCAAACTGGAAAAGGAGGTCTTCCGGACCTATCCATCTTTTATTCTCCTGGAAGATCGGTCGGGGCACTCCCGAGAAAAGCGGTTTCTCCCGTTTTGTACTCTTTTTGAGGTTTCCCTGCACGCCCAAGAATAATGCCGGAGTCCGTTTTACCTTAGGGGTGTAAACCCAGGAAAAATGCCTTTACCGGGATTCTGTAAACACGTTCGCTCTGCCCCAGAACTGGGCTGGCAAGGGAGCAAAAGACAGCACCTGATCTCGGTTTGCGATCCCATGAAATCGAGATGAGATATCGAATTCCTTAACGGAGCTGCGAGAAAACTATTGGAATATCGGAATAAGAAGGTGTGTGCGCTTCCGTGGCGAGGAAAAACAAGGTTAGGTTAAAGGATGTGATAGATATCTGTTTGCGGATAAATCTGCATTATCTGGTAGTTCGATTTCCCAAGTAATCTGTTTTTCACAAATCAAAGTGTATCGATGCAAATAATAGGAGCAAGAAAGAGACGGCTTTGGGGATATTTAACGATTTTATTTGAATGTAATTAAAACTTTCTCACCTCTAAGAAAAATTTAACAAATTTACTTATAGATCAAGGAATTTTCATCTGCATACTTTTAGAAAAAACTTCCATAAACCAAATAAATTATTCCTTTTTCGCAAATTTTCACTATGATGAAAATAAATAACAAAACCACCTTCAGCAATATTATAGATAAATACTACAATTATCTAACTGAAAGAAATTTTATTTATAAACTGATATATTATTCGTGATGTAAAAATTAAATCTTAACTATTATACTCAAGAAAAAATAAACATGAATTTGAGCACACTTTTACAAGACCTTACTTTCGATTGCTTTTTAAATATTTTAGCAATTAAAACCCAAACATTAATGCAGCGATATCTTTCAATAATACAATTTTACAGTGAACATTGATATTCAATTGTCTTCATCAGGATTTGAAACTCGATATTAAATCTAAAATTTTTAATACTTTTTTTTTGCTTTATAGCATAAAATTATATTTATATTTTTTAATAGAAATAATCATATTTTGAATAATTTTCAGTTTCATCAATTCCATTTTGAAATTAAGAAGATCAAATTGAACTATTTTAATGGCTGTTTTTGTTACATTTCTGATATTAGCAGAAACCTTTTAAAACTAGCAGACTTCTAAGATTTAACATTAGAAATTTAAATTCACTACCGAGATTTAACATTATAAAAACTATTTACTCTTAATAGTTGTTTATCCCGGATTATACGTAGCTGATGGTTGACCAGCAGATTAATAGTAATACTAATGATATTTTTGCTACTTTTAACTATTATTTACAGTTATATCATTTACTATGAGAATAATTCCATTAAAAATAATCAAATTACTTCCAAGACATATCTTTGTACCTGTGCTGTCAGACTCATATTACTCTTAATTACAATTATTATTACATCTTCTTGGCATCACTTCATTGCATCACTGAGATTGAGAATAAAATATTTTATAGATTTCGATTTCAATGCACAAAGCATAACTTAATGTACATGATTTGCTGTCAAAAAAGTTTACCAAGTTTACCAAATGTTTACATTACTTGCATGCAATGATTAATTTTGGAAAAATGAAATATTAAAAAAATAATAATAAAGAGATATTTTTAATAGTTGGAAATATTATACATTATGATATTCATGATTAAAAATCATGCAAATCATTCTATTGGGCATAATCTTGAATCTACCGTTGATAAATTCTTTAAATAATTAATTCTGAAAAGTAGTTTCTCAGAATTTGTATTATATTTTTATTTATAAAATAAACGAAGTCTTGGTATTTTCTCAATAACTTAGAAATATATTATTGTCATATCAATCATTTCTGTATTTTTTTTAAAATACAAAACATTAACTATTCATTTATTTCAGTTTTACTTTTCTAATTTTAATAATTTGTGAATATATTTTAAGTATTGATTAACCAATAATTTATATTGTTTTAGAAATTGTTTTATACAAATAATATTGTAACAATATGAAATAAATTTGCTTGTGTAATGTTTGTTTGCTATAATAAACTGAAAATAATATAAATACAAACGAATGAATTCGAAAACATGATCACGGTAGGATATTTTCAGTTTAAGGCTCCATTTACTTTCATTTTTTTAAATATTGCTTTGCGAATGCATTTATATCCGAAAATGTTTTTTTAGAACTAAGTGGAAGTTATTACTACGTAGTTTAATAAACTATAAGTTAAAATACGAATTTCCATTTCAAATCTTTTTTTGTGATTAAATTTCACAAACTTAAGCCGAAAAATACTTTTAAAAAATGTGTATTTTCTGTTTTTAAATTTTTTGTCTTCATTTCCTGAGACCCGGTGTGGCTTTAAAAAGTTAAAATTTTCTAAGCCTTATTCAGGAGTCCAACACAGTATGTAAACAACTGTACCAAATCTTTCTTTGAATTTACATTCATATTTTTTAAAAGTCTCATAAAATTTTATTTTGAAGAAAAAAATTTTTTCATTAATATTCTAGATTTCTAAAAATATTTTTTTTATTTGGCAATAGGAATTTAGAGTACATTCGAATTTAAAAACTTTCTAATATCTTTTAATGATTGCCCAAGAACTTTTCTTATATATTGTCCTAATTTCTCCATAATATTGCCTTAATTTTCGAGAGAAATTATTGTTTCCTATATTTTATTGAACATTAAAAATGAACGTTGTTCATTAAAAATGAACAACGTTTAAATATTTTTAATTTTTATTATTTTCTACGTATCATCTTTTATACATTTTTTGCATGCGATTACAAATATCCTGGAATCTCAAAGTTAATATTCCTCACATGTATTTCTGCATGCCCCAATAATTGTGAAATTATTTTTTTGACTAAATTAATATATTAATAATTAAGAACTCAAAAATTATTATTATATTCTTCTGTATTCTTAAATCAAAACAAATGCAACATTTCAGAAATCTAGCACAAGAGGAAGTGCATAAGCAATCAATTATATTATTTCTTACTTGCGCAGAACAACGAAAATTATGGTCAAGCATTTCATTTTGCAATTCTTCACAATCAATAACTAATGTGTCTGATTTCTTCTCACAATGAGTATGAAAACGCAGTATCAAGTACATAAAAGTTAAGATATCAAGCATTAGAAGTATTTGCAACTGGTTACTGAAACAGTCAGTTTTCTTTCTTTCTATTCAGTGAAAAATAAAAAATAAAATGAGACAGGTTCCATTTCTTTTGTTACGTCTTTCATAATAATTTCTATTAAACATAAGCTTCGTAGTAGAAAGGGAATATAAATTATTAATTTTTACTTTATGCATAGATGTCAGATTTTTTTTTCATATTTTAGTTATTTTTGGCATGTTCAAATACTACGTAGCTAAAATATGCAAAGAAATAGCTTGGATTTGTAATTATCTAAAGTAAGAAAACTTATTAGAGATTCACGCGCGCAAATACACACAGAAAGAGAGAGAGAGAAAATAAATTTTTTTCTAGAAAAATATTTCAACGACGTTTTTATTTTCTCTCAAACTGAATTTACCCATATGAATTATTTAATTTCTACGTTAAAACACAATAAATTCCGTAGCTGATAAAGAAAATTAAATGCTATGTGGACAATTGAAATCAAAATATTGGAAAAAAGAATCCAGAATTGCTCAATTCAAAATGTTTATTCAACAATTCCTCTTACTGTTAAAAGTTTCTTTGCCCTAGAATTCGCTACATTGTAACGAAAAAAACAACAACAATGAAATAAAAGAAAGTCTAAAAATATCTTTCATCGTTTTAATTTTGATTGAAGCAACGTTTTGTTAACTATTACAAAAAATATTAGTTTATTCATTATTTACAATGTTCCCAAAATTAATGTTTTTCTTAATTACTTCTTTCATTATTAGAAGCGCCTGTTAATGAGTTGGTTTATGTTCTACTTATAAAATTATTAATTTTAAGCAATTTCTTTGCTGGGGAACTTTCTTAATTAACTTCATAGCAACTCAACAAGCAAAACTTTTAATTATCAACTACATATTCTTTCGAAAACAAAAGTTAATTAAGAAACATTTCTTTAGCAATTGTTGGTTAAAAATGTTGATTATTCAAATGAATTTTTTATTCCGATAAAAATGAAACAAATTTAAAACTTCATTCGTGTTAAAACTAATTCATCAAATTTAAGATATGATTTAAAGAGGCAAAATACCGAAATAGTGAAAAGAAAATCCAAAATCCCATTCTTGTTTGAAACGATGCTTGAAGTCCCAAAAACATGTAAGCAAATATTAATGAAGCAATTAATTAATCATAAACTTAAGGGAACAATCAAACAATAACAATTAAATTATCTATCAAATTTTTATAAAATGTTTGAACTTTGTAAGGATTTCTTCTGTGTTTTTGCTTACAGTGTATTAATATCTAAATTTTTGTTAGAATCATATTATTTCTTGCATTTGGCTTTAAAACATTTAATTAGATACTTTGATAGCGCCTTCTGGTTTAAGAAATAAATTTCTGCTATATCAAAAACCTACAATAATGGTTATTTTGAGCATGTATATTAAACGAAAAAGAAATCTATAAAAACTGTATATAGAGTAATATTACATGACATTGGAAGTTTTCAGTTTCGAATCCCAAACACATGATTCCAATAATAACTTATATTATGATATACATACATAGAAAACTTCCATTAACGTTTAGTTTCACTTTAAATTAGACGATATTTTATTGTATTCTTGAAAAAAAAAAGTAACAGAAATTCGCGATGTGAAATAGCTATACAATAAAAAAAAATATCAGATCTTCAAATGCTTAATGAAAATAAAATAAAATATATAATGTTTAATGTTTAAATTTAAAATATTTGGATAAAATACTACAACTTTTATGTTTACTACAAAATTTAGGTTGTACATAAATGAATAGATATCGAAACATTTATTCTTATGTGTAAAACATAATTAATATTCCATCTAAGCAATTTAAAAGGCAAACTAATTGCCTAATTAAAGAATAATCTAATGGAAGAAAAACGTGGGAATGATGAAAAAAAATTGGATACAAAAGATTATACCCATATTTTCATAATAAGCTTTAGAGTTTCGAAGAAACATTTTTCCTTTAAAAGAAAGTTTTAATTTAAAAGAATAAACTATAGTTAATATACTTATAAAAGTGGATTAATTGTAAATTTTGTGTTTTGGTAATATATCTATAGCAATTGCTAAATATAGGTTCTTATAATTAGCAATCGCTAATATAAGGTAATATGTATATAATATCGCAATTGGATAAGAGTTTGTTGTCATATTGCTTGATAATTTTATACCTATAACTCTTTTCCTTTGTCAGATCCTTCCTTTGACAAGTAGCAAAACAGAAGATAAATCTAATTATTTTCTGAAACCATTAATAACGATCATTAGGATAGATACATAAACTGCAATTTGCACCGTTTTACTAATGAGCGAAATAAAAAAAAGGTCCAAGACCATCAGGTCACCTCCTCGCAAAAATGTATATGAACTTGATGATTCATGATGCAATAATGAACTAACAGTGTCCTTCATGATTATGAACCGCAATACTAATAAATAGATAGCGACACTGTATGGCCTTTGATGTATAATTTCACTTATCTTAACATGCATGATTAAACATGCATATCCTATTTCATTTCCATCATTATATTCAATATTGTGATATATCAGTACGATGAAATATGTTGTTTATTTGTTTTGCATGTGTATAATAGTGCACATAAAAGTAAAATATTTACGCAAACAAAACAGTGAGCTAAATAAGATTTTAATATACGATATATAATGGTCATTTTCTGCAAGAATTAAATTTATTTTGTTATAATTATATATAAAAATTGAGTGAACTTGAACTTAACAAAACAATCATTTAAGATTTCTTTTTATAAGCATTTAAGGGATTGTTTCCACATATTAAGTAAATTTTATTACAGAAGAAATTTTGAAAGTTACTTCTGAAAGATTAGAAAAATGGGACAATACTAATATTTTCGACTAATAAATTAAATTTATTAATGAATTATTTGTCCGAATTAAATTAATTCAATTAAAGAGCATTATCTGTTCAAAGATTTCACATTATTATTTTTTTACAAAGAAGAATGGGCTGAAAACTCAATATATTTAGTATGAAATTGCCAAAGTGCCAACTAAATTCATATTAATAAACAGAAACATAAATTCATATTATATATATATATATATATATATATATATATATATATATATGATGAGAAAGCCATTAATTATATAAAACGTTTATGTGGACTAAAAACCGGACCGAATTTATTGATCGTCACTTAGTAGTAGCTCGCAAATTCAGAATGTTCAAAGGTTTGCCTTGGGGAAAAAATTTGAGAAAACACATTTTTTTAGCTGGAAAGTAGAGAGAAACGAGTTTAAATCGAGCAGTTTCAGTGATAAAATCGAAATATATACATTAACCGAATTTAGGTCCCATGAAATCGTTGAAATATCTTTAAGAATTGCCTTCTGGAATAATATATGGAGATTTTAAGTATTTTTGTGTACGGTGCGAAATCTAGGAGCATAGTTGTAGGATTATGACAGTAACCTTCTGGGAAAAGAAGTAAATTGAATTTTGATTTTTAAATCACTTGAAATTATATATTTTAGATTTAAAATATTTACATATACATCTTAATAGTATCAGAAAATTTTAATTTTAGAAATTGATGATTTTCATTTTATTTATTGATGAAAATTAAATTCATGCAAATAAGATAAATTTACTTTCAATAATGAATGTTTTGATAATTTCATATTTTTAGCAGAGATGCATGACTATATGTTGATTAAATGCAGCGGGCTGGAATCACGTAATAATTTCTAAATAATCGAACTAGGATTCTTGTTGATTAGTGAGCCGAACAAGCAAAGAATGCAGGTCAATGGTAAAATAAAGTACAAAAGCAAACATACGAAAGAAAGAAAATATGGGAAGAATATCACGAGATGTTGTTTATCAAGAGAGAAAATTTCCCATTAATATTCAAAAGGTGTGGCTTCCTGCTTAAATGGCAAGGAATTTATGTTATAAAGTAGACCATTACTGTGCGAAAAATACTGCTATTAGAAATTCATCAATTTTGCATTTCAAAAATTTCTCAAAATAAAAAATTCCCAAAATTACTTAAAATGTTATGTGCGTGAGAGAAAAGTTTAAAAAAATGTTTCTATTATTAAGTACACTGCATGAAAGAAGAAATAATCAAAAAAAATATATTAATCAAAAACCAACTTAGTATAATTAATATTGCTAATTGCCCTTATAAATAAAAGACATTCGGAAGAATCATGGTCTCAGAGAGCTGAATTTTAAGATAACATAACCGTTATAGAAATAATTTTTAATAAGTAATTCTTTTAAATTGTTTTATTTGCACAATTTGAGTGGTATTTTTTATTCCTCTGACTGGATATTTTTTTTAATCGCTATTTAGATGCAATGTATGCAAATAGTATTTTTGAAACAAAGTGATATTAACGATAATAATATGATATAATAAAAAACTGTATAATAAAATCCTAAAAATAAACTCTAAACTGCGAAAAAATCAGCAATAGAAAATGGATTGATTACCAACCCTTGGAAACCGTGGAAAAAGCAGCTGGAGTGTTAAAACCAATGGTTCAAGAGATAATTGATAGCGAATAAATTTTCTACAAATTTTAGATGAAATCTTAGATAATCAAAATGCAAATCTATTGGCAACTAAATGGAAAAGCTAATCTTAGCAGAAATACAATTATATAAGTTATGAAACAACAAATCATAAAATTAAAGCAATATTTATAAAACTATAAAATAAATTTTTCCTGAACTAGAAACTTTTAAGATGAAAATATTTTGTATTTAGAGAGCGCCAATGCTTCTACATTTAAAAAAAAATGAAATTAACCAAATTAGAAATAAATCTTAAATTGCAAAAAAAGAGAAAAAAAGAAATCGAATGATGAATCCAGCCTGAAGATTTTATCAAGCATCAATCACCCTGAGACAGGAATTCAAACCACGTTTTTGTTTTTTTTTGTTGTTGTTTGTTTGAAGTGTCCGACTTGGGTCTAAGTATTGACCCTTCGTGATCCGAAAATCCGAAGAAATTGAAATCATTTGAAGACAAGAATTAATATAAGTAAAGAAATGACATTAAAATAAAGCAATAAAAAACAAAAATATTAATTTAATAAACAAATATCTCAAAAATCAAATCATACCACTATATGACATTAGCAAACGATAAAAGCATAAAACATCAATAGGATTGAAATCAAATATTAAAGAAAAGAACATACCAATTGTGAACTCGAAAGAATATCTTCAGTTGTGAAAATTTTAAAATATGGATAAACATCCCTATATTAAAACATTTACAATGTAATAGTTTTTCAGAAAAATTATCAAAAGTTAAGTTTTTAATAAGATTAATAGTTGATTCAATATAAGAAATTTTGTTATTAAAAAATTTTAATCCTGTGAAATTGTGAGGAAATCAAGTTTTTGAAAATTTTAGAGTTTAAATTAGAATGGAAATTTTCAAGTTTAATTATTTTGAAGTCAAACTCATCCCTTATAGCGTAAAAAGTTACCAAAGATTTTCCGTTAGAGATTTCTGTTTTAAAATCCAATTACAATTTCAACCCAAACTTTGCATTGATATTCATTTGTTTAATTTAATTCTTTTGGATAACAATTAATAACAACATTAGCATTATCTATGATTAACGAAAGTAAATCATTCATATATATTTGAAATCATTTATTTAATTGTATTTAATTATTTTCTTAATAAAAGTTTAAAAAATATATCTAAAGCACTTGAAATAGCTACTCACTTATTTATAAATAATAACCCCGTTAAAAAGATAATTTTTGTAAATATGAAATTTACATAATTCAAGCCTGTTAATTTTTGTAATAACATTTCTGTTTAGATAGTTCTCCTATATAATAATATAAACATCGATTAATTTTTCGTGTGTTAGATTTGTGCACAAATTTTCAATATCATAATTATTAAGTTTCTTAGTATTGTTATCTATATCTATATCTATACTTATAATAAAGCTCAATGTGTGTGTGTGTGTGTGTGTGTGTGTGTCTGTTGGCGCTCTACAGGCCAGACCATTCAACCTACAGCTACCAAATTTGGCACGTGTATAACTTGGAGGCCGGGAATGTGCACCTGGGTGTTATTTTTTCAAATTTTTAACTATAATTTTATTTATTTAAAAATTAAGCGAAATTTTGACGTTTTTCTGCTATAACTGCCGAAAATATTACCGCACAAAAAAGATTTTTACATGAAGTTAAAGATAAAAAATTTATCTTTTAAATGATACTACTGTTTTAATCTTAAAATTAAATTTCTATTTTTGATGAATTTTTAAATAAATATTTTAACTAAGTTTTTCAATAATTTTTTTCGTCAAAAATAAAAATTAAGATTAAGCACGTTTCGCATTCATGGGAAAAAAATTGCTTTTTTCAAAGTGTTGCCATCACATTGATTAAAGCTCTAACTGAAAATAAATTAAATTTTTTTGGAAATGAAATCTGTAAAAATATAATATTCGGCACGTATCTGTAGAAAATGAAACAAATATGAAATATTATTTTTTTCTAAAAAATAAATTCAAGAAAAATTATTTTATGATCTTTTACACTCTCTATTCAGGGTGTTTATTCAGCCCGGATCCATTTTGATATTTAATGACTCATAAAATAATGAAGATGTAAACAAACTTATGGCATTTATTGATGGAATAACTCATATATTTTCCTTTTCAGGTTTGAATATTTTTACTTTTGTAAATATCGTCTGCGCGTGTTTTTAATTTCAGATAATTTCATTTTCCAGTCTAAATATCTGTACTTTTCTTAATATCGTCTGCTTATTAATTGCATTTTTCTCTCTTTTGTTTTTGGCAACTATTGAAATGTTATGTTTACTTTTGATGTGTTTCTTCAATGTAGTACTTTTGTAAGTGATGTTTTATTCGAGCGGATATTAAGGAGAATGCATACACCACAAGAGAAAGCACAGATTTTATGATGGTCATAGAATTAATTTCCAATCAATTAAATCAATGACTTTTAAGAGTTAATTTCTAATCACTTAAACTGACTGATTTATGAAGATTTGAATATCACTATTCAATAAAAAAAGGATAATTTTAGATTTTCCATCGATCGCTTCAAAGAAAATACGCCAATCAGCGCGCAGGTTTCTCAAGATTAATTGGCCTAAGATTATGAAAATGGTGAGTTTTTCTAAATTTTTAACGTTTGAAACTTCATAAATAAGTCTTAGTTGATCGTGGAAAATATAAACATTCATTAATTTATTTAAAATTTGGTGTGTCCAGAATATTTATCAGAATATACCTTACTGTATTAAATTTAGACTTCATAATTTTTGAAATATATTTATAGGCAGGAACAAAAATATTATTATTGATTTCATTTCAATCCTTTTGAAAGCAAAACTAAAAACTGAATTTTATACTGAATCTCAGAAATTTTTGTTGAATTATTGTTTGAGATATTACATAAACTATGAAAAATATTTTGTATTTAACATAAGACTTAAATACCGAGCGATTCTGTTTGCAATACTCATATTCAATAATAATAATAATTAATAAATAACAATAAAGATGATAAATAAAATAAAGCGCTTGGTTTTATTAAAAAATATCTTAATATTAATTGCAATTTCGTCATTTACATTTTTAATTAAAGTTGAAGTTTTACCGGAAATGGCAACAAATTAGCAAAATATATATAGTAAATTGAACGAAACGATCTAAACAATATAAGTTTGGTATGACTATCAAAATTTGAAGATTAAAAATGTTTTGTTTGAGAATCCTTTATTGGACCAGTTACTTAAAATATTTAATTGAAAATTGTAGCGAACGGTAATACTGGCGAACCGGCTGGTCGCCAAAGGCGGCTAGTATTTTATAAAATCCAGACCTTTTTTGTTGATATTGATTATAAAGTTATCCACATTTTTTGATTTTATTCAGAGTAATTTCTAGGTATTTAAAGAAACATTTTCCCATAAAGTAATTTTAAATACTAGTTGTGCAGGTGTTTAATTAAATTCCCCAGTCTTTTGTTCTGTTATTATTAGAGTTCGTGTTAGCATTTATTTCCTCTAAAATTTTTACTTTATCTTCACCGAACTCCTCTGATGGCCAATGTTATTTCCTAGATAATTTGGAAAAAAATATCTTTATCGTGTCCAATAGGTAGACATTCATTTCTCAACATTTAACTTTTTTCTCGATCTAAATTTTGCTCCCTTTTCCATTAGTTTTGTTAACATGCTTGAATAAGTTATCTTGAAATTTCTTGTTATAACATGTTCTTTATCTGTATACGTAAAATCTTTATAGTTTTCATTATTACAATTGCAATCTGATTTGCTTATCTTATCTAAATTTATGCTATAGTAATTATAATTTCGAATCCCTTTCCTGAAAGTTCTGAATAAATAAAAGCTATTGAAACAGTATTATTATCCTTTAAAGGAAAAATTCTTGGTGTTGTGGGCGATTTTTAGTAACTTCAGGCTTTCGAAATTAATATTTAAAAATCTTATTACAAAGAATTCTCTACTTAAATTATTTTCAACTCTAAATAATGAAACGTTTTATCCTAAATTGAGTTTGAATTTAATTAGATCTAGAATTATCAATCTAGTGAAAGAGTTTTCAAATTTTAAATCTCCACATTTATTATGGATGAACCATTTAATTTTATTTTTTCTGAGGAAAAATCAAATCCATACTCTTTCACATTTTTTCCAATTTAAACTTAATATTTATTATCTCATACTTCGATTTTTATATCCAAAAGATTTGTTTGAATTATTATTTTATTTTTATTTGTCTTCTAAGTATAAATGCAGCTGGATAAGCAGGCTTCAAAGTAATATCTGACGAATGTATTAAGATTAAATGTTTTAAAATTAGAAGAAGTGCCTGTCTAGACGGGTTATTATTCTATTAACAATATTTGCTACCTGAGTGCCACAGATTAAGTAACGAAAGCTGTCTTAGAAATTATCATGCTCACCAACAAAGTACTTAAAGAAATAAAACATACCATTTATAACACATTTAATATCACACTGGCTGAGTGTTTAAGGCAATAAAGAATATATTTACAGCATTGTTAATAATACATTGGCAGAGTGCTGAAGAAAATAATATATATATATATATATTATTTGCAGTACACTTAATAACATTATAAGTTTTGTTTTTATGCAATGGGATATTCTTAAACCATTAATGTTCAGAACACTGAAATCAAAGCTAATCACTAAAATCCGATTGCATTAATAGTAATTCACTAAAAGAAAAGAAAAAACGCTATTCCGAATACGAAAAAATAATAATAATCAGCAAAAAGAAGATATTTGCAGTAATGTAAAGGGAGAATATAATTGCACACCTCAGTTAAGTGGCATTTATTACTATTCATGCTCAGATTTCTTCACATACCTATAAATCAGTCAATTTAAACATAAAAAAACTGTCCTATTTGCCAGACGTTAAAACGGAAGGTGAAATCCGTATCCGGTAAAGAAGGAGATCAAAAGAGCTGGGATTTTTTTTTTCTTTTTAATTCCTTCCAGCATTACAGACTGCAGTGAACTATTATAAACGGTAATCATCAAAATATCTGATAATTCGAGAAGTATTTTCTTTTCAAAATAAGGAGAGAAATTGAGGAAATAAATGAAAAGGATAGGAAAAGGAAATATTTGGGAGTACCTAACGTCAAAAGAAAGATATTATCCCCATTATATATAAAATGAATGAATTCTCAGAAAATGCAGAACTTGCCCCAAAATCCAATATTTAAAATATTTGCATAATCAAATTATTATGAATTTAACATCTCGCGAAGAATATTCAAAAGCATGATGGGAATAACATCATTGAAATCTTGAATTCTGATATTTTAAATGTTCTTTTGTACTAGAAAACATAAATATATTATTGATTCAGTATTATTTAAAATCCAAGTATGTCCTTCAACAGAGATAACGTCAAATAATTTTAAAAATTAGCTGATCAAAGAAAATTTAATCGGGTTGTCTCTTATAGGAAATTCTACATGTGTTGTAACAGCAGAAAATATGAATTTTATAAGATTTGGGATCGATACCTATGTAAGGAAAAATTTTATTAAGTTCCCTTATTCTAAATAATTCATAAGAATATAAAACTTTTCAATGAAAGTAAATCATGCAAAAATTTGATTTTTTGGTGTTCAGTGATTTAAGCAAAACTTTTTCCAAAGGAACGTATTAAAATTACTTGCTGAAAATTTAAGAGCTTTCCCAGTGAGGGGCAAAAGGGACATTTCTTTTTTGTATTTTGTTTTATAGTTTTGTATTACAGAAATTACACATTTTTCTTTTGTACATTGGAATTAACTATGCGTTATAGAATGTACCTTATAAATACAAAACATATATTGCATTTTCATATTTTGTTAAAAAGTAAATGTTTTATTTGTTATATAATAATTATTTCCTTTTTTCAATATATCAATGCTTTAGATTCATACATACTTCGTTTAGAAATATGTTTGCATTTAATTGCAGTTATGTAGAATATTAATTATATTGGAATTCTACATTCATCATCATATTTGGTTAGACAGCTCAGAGTGGGCCAGTGTCTTCCTCTGAATTTTGTTCCACGCATTCTATTTTTGACACTTGGGCACCAGTTTCTTCCCTGGATAGCCAGGAAGTCTGTATCCACTGACTCCATCCATCTCATTTTGGATCTACCCCTTTCCCTACTTGTTAGAAGTTTATGCAAAATATTTTTTTTAAAATATGGAATCATCATCCATTCTAAATATATGAGTCAGCCAGTTCATCCGATTTATTTTTATGAACTTTATAATATCTGGCTCTCTATAGATTTTTTATAGCTCAAAGTTATATCTTCTTCCCCAAACATTGTTGATTTCTATCCCATCAAGAATGGCTCGCAGAATTTTCGAAAATAGCTATTTTATTTTCTCTAGCTTTGGCCAGGGTCTAGGTCTCGGAGCCATCGGTAAGTATTGCTCTAATTAAGGTTTTATATAGTGAAAACTTTGTATTTTTTGATAGCAGTGAAGATTTAAAAAAATCGTTTTAGTCCGAAAAAGGCTTTATTTGCATTCATTAAACAATCTTGAATATCCTTGACTATGCTATTGTCATTAGTAACTCTAGAACCAAGATAAATGATTTAGAAAGCCTGAAACTTATGAGAACCAATTTCCAGATAGGATTCATGAGAGGTTCCATTACTTAGTACAGGGACATATTTGATCTTTCGTTGCTTATGATAAGACCCAGGCTATTAGCAGCATGCTCTAAAGAAAGGAAAGCATCTTTTAATGCGGAAACCGTTCTTGAAATGATGTTAATAGAATTCTACATTATTATCATACATTTTTCGCTATTTACTACATTTATCCATATCTTTCTCTCAAATTCTATTTCATTATTATTTATTTATATTTTATTATTATTTCTATTTAAATTTCTTCATTAGCACTTTTATTGACTATTTTTTTTAATAAATAATGATTTAGCATGCTAATTAATTTGATTAATTCACTTACTTCTTTAAGTTTTGCATTCGTGGCAGAAGGGAAGTAACTTAGTATTTTTATATACAAATAAATATATCTGGAACATATACAAGTTAATTTTAATTTCAATTTATAACCTTCATTCATGTTTTAGGCGTCGAGACTAAAAACTTATTTAATATTTTTAAATATATATTTCTGTAACACACAATGAAAAAATAGATTAAAATTCTATATGTTAATGCCGTGTATTTAGGAAGCGTTTTTCGATTCCTTTGAGAAACCTGAAAAGACTTCCATTGTTTTTGTTATATCAACGCTATATTCCCTATAGAATTAAATTTTACCCAAAAAAGAAACTCATATATATCTTCATTTTTATTTCATTACTGGAAGAGCAAAAACTAATACCACTTGTCCCTAAATAATTTTCAAATTCCAGCAGCAAAGAATATATATTTATATATATTTGTTGTTGCTGTCCTTAAGCCGTTTACCACCCATACTCCCATGGGAATGGGAGAGGGGATTTCTTATTATTCCTTACTCCCCTTTTCGCCTTTCCTGTGGGACGCTGGAGAGAGATTTGAAGAAGAGACTCGCTGAAATGAAGATGCTCCTTTTCGCAATTTTTCTGAATGAAGAAGCGGAAGAGAGATCGGGAAAGGGGATGGAGGGATGACAGAAAGAACTGAAAGTGAATATTTGCAACAGTATTAAAAGTATGGGAAGCAACGAAAAAAATGAGCATCAAGCTGTTTGGGTTGAAGTTAAGGTCATGCCATCAAATGAAAAGGCCTTTGGAATACAATTTAGATGATGAAGCGAAGAGCAACAGCGTTCAGTGGCTGTAGGGAATAAATTTTTGAATAAAGAAGTTGGAACCAGTTTATGGAAAGTGCTTTTTGACGTAGTTACGAAGATTTCAAAACCACAATTTATTTTCAGCTGGTGTATATTTCTTGACATTTTTATTTTACTTTATAATTCATTGCTTGATGAGCTAGCTATATTTTAGCTATAAAATATCCTAATGTCAATATATATATATATATATATGCAAAGGTTTGTGTTAAAAATATTGGCTAAAGCAGCGATTCTCAACCTTATAGTGTGCTCGCGCCCCTTAGAGGGGCGCAAGAATATCCAAGAGAAAATATTATTTTAAAAAATTTATTAACTAACTGAAAGGAAAGCACACATACACATAGAAAACAAAATACATTTCGACATATTTAATAAATTATTAAAGTATAATAACTTACCAAATCATAACTTACTTAATCAAAACTTACTAAATTAAAAACAAATTTAATAATTATTAGTTACTTCCTTGGGCCTTTCTTGCAGATCAAAGTTTTTTGAAGGAAGGCTTAGTATTAGAAATAGCCACTCTCAGTTCTGTTTCTATATTTTGTCTTCGAAGAAGCGATAGCAGAAAATCCAGATTCACAAAGGTAGGATGTTGACAGGTACTAGAATGTGAAATGTCCTTGTTTTTAGTGCAGAAAAATCATCCTTGCTCCACCCCAAAATTCAAATAGTGATTTATTACCAAATTGTCTTTTAGTTTCGCCACTTGTCGTAAAGTCTATGAATTTTTCTTCCTCATCAATTGAGATTCCTTCAGAAGTTTTATGAAATGGATCCCTAATCCACTCGTAACTTGCTATCAGTTTGTCGTCAGCATGAAAATACTTCTTAAAATTCTTTGCCAGCATGGCTGAATGATTTTCAATGGTTAAAAAACAACATTTACATGTTCAGACTTATAAGATTTTAGTACAATCATCTACATTTGCAAACATTGTTAGGTTTTTTGCTTTAAATTTCTGCTCCACAATTTCAATTTTCTACAAAAAGCATTAACTTAAAGCATCACTCGTATCCAGCATATGTGTATTTGCTTCTTGGAGTTGAAGATTCAAGTTATTTAATTTCTCGAATATGTCGACCAAGTACCTCAATTTCATCACAAATAAAACATCGCGAAAATTCTTGGCCTCCTGTCTATTTTTTTCTTCTAAGAAAAGGGCAATTTCTTCTTTTAACAAATTCATAAATACGTTGCAGAAATTTCCCACGTGATGACAATCTTGCCTCGCAATAAAATAGTAACGCTGTATGTACTGAACCCATGTTTTTACAAAGTGCGAAAAGATTCTTGATCTCAAGGGTCTCATTTTTATATAATTTACTACGGTGACAACCATAGTTAACACAATATTCAAACCAAGACTCATTTCTTTCGAAGCCAAAGCTTCTCTGTGGATCATGCAATGTGTGCACTGAAGCGAATTTTGTTTTACAAGTGCTTGTATACCTTGGAATCTTCCGTACATTGAACGAGCATCATCGGTTCATATTCCGACGCAATTTTTCCATTCTGTTTGCTTCGTTCATAAAATCATTTAAAATAGCAACTAGTGTGAGCTCTGATGTTTTGAGGTCTATTGGTTGGCAGAAAAGTAGTTCTTCTATTACTGACATATTATCACAAAATCGAACATAGGAATTAAATGAGCATCTTTATTACTATATTTTGCTTCATCAAGCTGTATTGAAAACAATCTGTCACGTAACTTCGAGAAAAGCTGACACTGTACATTTTCAGCTATATCACCAATTCGACGAGCAACAGTATCATTTGAAAGAGGTATGGACTGCAATTGTTTTGAAAAATTATCTCCAAACATAGTTGCTACAATCTCAATTGGTGCTGGCAAAATAAACTCTTCATCAATGGTCTGAGGTTTTTTACATCTGGCTATTTTATATGAACTTTGTAAGATGTCATTAAAGCTTTTTTATTCACAAAGTTTCTTTAAAAAATGATTTTTGCTTTTTATATGATTTTAATTTTAATTCGAAGAATTCTCTGGGTTTGTTGATGTACTCACTATGAAGCGTTTCCAAATGTCGTTTAAGTTTATTAGGTTTAATGCTATCTGTGGCTATTATTTTTGAACAAATGATACACAGGGGCCTTTCTTCTTCGTTTACTTCAGTACTGGTACACCCAAAATGTAAGTATTCTTGAGAATATTTTCTTGATTTTATTTTCGAAACCACGCTCATCTGTGTACCTGTTGATGCTTGACTATCGTCTAATGCTTGGTTACTCCACTTAAAAATTTATTGCATAAATCTGATGCCGTCAATATTTAATATGGTGAATGGTAATTAACACGAAAACTTATATAACATACACATTCACGATAGATTCGATAGCGATAAAAAAATCGACTCGAATGAGACTGGCTGGAATTGAAACTTGCGTTATTGAACATTTTCCTTTTTCCTATGAGAAAATATTTGCTCCTCGCATGCTCGAGACGGCATCGGTCATATGGATTCCACAAATATTGCTTATTATTTCTTTTATTGTTCAAAAAAATGTATTCCCAATTTCTAAATTTAGCTCACCCCGTCTATGTTAACTTTCATTTACGAATTTTCTTACTTTCATATTTTTTTTCGTTATATCCCTGTTTGGCTTTCATTTCAAATATAATATTTAAATTTTCTCCGCTTTCATTCGATTCGTCTGTTTACCGCCCGCTTGCCCAAAATATAAGATATGGTTTCTCACCAACGTTGGCTCGCGTTTACTCTTGTTTTGGCAGTTAGTTAAAAATAATTTAAAAACAGAATCCTAAATACTCAATATACATTATTGTTGTATGCATTTTATTGTACGAGGGGGGCGCGATGGAAATTATGGTTGAAAACTGGGCCACGAATACTGAAAGGTTGAGAAACGCTGGGCTAATGGCAACGGATTTTTTTTATATATATATATAAATTGATAGTTATTTTATCACTTTGGTGGCAAGCAACGAAGTAAAAATCTTTTAATATCTAACTTGTAATATTTTCTTGTTAAAGATTTTAGAAAATTTAATTAAAGTATTTTATCCAAAAAATGGGGGAAATTGCTTTAAAATTTAAAACGGTGAATTCTATAATTAAATCGAAAATAGAATAAATGATGTTGCATCATACTAATATTTGCTTGTTCAAAACAGAACAAATGTTTTTCTACAGAACTAAGTTAAATTAAATAAAATCTATAAATTCGTTTGGTGACTATCCTGTTGTTGTTTACCGTTGTCAAATAATTAGGTGAAAATGATAGCATATGCCAAAATATGCAAAATCATTTTTCAGTATTTTGACAAATATTAAGGATTTCATTATTAAATTTTTCAATTACAATAAGATAACATTATATAATTCATATTTATAGTTGCATCATTTATTGATATCTGTATAAATTCTATGCAACCCCGATTTCGCAAAAAAAAAAAAAAAAAAAAAAAAAAAAAATTCAAAGAAAATAAGTTTAATCATATTTTAAAGAATATTTTTAGAATTTATTTTGATTTTCATTTAAAAATGGAAGATTTAGAGAAAAAAGTGTAGCTATTATACTATATCAAAGGCTGATATCAAAAACTAAATAATCAAGACATTTCTAGTTTCCCTTCTTCATGAAATATCATGTCATGCACATAGACGCTTAGAATATTTTCATGTCATAGTTTAAATATTAGATGGATTTCATCCATTACTTTTTAATATCTTAATTGATGCATATAAGAAGTAAAAAAAAACATATTCATATTTTATCATTACAAATTAATATTAATCCATGTCACAAATAAAAATCTTATCTTAATAATCTAAAAAGAATCGCATTAAAAATTAATTCTAGAAGAAAAACATTTCCTTCCTGTTAATGACTTTTATGGTAGCTAAATCTTTATTATAAGAATTATTTTCCATCTTTCAGCTTTTTGGTGAATTTCTGATGCTTCAGCTTTTCCCGGCTCTTGACACCTAGTGCGTGACTTCTTAATTGAGAGTACCTGAGACACTGACTTGATTCCACAAAGAACGCTAAGATAGCAACTTTAGATTCGCGGCGGTAAGTAGGCTACAACCAAAAATGAGATCTTATCTCTGGATCGATAAGTTTCCTGGTAAAAGGAAGCAAATAACTGGAAGAAGAAAAAATAATAAAGAATAAGAAAATCTTTCATGGTTCTTTGAAAGCAGAGTCTAATTACGGAGAGTAATGGTTGCTTTAATAAAACGCAGGTGTTGGTAATGACAGTAGACGGTTAGAATATGTATGCCAATAATCATATTTCTATGACATTCACTAATTCTAATGGAGATTTCTTTCTTCTAAAGGCCAAAATTCATCTAAGGCTAATGTAAGCTCTAAAATACTTAATCAATGAACATTTCTTAAACAATTTTCATAATTATTTTTCTAGACGTTATGGTTGATAAAAGTGTTTTTTGCCGAAACGTAATATGCTTATTTTACTATCGTCTTTCAGTTTGATATATTATTGAATTTTTAAAGACAATATAATTCATATGTACGTTAAATAACATTTATCTTGTATTAAAGAACATTATATGTGCTTGCCATTTCCATAAAAAAAGATTAGATTAATTCCTCAATTCGTATCAGTACATGATACTCTTCATATTTTACCCAATATTTCTTTTGTTTTCTTATTATACAAGTATATGTATCAAAATTTTCACTACAGTTGTACAAAAGAAAAATATAATATAAATCCTTGTGATAGAAATCCATATATTCAGTGTACTTAAATATGTAAATTTGAAAATCTATATGCTAGATTGTATTTAAAGGTTTTACTTCTACTCTTAATTAGATAAACCGTTTTTTGGGGGATTAGATAAGATGGTTTGATGATAGAAGTATAATGTTATATAATATTATCTAATGCGATGATCATTGAGAGATTTTTTTATAAAAAAATCTTCATATTTTTGTAGCTCTATCATTAAAATTTACGTAAATATTACATTCTTTATTTATTTAAGTAAAATACTCTATTTTGTACATCGAAATACTTATCATGCAAGAAATTTTTTATTCCTTTAATTTAGAAAACATGAAAGTTTCCATTTTTATTTATTTCTATAGATTGTGTAGAACAAAAGAAAATCGGAAATAAAAGAAAAGAAAAGAAAACTGTCTTTAAAATTTCCTTCTCTCTTTAATTTACTAAAGACCCTAAAATCTTCAATATTTTTTTAATCAATCTAAATTAGTGTAGTTTAAAATTAAGGTCATTATCCAATTTCGTTGATACTTGCTTATATAATTATTTCTATAGATTCTGCATGAGTAAAAATAGTGAGAATTTACTTCCGTATCAACTATTAGATCATAAAATTCTTTAGTGAATTGTAATATTATAAGTAATTTATTTTTACAACTACTTTATCTTCTTTATGAAATATGATTAATGAATTTTGTGCATCATGGTCATCATTTTTTTCTTTTCATTGTCATTGTTTTCTAAATGTTAGTCCATGAATGATTTCAACGCTTAAATGCTCTGAAACTGATTTTTATATAAAAATATAAATCTATAATCAATAACTTTGAATTCATTCATTCAAATAATATTTCATATCAAATCATCTAATGCAAACTGATAACAAAAGTATCATTTACAATAGAGAGTGCTTCCCTAAATTTAATTTATTTTATTCAATTTAAAGAAACTAAGCTTCCATATATAATAGCAAACTTATGATTCTTTGATGGCATACCGACTTATCAAAATATATTTCGGCATCTATTGCAACAATGAATTAACTTTTGAATATAGCATTTAAATTGACGAATACAAGCTGTTTTATGTTTATATTGTATAAACAAATCATAAAACCTAAGAAGAAAATTCTTTGAAAACAAACAAATTCATCAATAAAGATGAGATCCTTTACTATATCAGCAGAATTCCTTGATAGTAATAATTTATTTCAAGATTCAAACAGTATGATAGTTTGATGGTAGAATATTTTTACACTGTCTGAAATGAAAGCCAATGCAGAACCAATTCCTTGAGTCGAGAAAAACAATTTTTTAAAAAAATCTGTTTTATAGTGAGTTATTATTACTTGAAGAAAATCTTCCATATATTACTGACAGGCGTTTGATTTATTTGAATTTAACATTATTATAGCTTATCAATTCTTGAATAAAATACATTTGAGTGGGGGCGGGGTTTAAAAAGTTATTCAGCTTCTTAAAATGCAAATTTTGAATTTTGTACCAATATATAATTTAATAATTATATTATAGCATTCTACTAAAAATGTTTAAAGAGTTACATTTTGTCATATTTAATAAAAAATGATTCAAATAATAATATATTTCAGATCTAATCTTATGTGTCTACTATAATTCTTGAAATTTGTCATTACTTCATTTCTCCTTTTCAGATAAAATATTCGAACCTAATATAGAAGTGAAACTAATAATATCCAAAGATTTTTCGATGCATTTTGCATTTTTTTTAGATTTAGCTTAAGTTGAGTTAATATAGTATTAGATGGTTAAATGCAATTCAGTGTACATTGAGAAATTTAAATTATTCAAAATATATTTAATTCTTTGTGAGTTTGCATCGAATTCAAAATCAAACCATCATTTAGGCACAGGAGACAAAAGTAATACAAACCAAAGCAACTTCATACAAAGGTAATGTAAATAATTAAAAAAAATACTACATCGATATAATATACATTAAGTCTTCGCCCTTCACTTTTTAGAATTTCTTGGCACTCTGCTTTGTAAGCAACAAAAGTGCAAAACTGAGAATAATCGATCTCTATAAAGGAATAAAGCTGTCAGATTTATTTCAAGGAAAGGAAAAATAATTTTTATTTTTATTTCAGTTGTTATCATTGTTCGGTTGTCACGACAAGTGTGTCATGGCACCTTTACTTCTGTACTGCTTTACAGCTATTATTCTCTTTTCATGTGCTTTCCGTAGAATGTCGATATTGAAAAAGAATTCATAACAGAAAAAACTGGAGATATCGAGGGCACTCAATTTGAAATGTCTTGTCATAGGGAAAGATTTGGCCTTTCAGGCAACCAGCTGCTACAGCTACATCTAAAGTTAGGATATAACAGTACCTTTGAGCTTATTATTTTATCATTTCATATACTAGCGATATTTCTCTAGTATATGAAATGATAAAATACCACTAGCTAGTATATCATATATCTCTATTTTCAGAAGGATTTTATTATTTATAATATTTTCTCAGATATGTAACAAGGCTTACGGAAATAAAAAAAATAAAAATATTTTGCACACATGAGCATCGAAGCATTACAAATCCAAAACTCTCCCTATTTTTTATGTTTATATTTAACGTGACTTGTTTCCTATTTGTAAATATACAGAAATCCAATTGAGCTTTTTGCCTACTTCTTGATGTACAAGGTTTGGTTTCAGATGGGTTTTCCCGATAACAAAACAATATTTTAACATTTTGAAAACTTGCATTTCGCCATAAATTAAATTTATCAAAATTATATACGAAAAAAGGAATAAAGGAATGCTTTTATTAATGCTCTTTTAAATATAGAAAATAGTTTTTATCAAACCTTAAAATTATAAAAGTACAGTTTGCTGAAAAAGTTATGATAAGGAAATCAAGGAAAAAGAAATGAATACCAATTTTTCTGATTTATTTATGTATTTACTTATAATTTTTTGCTTTAACTTGCTTATCTTTAACTTTTTTTATTTGAAATACTATTTTCCATTATTTAAAAATTAATATAAAAATATTATTTCCCATTAATTAGTAACCATTAATTAAAAGATGTATTATAATGCAGCAATTTAGTTTTGAAAAGAACGGTACGAGATCGGTTTTGAAATATTTTTCAAAAATGGCTTCATATTAAAATATATGCTTTTTAGTTTGTACCCATTTGCACAAATTGATCCCAAAAGCAATTCAAAAGTTATGTCGAAACTATAGATTTCATCGCCATTTCCTTTTTTATCTTCTGAATTAAGCAATTTCTAATTAATAATGTTAAAGGTATTTAGCGTTTTAAAAATACAAAGCTGGTTTTTATCAAATAGTTATTTAAATATCAAATCTTTGTGATTGATTGTGCTTTGAATTTGTGATTGAACTTTTATCGTTCATCATCGGTTGCCTCTTACATATTTCTTCAAAAATAAGGCCTTATTTTTAATAATATCAATTTATGGATCTGTTCGAAAAGGATTAATAGTATGGAGTCTAAAGTGTTTAATCGCTTTTTAATTAAATGTCCCACAGAAATTAAATCACAGCTAATTTTGAAATTATCAATAAAAAAAGGCTTGATAGCAGATGAGATAATTCTAATTTAAAGTTATCTTTAGTTAGTGCTATTTTCCACCAGGTTATTTGATAACAACGGAAGTCTGTCTGCTATTTTAATTGTTATGTTAGATAGTTAGTTAGATAGTTAGATAAATAGCAGCATAAAGCAATTCAAATTCGACCTCCAAAAGATAGAATTTAATTGACAAATTAGACAAATATATATTGAAAAAAATTGAATGGAGAAATTAATTCTTTTAAACAGAAAAAAAGTTTGATTCTGGCTTGTGTTGCCGATGACAAAATTGATTGGACACTAATTTCGTAACAACAACAAAACTTTGAGTAACATTTCCTAAAATGACAAAATATTTTTCGAAAAGGAAAAAAATAAAGCTTATATTTTACGTTACCGTTTTGACACCTTCCTTCTGTCTGGTGTTGGCAGATGTTACTCATTAGTGCCTGTCCATCTTCTCTCCTCCACGTGATAGTGGGGGTCGGGTGTCCCCTGACCCGACATGTCAAGGTTATATTTGTGCCCTCTCGAGCCAGCACCTCAGAGCTTGTCTCGGAATCCAGAAACGACGGCGGAACTGAAAAAGAAAATGAAAAGATACTGTAAACGCATTCCATCAATATTTTTCTTTCTTTTTATTTAGCTCATAGAATTTTTCCAGGAAATAGGCATATCATCAAAATGAGTTTTTGATCAATATAATGTTGAAAATTTTGTGGCAGTTTGGTTCTAACTTCACAATATATAGCTGATTATCTATCTATCTATCTATCTATCTATCTATCTATAT
>JAPMOR010012317.1:0-17628 GCA_026543865.1 Argiope aurantia | reverse complement strand
ATATATATATATATAACACTAACCTACTTGACACGGAAATTAACCTTATTGCTTGTTGTCGAGTGGCAACAGTCAAATGCAAACAAAATATCATACGAATTTTAGATTGCTTCCTTAAATATACGAGTATTTACAGCTGCAATAAATCGAGCACTTCGTTTAGTTAATTGATTTAGCTAAAAAATATTATTGAATGTTTTGGAAAAGATTCATCGTGTCAACAAAATAGGTCAATTTAGTTAGAGGGAAGAAGAAAGAAAAAAGAAAAAAAATCAAACAGAATGTTTAATCGAGTACAAAAATAGGCTTCATCTTCGACAGATGTTTAATCACTGACTTGCTTATGGAAAGTGATGTTAATATCTTCCAAAACAATTACAATTATTATTATATTATAATAATTAAACAATTACAACAACAATTATTAACAATTATCAATCTATCAAGTTGTATCATTTTAAGGTTAAAAATTTTATAAATAAAATTGACTTCATTAAATAGGTATAGTTAATATCTCTTAATTTTTACAATATTTTTTAGTTCAATTTATTCACGTTTTTAAATGTTATGTTAAAATTCAAATTCATGCATCAAAACATTCAATCGCGCGTTTTTACCAATCATTAACTCCCTAATAGGATTTTAAGTTTCGCTTTTATTTCATAGTATATACACTTTTTAATTTTAATTAATTCAAATGAATAAATGTTTTTCAATTCATATAAAAAAACAAGGTGAATTGAAAAAAAAACCCTTTTATTACAGATTAAAATGGTAGTAATCTAGATGAACAATTTGGCAGCAAGTATAAAATTATGGAAGAAATGAATAAAGGAAGAAAATAAATAACTTTAGCGAAGAAAACATTTTTCATTACTCTCTAATATTTTAAAACTTTAAACCTTTTACAAGTATTCAGCTAACTCTTGTATGCATATTTAAAAATGAAAAGAAAGGAAAAATTTCAATTTATCAATTTTCCATGGATTATCTGAAAAAAAAAAGATGGGATGATTTTATAGAAGAACGGTTTGAAATTTTTCAGTAGTTTAGCTAGAGTTAAGATAAAAGGGAATTTTTTTTCTGCTTTTTTTATTGAAATTATGCGAATTAGATAATGAGATTTTATTTTACTTAAGGAAAAATACTTAAAAAAATCCTTTAATTTTTGTCATTTTTAAATTTATACTAAGAATTACTTAGAATCTCCTGAATGACGTCCCCGATTTGTTTATATTTTTTAAAGTTAATTTTCATGATTTTAAACTTTTAAGGGACTTAAAGCAATAGATTTTAATGAACTATTATATTTTTAACCCTGCTGATGTGCTCAGGTCTATTTCCACCTAGAAGTTACTTAATTTTATCTAAAAATTAAAAATAGCATAGTTATTATGCTGTGGCTTTATGAATGTTTTCAGTTTACTATTCTGTAAAATGTATTTACTTTTTTTTTACTGTAATATTAGCCGGTTTGTTAAAAAGAAAGTTTACATATACTATGTTCGGGTCCTTTTGGACCCGATGTTATAATGTACAGATTTACAAGGAAAAATCAGAAAAAGACAACATATAGAATATGTTCTGTTAATTTTGTTCAAAAATTGAAAAGGAACGTATTGTTATTAATTAAGAAACACTGGCCTCATTTGAACTGGAACACAGTGTTTGTGTGTTCGAAATGAACACAGCAGCAGAGTTAATGAAAAGGTTCTTATAAATCTTGTTTGTCAAAGGACGAAAAGATTATTCTTTGGGTATATCAGAGCCAAATTACTGAAAGGATTTTAGCTATAAATATTCTACAAAATATAGCTTAGTCACAAAGTAATAAAAAATTAAGAAATAATATTAAAATAACTGGTTTTATATCTCTTCTAGAAAAATTACTTAATGTTTGTATTTAAAATAGAATGAGTGTTATGTATCTATGAATAACAAATTTCAGTAGTTTTATCGATGTTCTGACGTCATTTTAAATGAAAAACGGCGTCATGTAAGTTTTGAAAAGAAGCAATCATTCATTTTTTGACAGCTTTAAGAATTGCAGACACAATTTTGTTAAGAGAAAATCGAAACGCCGATGTTACTTATGATGGGCATTGATATAACATATATTTTATTTTTATCAGCAGATATCTGTATATACTTTTACAAAGGATATTCCTTTTAGCCGGAACTCAATAACTAATTTCTAAATCGTTAGAGAAAATAAAATATTTTAATTGAAAAAAAATGCCTTAAATGAAATAAAGAATTATATATCAGGCTCCTTTGGTCAAAATTGTATTGTATATAAATTTACGAAATCTAGATTTGTTTTTAACATTGTTCTGTAAATCACATTTAATAATAGTAAAATAACTACTAGTCGAGTAAAATAGCTGTATAAAGTGAATAGGCATCATAAACACATTCATTTCAAACAAACTATCAAAAACTATCAGAGTGCAAAAAATAAAAGGTTTAGAGAAAACTAAAAATGTTATACCATATTTTTATGATTTTAAATCTCAAATGAAAAAGCGAAAAAAATTATCAACTTTTGAATAATGGAAATAATGGCGTTAATAATGGAAAAATAATACAGCTTGGATAGTAAGAAACATAATCAAAAAATTTGCTTCATTTCAAAAAGAAATATTTTATTTACGAATAAAATATATATTTTTATAATTTTTTTTACAAAATCATGACTTTTATTAGACAATTTACTATAATATTTATTAGAAATAACTTTATTCGGATGACATACAGAAATGTATCCTTCAAACAGATTGCTTTTGTACATTATATTGGTGCAAGAGATATGTATGTCATTATAATATGCTTATCCAATTTGTTATATTTTCTATTGTAAATTTTTTTATTTTCTTAGCCTGAAGAGAAGCCATTTAATAGTTTTAATTTTTGTCATTTAAAATTTTCATGACATCATCTTTTATGGTAATATGACTGAAAGCAATATACCGCTTTGTTCCTTATTCATTTGTTTATCGGATTAAATCAATTTCTACAAAGTGTTATTTCACTTTTATTTCACGCGAAGCAAAGAATTTCATCAGTTTTAATAAGAGAATTTACGTATTTTTATTTAAAACTCATCGAATTTTATATAAAAAAAATCGATGCTTCAGAAATACACTAGAAAATAGTGTCTAAAAATCTGAAACCATCTTCGGAATTCCTCCCAAACTCAACTAAATCTCATATGGCTTTTCTAAAGTCCCGATCTGGGCAAATAAAAAGTTCTATTTTGCTTCGTAAGACCCACATATGATTGCTGGATGCACTGTTCACAACCCTATGGTTTGAGAATATCCAAAACATCCTCCGTTACACAATCCCAATAAACCAAATCTCTTTCGCCAAGATATTATTTTTATTTTTATTCAAATATTTCTCTAAAAGGATTTCTGCCTGTTTTGGTTATCAAGTAATAGCTCTTCATTCTATATATTTCTAAGTGTCGAGACAAGAATATTCTAGAAATGTTGTTGGCGCAGATAATTCTTAAAATAAGTTTATATTATTTTTCTGAATTCACTATATATTTCAGACTGGACATTTTTTTGTCAATTGAATGCATAATGAGTGAGTTGGTTTGTATATTTCACTGGCAGCGAATGTATAAAATAGCTTTATGTTACTTTGGCTTTGGATAAGTTAATACTTTCATGGCTTTATTCCATCTTAATTATCTGCTTTATTTTTTGTTTGGTTTTCCTAGCATGCTGATTTAAACACTAAGAAATAAAATGAGATAGAGCGGAGTAAAGACTGGAGAAATATTTCATGGGTTTTTTTTTTTGAAAAGGCAGCAACTTGAAGGAATTGCTATTTCCAGAAATGCATGAATTTCTCTCTAACTTAAATTTTAGCTGGAATCGAAAGTAGAACAAAAATGTCAAACCATAAAAGTTCCTACAAAGTTTCTCAGTTATAAATCAAACGCAATATATTCCTATTAAGTTCAATTGCGTGTTAGATTTCTCTAAACAGATAATTAGAAGAAAAAAAAATAATAATGAATGTATTAAATCATATTAGCAATACCCTTTATGGAATTCAATTAAACACATATTTCATTTTCTTCAGGAAACGTTATTGAAATAATTTTGTTTAACACAGATCTATAATGAATTTTTTAGCTTCTGTTTCAATGTAATAGAGCATTTATTTCGTAAATAATCAAATTAACTTAAAAATGAATACATATAGGTCCGTGCAAACAGCACTGGCGAGTTTACCTTCAAAACACTGTATTTGTACATTCGGCATTTCTTTTATATCAATAATATATTTTCATTACTTATTTTCCTATATTACTTTTAAATCGTTTTGCTTTTCTCTAAGCCTCTCTCTGGTATTCCAGCTTATTTTCATTGAGGGATATTATAGGATTGATTGAAAAATCTCAAACAATAAATTTATTTTTAAAACAAGTTAGTTAAGTATCATCCTTGATGTGATAAAACAAAAGCTGTAGGAGAAAGAGAATATCGAGATAGCAGTTTTTCTAAAATTTGGATGGCTTTTGAACTTTTCTAAAAATACAAGGCAATAAACCGATGAAAAGTACTTGAATATAACCTACGATAATTGAAAAAATCGTTTAAAATAAAAATATAGAAAATAGGTCCTCAAAACAAGCAAATATTTTTAGAACTATTTTTGTATGTACTGTATGATATTCTTACTATTTAATAGCTAAAAGTATGAACCAAATGTTAATGCTTCATATCATGAAAATATGCACACATCTGCCTTCTTCCATTTATATTTGAATACAATGGAGCATGAAATCTTACATACATTAATGAAAAGCAAATTTATCAAATTATAGTTAATGTAGTATAAATGATTCCAGAGTTTCTTGAATTTCCATTATCTTTCACAGAATAAGATCAATGTTTCAATTATTTAGTGTGTAAAATAATATTTACCTGTATTCCAAAATTCATGCATTTTAAATCAAAAATAACTTGTAACGCACTTTTAATATGCAGGGATAAATAAATTACACGGGAGGTATTCAGGTACTTCCGATGCAAACATTTTGAATTGGATCACAGTCACATTTTTGTTCACTTATTTTCCTGAAAATGTAGTACGATCTTATATATAAAAAAAGAAGCTAATATTTTAGTTTATATAGTATTAAAACTCTTCTGCACAGAAATTTTTTTTAAATATATACAGACGGTTTTCTTTTTTTTGTGAAAATATTTAACGTTTTTAATATTAGCTTTGCAGTAATGCAAGAGCAGCTAAATAATGCGCACTAGTTGCATTAATGTGTGCATTTCTTTCGGATAATTCAGCGTTAACACTTATGATTCTTTTCTCCAAACTATTTGGTTTGTGGTCCTGTTCAGGTTTTGCTTCGAAATTGATTCTTCTTTTTAAAAGCAGACATATTTATTGAAAGATTGCAACATTACGAGTGAAGGTTTCGTACCTCCATTTATGAATTTGACATACCGAAATGACATTAGTCCGGTAGAAATATTAATATTTTTTCGGTAAAAGAGTTAACTGAGATGCTCAATTAATTAGTGTCGGAATCTATGTAAACATAGTTAATGAATAACTGTTTTTGGACTTATGTTTTAGGGAGAATCGTTATACATAATTTCAATTTTAAGCAAATTAGTATAGACGCAGCACCATTTTAATTATATTCGAAGTAATATGAACTGTATAAAATTCAAACTGCATACTCTAAGGAGCTTCTATCTGCTACCTAGAGAGTTCTTTTTTTTATTCAGATGGCATTTAAATCTTAATATCTGTTTAATTTCGATCACCTTATTCTCATTCTTATATCTCATAAGTAATATTACTTATATTCCTTATGAAATAAAAAATAAAATAAAGAAAATAAAGATACTTTTCTTTCTAAATGCGTATGCCTTCTAATTTTTTTCACGTTTATAAATACGGAATTTAGTGATCCATTTTTCCACTCATTTCTTGAAGACAGGAGTTCCGAGCATTTTTACAGCTATTTGTTTCGATTGTTAATAACACATCTTAATCATTTTAAATCGTTTATTTTTTTATTGATATAAAATTTTTATTTAATTATCATTTCAGGCCCATACCCGTTTAATGTTCGATTTTTAACAATAAAATTTTCTGATTGCATAATATTTATAATCATGGGCATTTATATATGCCGTAAGTAGAAATTGATATTCCTTGTTTTAATAAATTATGTGATAGTGAAATTAAGTCACAATCAACATGAAAAAATTCCTGTATATTCTTTAAAATTTTAAACATGTTATCAATGCTATAAAAATATCTAATTAAAGTGTTTCTCGTACAATATCAATACTCTGCAAGCACGTTTTGATATCTAGATTTCTTATATAAAACTCTTTAATGAAAAAAAAATTAAAAATAACCTAAAAAAAGAATTAAACATTTATTCCTAAGATGAATATTATAATCTGGAATATTCAAATTTGTAAGAATAATGTACGAATCAAAACATTTATATTTAGAAATGAAGAATATTAATAAAAATCTAATTTTTTTCAAGAAGGGATTTTGCATAATTTTTTGAAATATGGATGAAAAAAGCTGTTTGATTCGAAATAGCAGCGTATACATAAATTCCTGATACGAGGTTGAATAAATTAGATTACTGGTTAAAAAGTATTTTATAACAAAATTCATTCGACTTCTGCCTTCCGATCTCAAAAGGGAAACGATATCCTCATTGTTGATTTTTATTTAGGGAATATATCGTTAGTAAAATTTATCAGTTCTTTAAAAACAAATAAAAAAGTCAATATTAAGCCCAATAATTAAAATTTGTCTATCTATATCTATGAAATCTTTTTAATTTATAATAAAATATCTGTATATATGAAAAATTTGAAATAAAAAAAAATTTTAAATCTATGAAAATAGATACAAATACCCAAAAAATGTTCTAATAATCATTCATCAATAAAACGTCCTCCTAAACTTTCATTACATATACATAAAAATATATTTCAAATATTATTACAATTCGAAAGTTTCTAAAGTTTCTTTTTTATCTTTACTTATTGCTTTTGATTTGAGCTTCCCAGTGTTATATTTGTTTCATTTCTTTTTTACACGTTTAAAAAAACCTTTTCTTTTATAAGATTTTTATATTTATCATTCGCTTTTCGTTGGAGGAATACAAAATATATTTTAATTATTAAAGAAAATATGAAAATAATAAAGACAAAAATGAAATGCCGGCTTCCTGACTTAGGGGTAGTTCGTCTTCCCCGTGATCTGGGCGTCCCGGGTTCGAGTCCTGGTGAGGGTATGGTTGATCCTCCCCTGTGTTCCATTTGTGAGGTGCGTGAATGCGCCCCTACCCCCCCTCTGTAAAAAGGGATTGTGCAGACTAATGTGTGTATGTCATCTTCATTTGAATTAGAAGTCAGACTTCTGCCTTCGGGTGTTCAGGCGTCTGCACCCTCAGAAGCTACTGCACAATCCTTCAGTGGTAATGCGGACAAGACATCATCATAAAAATGGAATATAATAAAAGGAAATGATAAAAAACATTTATCTATTAGAAGGAATGAAATTTTTCTTATAAAAACAAATTTGAAACCATAAATGAACAATTGTGCAAATTTGAATAAGAAACGGAAAGATAATTCTTTTGTTTTTCATGACAAATCAATTTCTGCTGCCATAAAAGGCGTAAAATATGATACATAACTAAATCAAATTTTAAAGAAGCAGAATTATGGCAGCTTCTCATTAGTTTTTAACGGTATACTTGTTGGGAAATAATAAATCAGATTATTATTTCGATTAAAGAATTGCATTTACTATTACCATCTGTTCCTTTGTTTTTCAGTTTTTATTATCTTTATTTACTATGGGAACTCTTAGCGTTTGCAAAAATACTTCTTACTACTTTTTAATACTTTTTTTAGATGTATGATGAGAAGAGCGTAGAATGAAGTATCAGGCTAGAAACTGTATTACTTAATAAATGGATTGTTTGATATTGCAGTTTATCTTAAGAAGACTAATGGTTTAATTCAGAAATAAGGCGTTAAAGTTGCAAGCCGAATACGAAACATGTTATTTCTTTATTTCCTTTATAAAATTTACAATAAAGGATTTTGAAAATATAAACGAGCTGATATTTCCAAATTCATTTGATCAAAAATTTTCTCAACTTATTCATTCTCCACTGTCCAGTTACATGTAATGCATTTGGATAATTTTATTAATTTTATTCGAAGGAAAACTAATGAATTATAATTGATGTGTTATCAATTTCATTTTAATTACATATTAAAATAAAATAAATATATAACTCTAAAATAAATTTGTTTATTAAGATTTCTTGTATATTTCTTGAAATGGATAATCTAATTATATTTAAGTAAGCAATTCCTTTAATTTCTTATGGTAATTAAGTTAAATAATGCGAACAAAATTATATAAAAACGTTATTTAAGAAAAAAAACTTACATATGAAAAATATTAGCAATACAGCATAAAATTCATATAAAATAAAAAAATATGAAAGATAAGATAAAATATGTATATAAGTTAAGAAATAAATTCGAATAAAAATTCATAGAATATCCACAAGGCACAGTTTCCGTTATTCAGTTTATTTAAATATAAGAAATAAAATTCACCAAAAACTGTTTTGAAATTCATTTCTCTGGTTATTAATCAGTTTAAGAAAATCGTGACTTTGAAGAAATTCGGAGAAGTCTGTCTTCTCTCTAAAAATAAAATAAGAATGAATTTCTTTTGCATGTTTATTTTATTCCTGGATCACGCGAGTGCTGAAAGTTCGTTAAAAAGAACTTCTGTCACTTTCTATATTTTTAACGTTTTGTAGAACGGAGTGACATGATCATAAACAATATAAATGATAACGAACTACCATCCATCACTTTCTTCAACAGAACATGAGTTATATCTTTTCGCTGTGATAAATGATGCCAGGAACTAAACGTTTGTTGTTTATACGATAAAAATGCGTTATTGTAAAGCTTTGTGTGGAGTAAATTTCTTTTACGGCAACATAAATATTTTTTCTTTTCATAGAGACTTATTATTATATATTAGTTGTGCTGCTTCACTTTGAAATTTCTGGTTTTATACTTGAAATTCTATGAATATCGTGATTTCAAACAGATTATAAGTTATTAGTCTTCATGATAAGTCTTAAGATTTCAATAAAAGTGTTAAACAATAAATGTCAGTAGGCTGAATTTTGATTGTATTTAAATAAAATTAAAAAAAAAAACTGTTCTAATGTAAAAAATCTTCTCCTTTTACCATGATTTGTTTTTCGATTTTTTTTTAGTTCCAAAGATTTTTCCTTCTTTATCATTTACGGTAGCTTAAATATATTTTTTTGAGGGATTTATTGTTTTTAAAAAGTTTGGTTGTTTCTCTTATAAATTTCAGATATTTGATTTGAAATTTCAATATGTCATCAACACTGGTATTCCAAATAAAATATAAGCTATAAGAATTAATGTCAAGCTTAATATTACATGAAAGTGTTCAACAAATAAATGCCAGTAATTTGTTTATCGATTGTAGTCTACTGAAATAACTAGTTTTATAACAGTAAAAAAAACTAATGCTCTATCTACTTTAGTCATTATCTTTTTCTTAACTAATGCTCTATCTACTTTAGTCGTTATCTTTTTCTTAAATTTTTGTGTAATCATCATTTTATTTAAAACATTATGAGGAAGCATCTAGAAATCTTTCGAACAAGTAGAATTATTGTATGAAGAAAGAATTTTGCATGCATGGTTTCAGTGATGGAAGAAGCAAATTTTTTATTTAATTTACTTTACTTAATTTTTTATAAAAAACATATAAGTCATTTGAAATCTGATCTCAAAAATTAAACTAATATTAAGCTTCATTGTTTGGATCACATAAATTCAAATAGTTTCTTTAAAACTTTATTTTCAGTTTCTCTATGTTAAAAGTAATAATATGAGAATTTTATATTGATTTTTTTAAAATTTATTTTGCACATACATTAATTTTTTTTGTTATATTAAAATATTCTGAACTTATTTCTATCTTTAAATGAATCCAATACTCAAATCAATAATTATGATATTCCTGATATGAAAAGTTTTGTCATTAATAACTAGCAAAATAGTTAGTAGCTTTTCCGATGATATCTTTATAGTTATGATATTTTAACTTACAAAGTACATCTTTGCTATTATTTTGATTTGTTTAATATCTTTAATATAAATTATATACCAAGTTAGATATCATTTTTTACCATCCACCCATTTTAAAGTCCCTCGAAATTCCTAAAAATGACATTCCTAAATTCGTAAATTTTTTGTCATTCACTTTGAAATAGCAAACATTTTGAGTTGAATAAGTTTATCATAAATATCATTAGATAAAAAAAAAATGTATTTTTAATATAAGTGATATTCTTAAACTATTTCCTACATTCACTTTAAATCATTACTTAGTAGAAATTTTGTGACAGAAATAATAATCTTAATTTATAATTTATCTTTAATTTATAATTTATATTTAATTTATAATTTATATTTAATTTATAATTTATAATTTATATTTAATTTATAATTTATATTTAATTTATAATTTAAAATTAATTTATAATTTTATCATTAATTTATAATTTCTTTGATATTGACAAAATATCTGTGCCAAGCTATTGTTCTTTCTCAACGTTTTAACTAAATTTTCATTATTATAACATTTAAAAAAATAAATTTTATTCTAAAAACAAACCATGAAAGAAAAAAAAATATTATTCACACTGATTTCTGTATAATAATGCAATAAATAATATTAACAGTTACAAATACATATTTATTTATTTGGGATGATATCAAAATGCGTTTTAATAAGACATAAAAGATATAGTGTCAGTGAGTTTCAGATATAGTGATTATTAAAGCAAGCGATTAATATTGTTGACAAAAATATTTTGAAATTATAACCGATGTTCGAAATATAATAAACTATACAACTAAACTTTAATGCATAAATTTCTCTGAACTATTTCCCTTTTTAGTAGATTTGACATATCTTCCTTGATTGCATCCAAATAATGCTTTGGATATTCCAACCGTAATTACCTGCATCTGTTAGGGGCCTTTGTAGTTGGATTGCTAAGTCTTGGTTTGTAAAGCGCATGGCTCAAACCTGCATTCCAGTGTAAACCTACCATGATTACGATGCTGGTGCAAGTTGAATTTCATATAAGTTAAGTGTCTTGACATTGGTGTGTAAATCTGCGGACGAAATTACAGGTTCAATTGGCGCTGCAGAATAATTTGCATTCAATGATACCAGAAATGTGTCGAAATGTTATCAGAAAACTTTCCAGTCTGGATGCTAATCTAAATATATTGTTATTTGAGATACTGCCGAATCTTATCAGTGTGGAATATTTTAATTCGAAAGTTTTACAATAAACAGAAAAGCACTGATAAAAATTGCTTTTGAATAGCATTGTGAAAAATCAAATTAGAGAATAAAATAAAATCAATAGTGGAAAAATAAGTAATGCTAGATTTATCTAAATAATTAATTTATTCTTCTCATGTTCATTAATTAATTAATATGGAATGAATTACAGGAATAAAAAATCATATTAAAATTATTAAAATACGGTATCAAGCTGAAATTATTTCATTGAATGCTTTTTATTAACAAATATACATGCTTCAAAAATATAAACATTTTATTAGTAAATTATTAAATCTCTAAATATTTATAGATTAATAGGAAAATATATGAAATAGAAATAAACAAAAATTCAGACCGTAGAAAATTAATTTTTGTTTTTAATTTCGAAAATGTTGCATCACATAACTTTTTTGAATAACTTTAATTAATCTGTCCTATGTAAGCATCGAAGCCAACACCATTCCCAATTCAATACTCTGGCCTGAAAGTATCATATTTTAAGAAAGATACTCATTCAAACCATTCCTTTTTCATTACAAAATTAAAAAAAAAAATGTATAATTTTATGCTACGCTTAGTAAATACTGCGTAACGAATAGTAGTATGTATCATAATTTTTTTCGTAAAAGAAGATTGTACTACTATTTTGAGATGAATATTATTTTAAAAAAATAACTGCAATTTAATCATGTTAATTTTAACGCGATGAGAATGAAATTTTAAAAAGCAAAGTTTGAAATTTAAGCTTTAGAAAGGAAGACGAAAGAAAGCACCGACTTTGCAAGACTAAATATGTTACTTTGTAAATTATGAATAGAAACACTCACACCAGCAATAAATTATATTCATATATCATTATTTCATGATCTTAACAAAAGTATGAAGCATGTTATGTCAAAAGCAATTTATTAAAACGGTAAAATATGTAGCATTCTAAGTTTCATGAAGATTAATTAACAGTATAAACATTATTTATATCCATTCCTATCACTTGGAATGATTATTTTTTTGATATGTGCATATAAATATGCAATTAAGCTGATAAAACCTATTCATTATAATTACAATTTTTTTTTGTGACACTAGATGAAAAATGCATGAACAAGATGAAATTACTTGGCATTTTATCTGACATGAAAGAGATTAATGGCTTATATATTTTTATATAAGTTTCTCTGCTAATAACTATCATTTATTTTTTAATATGTATAACTGTAATGTTTGTTTAAAAAATAGGAAAAATTCATGCATTAAGAAGATGGGTACAAATAAAATAAAATAGATTAAACTGAATTATCTAGAATTCAGAAAATTATGAAGTGAAAAATTATTCTAGAAATCTATTCTAATTAACTAAAAGGAATGTTGTCACTTGGTGATTGTAACTCCAGTTTCAAAGAGTGCCTACAGAGAAATCAATCTGAAATCAAACGTCATATGTTTTTGAAGCCCTTAATTTCTAGGGCATATAAAATGCCCAATAGTAAGTTTCAATTCATATTATCTTAACTCAAAATTAGAATATTCAGAGCAAAACTTCTTAATAATAGCATCACAAAAATTATAGATTTATTTTATTATTAGATTTTTATTTCATTCAGGATTGTAACACTAATCTATTTTATTTACGGTTTATGTAGCATTAGAAAACTTCATATTACATTGTAAGATGATTGCAGAACGAATTGTGGATATCGATTGGCAAGGTTATGCTCCCTTAAAGTCTTTAAAATGAAACAACATGCTTTGAAATGGACATATAATTTTATGAAATATAGTATAATGAAAAATAAGTGGGCTTCATACAATAATACTATTCAAAATAGGGAAAGAGAGAGCAGGATTAAAGCCAAAATAAATTATTGATGGAAAAAAGACGCCATCATAACAGACTCTCTGTAGACAAAATCAAACATTGACCAAAGGCCGAAAAAATTATTGAAATGCTAAGTATAATTTCAACAATAATTATTATTAATTTATATCGTAGGATGTCAGTGCTTTTCTTTTTAACTCCATCAAAAAAATAATCATAAGTTTCTTTTTTAAATTTTAAATGTTTTCACGAACTGCAAAAAATGTTATTTCCAATATGTAAAATTAGAATATGAATATATATAAATAATGAATTCAGAAAATAAATTGAAATCAAACTCGCTTAATCAGTTAAAAATGATATAATTTTTCCGATATATGAACTTTGGAGCTGAAAATATGCTTAATTGTCATTCATTTGCATGTGCGTGCATTACAAATATTTATTATAATATTTTAAATCAGATAAAAAGTGCAAAACAAACAAAAAAAATTTTAATGAATTAAATAGTATTTTTTCATCTATTTACATTGAAATAGGTTTCTAAAGTTCTGAACGCCAATAAATTACCATGCGTTTATTAGGTATATGTATTAACACGCATTTATTACGTATATACTCACAGAATATTAGACACTTTATTTAAGATAGTATCAATGTTCTCAAAAATCTTATTGAATGAACAAAGAACAAATTTTAAATAGAGATAAAGTGAGGTTAATTCCTACATATTGTCTATATCTTTAGATTTAGTCTACACACATATAAGATAAAAATGAACGCCATGTTTTCTGTTATTAATTGTTTTCTAGTGGAACGTTTGCAATGGTTGTCCATACTCATCCTATTTTCTATTTTTTTCTATTTATTAATTCTTTTATTTCATTGGCCAATGATTCTGTTTGGGAAAGATGACACAATACCGTTTGCATTATGTAGTTTTAGTTCGCACACTTATATTAAACATAGAATTGCAAATAACTCTCAATGAAATCTAAATTGTTTTGATAAAGATTGGAATGGAATTTATGAAGTTATCGGTCGGGGATTAGGATATGACAGCTATTATTAGCAATGAAAATAATGCAATTCGTGTCGTGCACAGTTTTGTTTCTGAATTCGAATAAATTCAGATTTTGATCTCTGTGAAAATGCGATTGATAATATCTGACCCTCAAATTATTTTAAAGAATTTTTTTTTTGATTTATCCGATATAATGAATAAAAGTTTTGCTATAATTAATTGTGAAATGATTCCATCAATCATTTGTTTTAAAATGAGTTCCCGCTAAGTTGACATTTAGAAAAAAATTCCATAAGAGATATATTTGTTAACTTAATCAATTCATATATACAGAAAATAAATATTCCATTATTTCTATCCGATTTTACTTTTCTTTGCATATTTAATAATACTAACTCGAAATAAAATTCCCACATGGCTATACTATTCCACAAAAATGATCCTACATTTGATAAAAATTAATATTTTCTTGGTATTTGTTAGTATTTTTTTCCAGTTTTACAAAAAAGTATTATTTATTTTTACTAAAATACTTGTTTCATTTTGAAATGTGAAAAATCAAAGTGTATTTGTCCTCTATTCAAAGCAGAATAAAATAGGGAATTATACGCTTTTTCTCCTCAAAGACTTTTCGGATACTTTCATAAAAAAATATAACGATGAAGGGATCTAATTTTTCATGTACCTAAATTTAGACTATTATCTGACAAAACTCCCTTTATTCAACTTTTTCTAAAAATAGATCCTTATGTGCAACTCTCATTTTTTTTTCCCAACTCGTTCTTCCATATTTTTTTTTTTTGAAATGTCAATATTTTTACAGCCATTCTGAAAGACATCATGGGTGTTGATCATTGCTTGCAGTGCAACTTCATTTTAACGTATAAAAGAAATCTCCAGATATCGAAAAAGTGACAAATTATTATGAGCGTCTTTACGTAGCGTGAAGTCAATTTAAAGAATAACTTGTTTTTCAAATAAAATTATTGTCATTTCCTTCAAAAATACCATGTTTAAAATCTGATGTTGGGTAAGAAAAATGTAAATGAGTTTCCTGATACTTTTTTTTTTTATCTCTCAGAATAGAATAAAGTTGATTTCTTTGAGAAAGTTTGTCACTGTCATTATTGAATGCAGACATTTTATATGCGATTTTCTTCAGTTTCTTTGTATTAAAAAGAAAGTTATGAAAAGAAATATGCTATAAATTTTTTTTCTAAATTTGTAGAGCATCTTTGAAGAATATTTTTTTTTTATTTACTTATATCAATTTCAATTTAATATATATTTTTTATACATGCTTTACTTTCATCTGAAAAATAATATTCAATTTAATCTTAAGAATCCTATTATATTCTCTGAATTGAATTAGTTACATTTGCTTATTTCTTTCTTAAGACTGGCTAATTAGTTTATTCCTTCTAGATTATTCAATTCCATAACATCTTATTATGTGAAAAAGCCCTAGTTCAATTATTTTACAAAGCAGCTCGAATTACAATTTGAAGTTTTCTTGGAAAGATCTGAAACTGTTAAATTTGTTAAAGCAGCAAGTATAGTTTGTGCTGACACAAATATTCAGTTATTTCTGAAAGAAGAAAATAAAAATATTTCAGTTATTCAGGTATTTCAATATCAGATATCACGAATTTGTATTTTAGTGAATCAGGACTGTAAATTGAATCATAACTTGTTTGCAGTTCAATAAACTCGTCTCCCACTTCACTTAAATTTAGGAACATCTAATAGTATTTTAATGTTTATTCTAATAGTATTCTAGTAGTATTCTAATAGTATTTTAATGTTTATTTTTAATGTTTATTCATTTTTAAATACTTATTTTTCTAGGCAATAATAAATAGAAAATTAAAGAGAGTTTTATTATCTATTTCTGGACAGTTTAGATAGAAATAGACCTCTGTTTACTGCCATTTTAGCATCAGAATATTCGTGCTGAATAAAATAATACTCGATATCATGTTGAATCTTGAATGAAACTTTATAAAACTCTCTTCAAAGGCATGATGAAACTTACCCACAACATCCAAAAATCCCACAAGGCTCTTCATCGGTACTGTATTGACTTGGCACATGTATCCTCCTCGATCAGATTCTTGTACATCTTGAATATGTAGATTCCAGTGCCTGTAGTCTGGATTCTTGACTGAGAGGCGACTGTTTTTTAGTACTAAGTGCTTTTGGATGGTTAAAAGGCTCTGTGTTTCATGTCTCAGCCACGCCACCTAAAATAATGAAATTTAATTTAAATATTTGTTACATATTTCTTTTTACCTTGATTTGTTCTAAATAATGTCATATATTTCTTGATGGGATTAGATTTCTGATTGACAAATACATCAACAAAATGTTGGAATTACAAAAATATCAATGGCATTAATTAATATTTTTAGAACTGAATTATTATCTATTTGATTATTTTATATAAATTGAATTCCAAGCCTATTGTAGAAGGTAGTAGTTAAAATGAGAAAAATAAATCTTGTAAGAAAATCATATATTATCCAAGAGGTGAATTTTAAATTTTAGACTAACGGTGGAAATAAGTAAAATAAAAATAAATAGTTGAACAAATTAAAATAAATAAATAAATAAAAGTTATTAAAATCAAGTAAACATTTTTAAAGTCTAATGAAAAAACGAGTCTTTAACTTAAATTTACTATTTTTTTTTATCTTATTTCAGATTCACTTCAAAAAATAGCATAGCATATTTATATAACTTTTATAATTTAAATAGTTTTAAATAAATTTTGTAATAAAAGGTTTTTACCATTTAACTGGTCTTAATAATTAGTAATAAATAAATTGTTAAATTCAATTATTTTATTTAGGGTAAAAAATGATTCTTGAAAGATTAACAAATGCATGAAAAGTTCTGATTTATAAATTCAATTTATTCCACAAGCTACTAGGCAATTTTTTTTGCTGTAGTGTTTGAAAAAGGGAAAAAAAAGGCAATAGAAGCCTATATTGAAATATTAAATCCAAAATAATATATTCTCACTTTCCTAATTATTTTTTGAGAGATGGTTACAAAACAAAAGGAAAGGGAAAAAAATCAGTAACAGCACACACTCTTTAGTTTTAAGCATATTATTAATTATTATTAATACCGTTAAGGGTCAATAATATTATTTATAAAATATTTTTACACTTACATCTTACTATAGATTAATAAAAATAATTGTAAATAATAAAACTGGCTTATTCTGCTATAAATTTCTATTTAATTTTTATATATAACACTGTATTAAAATCTATTGATATCATTTGTCTATTCATATAATTATTATTTTTTATTCATT